>PVKZ01000283.1:635051-1018795 GCA_004027375.1 Macroglossus sobrinus
GGTGGGGCCCCAATGTCGCCCCTACACCCCGGCCCGGTTCCTGCACCTGTAGAACAAGTGTCCTCACGACCTCCAGGGACCCTGCAAATCCTCCGATCCCTTTACCCTTTTCTGTGCTCTCTCAAACCACGCAGCATCACAAGATGATATTATTTCACCCCCAGAGCAAGCCCAGAGGCCCTTGTCCTCGCTCAGCTGTATGCTAAGCAGCTCTGCAAGGCGCAGGGCCAGCACTGCCGGATTTTTGGCAACTGGATAAAGAAAGTGGCTTCGGAGCTCCGAGATCTAGAATAATGTGGGTCCGTCAGTAGACCCATTTCAGACCCGCACCCGTGACTCTGCGTGCAGTGCGCAGGGAGAGGCGTCCCTGCTTGGTCTCGCGAGGGGGTGGCCTGCCGTGCCTGCCCCCTGAGGCACAGGGACACCCTTGCGCATTGCCTCTCAGGCCCTCACCCCCAGGCAGGGGCCTCACGGAGGGGACAGTGGTCTCCTCACAGCTGCCCTGCACCCTACGGAGACACAAACAACACCTTCTTTGGAGTCAAACAACTGACCACCCAGGCTTGCCAAAATGAGGACAGGCTCTGAAAGGGGGCAGTTTCATTTCAAGGGTCTAATGAGACCAAGGAGATGAAATAAAAAGTTTCAACTATTAAAAAAAAAATAAAGGCAATAGAATGTCTTTTTGCAAATAAACAAACTATCCTTTGAACAGGGAAACGGTTTCCTCACTGGGTCAGGCTGGGACCAGATCATAAAGGAGTCACGTGGCCCCCAGCAGCCCCTCCACTCCGTGCTCCCTGATTTCTCCCTCTGCTGCTCTGGGGAGCCTGCTGCTCTCCTGTCGAGAGCATTCGTTGCCAAGGAATGACCCGACGAACTCGTCTGACACAAGCCCTGCCCGGACATGGCGCCTGCGTTTGGGAAGAGCACCCAGCAAATCTCCACGGGTAGAATTCCAGGTGGAGAGCATTCCCTGGAATCTTTCAAGGCACAGCAGAAAGGCGGCCACCAGATCTTCAAAAAGCAAAGAGTTGCCTCCGCTACCAACTGTCCACATGCTACAGGCTTAAAAAGAATCCGAAGCGTGATTTTTTTTCTTCTTAACGTGTACAACTTCTCTGGCTAATGAGGACAACTTCTTGTGTGTGTGTGAATGTGTGAAGACTATGGTGTGTGGAGTGATTTACAGGATGGCAAAATTGGCCAGGGAGAAAAACCTAGAGAATTCCCCTCAACTCCTATAATAATATTGTTGTTGTTGTTGTTGTTGATTTTATTTACTAAATGGAGTGTTTTCGAGGTCTCCAGTATTTTAGCCCCTCATCTGGGTACCGGGGACATAGATGGAACTCTGACCCTATTTTGTCCTTAAAGAGCTTAGAGGTTGTTGGAGGAGAGAAGTTAAGACATAGCTTCCCCCAGAGAAACGACATAGCCGGCACAGAACCTGGTGGGAGCACAGAGGAAGAACATCAGGGCCTCCGCGTACAGCTGTGTAGGTTGCGCACTGCACAACTCTGGGGTCGCCATCTCACAAATTACACTTTCTGTGCAGCCCCTGGACATTTTGAGCGGGAGGGGCCTTGTGAGACTCCCAGAACAACCAATCGGGGGTCAGCGAGAGATGGGTCTAGAGCAGCAGGGAGGAGCCCCGACTCCTAGAAAGATGGGGGAGAATTGCTAAGGATGATAGGGTGACCCATTTCCTGCTGTAATGGGCTCAGCTTTCTAGTGGAGATTTAGGAGGAATAATCACTGATTAAGGTGTGTTCAATTTAGGGTCATTCATGTTACTTGTCAATTCATTTAGAGTAACTGCAGTGACTCCCAGGGCCTTCTATGATCTGTTGCCTCCAACCATTAGATCTGTAAGTTCACTTCCTCACTCCATACCAGCCACAGTGTCCTCCCGGCTGACCTGTGAGCAAGCCACATAGGCACCCCCTACCGGGCTTTGCTCCAGCTGCCCCCTGCACTTAGAGCTACGTTCCCCACTTAACGATCTTTCATCCTAACAGTTGCTCAAATGCCACATCCTCTGCGACTTCCCTGTCTGCCTTATGAACAGCCTCTCCCCGCCCGCTTCAGGCATTCTGGGGCCCCTGGAGTGTCCTACTTTCTCGCTTTTCCAAATCACTTTTCACCTTCTGGTAGACTGTAAATTTACTTACTACCTACATTAATATTTGAAGAGCAGGATCTCCACAGCAGACTCAATTCCATATCTTCGGTTTTTCTGCATCTTCTGCTATAACTTTGGTCTAACTAACTTTCTTAGTATCAGGATTGAGTCAGAAGCTTGAAATATATTTTGATTGAATGGGATATGCTATACATTTTTAAAAGATGATATAAATGCTAATCGAGATCCAACAAAAACTATAATCTGAGTCAACATTATTCCTCTAGCCAGTGGCTCTATACTCTGAATATATACTTGTCACTGAATAGAAAATACATAGCCATATTCATAACATGTAGTTATGTTAAGAAAAAGATGAGGGTTTCTGCCATCAAAATTAAAAACCACTTTTCAAATATACCATCGAAATAGTTCATTGAAACATTAGGTAGTTGAACAAACACTCGGTGGTGAGTAAAAGTCATTGGTTTCCGGTTTTGGCTCAGCTACACACTCGTTGTACAGCACTGGACAAGACACTTCATTTCTCTGCATCGTCCGAAATACTCTCATCCTCCACATGCATACTTTTACTACATTTTAAAAAATTACACAAGGAAACGGAAGTTTGGGCATTGTACTGGAACTGTGACTAACGGTACTTTTCTTTAGCTACGAGGATGCTGCTGTGGCCCCACCAGCAGCAGCAGGGGAAGGCCCTGTGTGATTTTCCAGCAGTGGAAATAGATTTCCACTGATCCCTCTGCGCTTTCTTCTCTGCCTGTCTGTGCCCGACATCCCAGGATGGGTCTGCATGACCCCGGCGGGCTCTCTCACACAAACACCAGTATTTCAACCTCCTTGACACCAGGCTCTTAGCTCTTCAGTAAGCTGTTGTCAATCTAGGTCACAAAGAGGTGAGAAATGTCCCTTTCATTCTGGTGCTGGCAGAAAGATGCATAACTCTGCCCATATTTATTACTGTTTAAATCACTGATGCTCCTTGGAGACACTGACTGAAGTCACAAAACCAACATCCACCTAGAGCTGAGGGTCCTATACAAGGTGCAGAGAAAGTGAGCGAGTTTTGTCAAGACGGCCTGATTCTGTTGTGGAGAGAACCTTGGACTTGTAGTCAAGAGGATCCAGACTCAGTCAGTCAGAGTCATACCTACCTCCTAGGATCACCATGGGAATCGAATGTGATGAGGTGTGAGAACACACTTTGTGAGCCTTCAAGAGCGATCCCCAAACACATCCAAACATCAGTGATGGTTAGGATTCCCTAGGAAAGACTATTACTTCTCCGGGACCTACACTCTGGCGCTAAAGGCAACCCGAGGAAAACGAGAGTGGAAAGTCATTTGATAAAATGTCCAGTAGCCTCTGGGTCACCTGGAACAATTTTTCACTGGCCAAAACTTCCTCCTCAAGGACGTGTCCTCGCCACATGGGGCTCTGTGGAGGTGCCAGGGAATGCCACAGAAATGCCACAGAAATGCCACAGGAGGGGAGCGGGAGCTTCCCAGCCCTGAAGAGCTGCTCCCAGGGCAGAGGAGGGACCACCTCTCAGGACTTACCAGGTAGCGCTCCTCCTGCCTCATGCTGGGGGTGCGGATCATGTGATTCTGTTCCCCTCTCCAGTCTCCGAAGCGACGGAAAAAGTAGTTAGATAAAAACCGGTTGACGGGGTCTCTGATGATGTTGATATAGACAGGCTGGTCTCCTCCGAACCTAACACAAGCACACAAGCACGGAGCTGGTTAGAACCCATCACTTCTGGAGGTGAATAAAGCCTACTTAGTTTCCCTCTATGTTAGCACATCATCATCGGCTGACGCCATCTGCTCAGGCACCAGTGAACAAGCAGCAAGCAGTGTTTCCTTGACAGGCATTTTATTGTGATGCAGAGCGAGCCTGTTCAAGGCCCTGTGGAGAGGTTGTAAGGACTGTTTTCGAAGTATAGTATACAAATGACAGCTTTTGTCAATGTGAAAGTAGATGTTGTCTTGTTTGCTCACGAGGCTGTAGGTTCTTGAAGGGCGGGCCAGGAGGTATTGGATCTCATAGTCCCAGAGCCTGGCGCAGACTTACTGGCACCTGGTTGGCCCCCAGTGACTGTCTTAACTGACCAGTGAATCCTGATTGCCTTCTGGGTGAAACTGGATTTATCCTACCCTCTAATTTTGGCAGTTTCTGGGAAGGCGCTCTGCAGTAAGGGGATTAATAGTAGCCAACATTTCTTAAACACTCACTGTTAACCTTGTTGTAAATACTTTATGGGTCCAGCTCAGTGAAGCACCACAATACTTCAGTAGAAGAGAAAATCATAATTATCCTATTTACACCTGAAGGAACTGAGGTAACGAGAGGGTGAGTCATTTGTAACTAGACCAGGATATGAATCCAGCTGTTCTAGTTCCAGAACCTATGCTCTGAACCATGGAAAGAAGATTCCAGAATTGACGAAAGTAAAAAATGGGAGGAATCAAGGATAACAAAAATCGATGTAGTGGCCCTTGAGGGGTGGCAAGTGGTTGTAGATAAAAACACAGCAACTATCTAGGTGTTCCATTTTAATTCCTTTCACAAAGGGATTAGACCTTCTTGTTGAATGCTCGTCCAAGGGTAAGGCTGTCTCAAGACTGGGTTGGCTGCATTTCTCGTAAGGATCCCATCCTCCTTTTTCTCTTTGAACTGCCTACTCCAGACTCTGGACAGAGGTCTTGCTCTGGGGACCTCCTGAGGGTCCTGCAGACTTCTTTCCTCTGTGACCTTGTGACCTTCTGATGAGGATGCCTGGACACTCCGTCAGGGGTCAGAAAGAGCTCAGAGAAAACAAACTGACGGAGCCTTTCCAGCTGGCAGACCCCGCCCAGAATCACAGACATATCCTTCGGCAATAACTCCATCCTAGGGTCAGTCTCTCTGTTCTCCGGCTCCAAGCCCCTCCCTTCAGCGCTACATGTACCTCTGCCTTTCCCAGCAGACTGTGGGGCTCCTGGGGCCAGGAAAAAAGTCATTGAGCACAGTGCATGGCGCACAGTAGGTGTTCACCCAATGAACACATGAATGCCTGGGTGTAGGCTTCTATGCCCATAAGTTTCTACCATTATCACAGGGCTCCTTTGTCAGAGGAAGGCTAACATACAGCCACCAGTCAGTCCTGCCTTGTGTATTAATTCGTACAATGTTATCCTCTGCTTATCTATATTTTTAAAGAGACTCTTCAGAGAGAAGAAACCACAGGAACAATAAAGAATGGCTCTCCAGTGGTGGACTTTCACACCCTGGGACCTGTAAATGAGATTCTAGAAACCTCAAATATACCACACTGGAAACCACACTGCTCACAAGTAAGGTTAGCTATGTCAATACGAATCTTGTCAGCTCCCAGAGGCACACAAGGCAACATTCATGCAACTCGATGAACAGCTAACTAGCCCCAGGAGTCAGCTGTGTCCACCACCAGCTAACCACCATCATCCTCGATGTATCTTCCTCTTTTAAATTAAATTGTGTTTCCTATCTATAATAGCAACTAAATAATAATGCTAGGGATGAGGAAGACAAAGTATGGACACTAGATGTGAATGCAATTAAGCCCTCAGAAATTGCATCATGCTTCTAAAAACCTCAATTGTATTTCTATGTCATGGGAACAATGACTATTACTGTTAATGAGCAGACCTGTCCAGTCATGTGACTCAGTCATGGCTGCCCATTATGAGATAGTGTTCCGCTGGGTCGTAACCATCCTTCTTTAAAGGCTAGAGACATCAGGATTGCCAAGGCTTATTGAGCACAAGTGACTTGCTCCTGTTTGCATATTTGTAACCCAATGCAAGAATTCTAGAATAATTTTCCGAAAGTTCTAGACTGTTTAAAGATTTATTGTGCATTAGATGATATAATAGCCTCTCTCCAGAAATTTCTGTGCGAGAAGTGTCTGATATATATCTCCCCCTTTCCAGAAAGCAACAGTGATAATAATTTTAGCCTGCCAGTCCTCGTCCTTTTTTTTAAAAATACACAGTTCCCTCCCAAACTACCAGAATCAGAGGTGGCAGGTCAGTTACACAAAAGAGGCCAGAATACCACTGCGTCCCAGTACCCGAGGAGGGTGACCAATTTCTCACCCTCATTCCATTCTCTCAGTAATTCTTAAATTCTGGTCAGAATTCCAGGTCACCCTTAAGAAGGTCTCTGGGTCATCTTAACCTACTGCCTATTGCTGTTTACCTTCTAGACGGAGAATGCTTTGTATCCCCCACCGCACGCCATATAGTAAATCACTCTGCCTTGGTGTTAAGACCCATCCTGGGGGAAGATTCCACAGCATCCCTGTGAAGTCCATCCTGTGAGTCAGACCGACAGTTAAGGAGTCTCTTATACTCAGCAAGACTCCTAATCTCCCCTGTGTGCACATTGCCTTTGGTTTGATCCATCCCACGCAAAGGATTGGCTTCTGTTCATGTTCTTTTACCACTTGTAGCCCTTTTGGCTTCAATTGTAATTCCTTTAACCATTTTTTTGTGTGTGGTTCTTTTTAAAATTCCCATAGCATTTGTCTTGAGACTTACTTCCCTTCAATTTATAATCTGTACCTCTAATTTGGTCTTTATTGAGCCCCACAAAATTGGAGCAAGTACAGATGATGGCAGGTTCTGTCCTGTGCACACATCAGAAGAGAGGAGTCAGGCCGTATTTTGTGTTTTATTTAACAACACGCCCTCTGTTCCTTGGGTACCACAATAACTACTGCATGTTTGAAGCTCTCTTTTAAGTCATTTTAAAATAAAAGGTATTTGCAATGTCTTTGACCTTTATTGGTTCATTTTTACCAAATGTTTAACTCCCCATGGATCCCCTGACCCACTGCAAATTTGTAAAATTCTGTGCATTTTATTTTTTTAATGAGAAAATGAAAATCCAAAGAATTCAGTTAGATTCTCATTTTTCTAATGCATTCATATCTCATTCTGGGCATTTTCGTGAACATCTGTCCCACACTGCTGCTTCAGTCGATCAGTCGTCAACAGCATTAGTCACATTGCCAATAATGACACAAAGCGTTTGGGTAAGAATTTTAGCATCAAAATGCTAAGGATGCTAAAGATATCCTTCCTGGACTCTTCTCGCATGTATTAAATAACAAGACTTAAGACCGGAATTATTCTGGAGAATGAAGACCATTTTGTTTCAGAGTGTTCTATGACTGAAAACCATTCTCGAGAGTACATCTTCTTTTTTTAAAAAAATGTAGTGAAATGCGCGTAACACAAAATTCATCTTTCTCTCCATTTTCAAGGCTGCATGATTCAGTGGCATCAAGCGCATTCACAGTATTGTGCATCCGCCACCACGATCCATCTCGAGAACGTTTTCATCACCCCTAATGGAAATCCTGTGCCCAACAAACAATAAATCCCTTTTGCTCCCTCCTCCAAGGCCCTGGTCACCACCGTTCTGCTCAAAGTGTATCTTCTTTTTAACCTCTGGCTTGAGAGTAGAGGTTATCCTTGTACTGTTAACTCCATTAAAAGATGAAAAGTACCCCAAAGCGAGAGGCCCACAGCTCTTTGATCTCTGTCAGCGAGGAAGGAGACACTTTGAGGAGTGAGAGAAAGGCCACCATGAAAAAGGATATGACTATTTGGGGGTGAAGGGTGAGAAACTGTCTGTAGGAGGAGGCGGGGGTGGGGGATGGGAGATGATTATTTAATGGCTCTCTGCTGGAAGCTAAGCCCAGTAATGGGCCAGCAGTTGGGAGGGAGATCTGCCTTCCATCCTCACCACCCTGTACAGTGAACACAGTCACTCTTGGCTGCCCAGGATAGGCCTCCCATCACAAAACTCAGGCATTAGAGACTGAGCTGCTCCCTGCCCTCTGGCCTGTCCTCGGGGTAGAAGCATTTACTAAGCAGGAAGTGAGGATAAGCGGCATGAAGGGCGGCTGGCTGAGCTACTGGAGTTAAGGTTCCTGCTTGGAGAGAAAGATGACTTGATATGGCAGGAAGTAAGTAGATGACAAGGAGCAAGGTCCTTTCTGGTATGCAGGAAGGAGGTGAAATCAGCTGACCCCCTGACCGGCCAATAAAGCGTGTAGGCTCATGGAGCAGCAGAAGCCCACTCTACGTAGAGTGAAAAAAAAAAAAAATGTGAGAAAGAAAGCACCATTTTAGGAAAAGTCCAACTGTGCGCAAATAGAATAAAATGAGAGAAATCTCTCGTTTTCAGATCAAACCTCTGGGCTCTGTCAAAGTAGGTAAAGAAAGTTTAATAATCGCTAATATCAATTGTTACTTTGGTGCTCTCTTCAAAGTTTGGTGCTCTGTCACCACTACAAAGGATCTGCAGGGCACCGAGTTAAAATGGATCACTTTGCTAATGAGGATAACAACAAAGTCAACATTGAGAAGTACGATGTGGAAAAAAAAAACAACTAAACCGTGGAGCTAGCAAGGTCTGATTTGTTTTGTTAAATTATGCCATCAGAGGGCAGACTTCGTTCACCTCAGTCATGAAGACTTCCTTTTCAGGAGAGAAAAGTGTCCAAAACACCTCCCCTTGCACATTGGACCCTGCCTGCTTCTCTAGTGATTGATTTATTTTTAAATGTTTTGTTTTTGCAAGTCAGTGTTGGCATTGGAGCAAGCATCTGAGATAAAAGCGGAAATACAAATGGAAGCTAAGAGGAGGGTGAGGAGGTGAGGGGGTCACGGGCGAGCAAGGAAGAAGAATATGAGAAAGGTTAAGAGAGGTGATAGTCTGAACTGATGTAGCGTATCCATCTCCTGTAAGTCGCTTGGACTATTTTGAGAGCACTGAGCTCTGACACAAAACTTCACAACGTTTTCCCTCTGAGAACAAGTTGGGGGTTGAGGCAAATTACAGATCCGAAAAAAAATTACTGCCCCCTCCCAAAAGACGCTTAGAAAACAAACACACAAAAAGCAGAGACAGAGGGGAGACAAATTGAATTGTCCATCACACTCTTTCCAGAGTCAATCTAAGACGTACTTATACGTACTTGGTGTTGGTGCTGGGAAGGTGAACTTTTTCAAGAATTGTAATTCTTTAAGTCACTTTGACAGCTGGGAACAGACGCATGAAACCTCCGTATGCAAATATGAAAACGACTTAAACATCACAGGAAAGAGTTGCATCTTTTCGGCCGAGGTAATTTGGACCGACTTTTCCAGGTAGTCCTGGTGAAAAACATTTATCTGGCCTAAACATTTATCAGGCAGTTCAAAAATGATGTGATAGAACACTATCCATACCGAAGTCTGACATTTCTGCGTTTGTAGTTTATCTCCTCTGGCAGGAAACCTTCCCCATAGTAACTACAAAAACATCAGATTGCTCTGATACTCTTGGTTTCCATGGTCGATTAATAAAACTGGATATGGAGAAACGATTTTTTTCTGGCTCTAAAGAAAGGAAAAAGGAGGAACAGAGCAAGATGCCTAGATGATGAATAAATGAAATAACGGAGTCAGCTACTGAATAGCCAGAAGCTTAGGGGATAGCATTGGGCATCACTCAGAGTGTCTAATATGTCTAAGAATGACATATTAATTGAAAAAAAAAAAGAAGTAAGGGGCAATTTATTTTTGGTATAATGCCATACACGTCAGAAGCACAGAATATTTAGGTATAAAAGAAGGTATGGAGAAAGAGGCTAGATTGGCATTCTTATATTCTGCTCACCGGCAAGTATCCTTCTGTGTGCTAAGAATGTAAGGAAGATTAGAAATAAAATATCAACAAAGAATATGAGGTGGCAGTATCAATTCTTGCGTTAATAATTTCATTATCTTGCAACAAACCAACCATATGCCTGTCAGGGTCTTCTTAAGAGCAGCTTAATTATCTCTGTGCCTTACAATTCAAAATATAGAGCTCATTTTTAGAATACGTGAAGCCTTCTTAACAAGTCTCAGCTTAAGCGTTTTTCTCGTATATTTTGGGGCTTTCTTTGTACGCCCACACTCTGCCTTTAGACCTAAGAAATTTTCCTTAAATACAGCTTTTCCCTTGAATAAGAAAAAGGTGACTTTTAATGATTTATGTTCTGTGAGTATAACATTGCCTGGTAGTGTATAAAAGTTCAGTTTGTCCTTCCGCCCCTGTATCTGGTACCTGCCTCCCAGGCGCTGTGCATGGGGCAGGAAGAGGGGGGTGTTCCCACAGTTAACAGGAGCTTTTCAAAGGAGCAAAGCTGATCAGGTCAGTCTCTCCTTTTTCCTGCTTAAACTCCTGGCTGCCACCCCATTCCACTTGCGCCCACCCTCTAGCTCTTATTTAGGGAATTCCTTTTGGTCCCTCGGTTAGTCCAGCTTTTGCTCATGCTGGTCCCTGTGCCACCAATGCCTTTCCCTTCCGATCTGTCTAAAGCGGACCCACCCCTCACATCCCAGCAGCAACGGCTCCTGCTTGCAGTACCTTTCAGGCTCCCTCTTCTGGGGAGAGAGGGTCCTGCCTCCCAGTTCCTCTAGGGGAGACCCTGAGACTCTTTGTCAAGTTCATCACACTTGATGGAGGAAGAGCTACAGTTCTCCAAAGGCGAGGGGAATATTTACCCTTCTTGCAGAAGCCCCATTCCTAGTGCGGTGTACAGAAAACAGGATGCTCGGTAAGCATGCATTTAATTGAACAAAATGAAACGGAGGGAGGGGCACCAGCAGAGCAGGGCCCTGCCCTCAAGGCATTGGATGGAGACACAGTGGGGAGAGGGCTACAGATGGGCAGAAGGCAAACTGTGGGCTCAGACTTGGGACATTTACAGAAATGCCTTTGAAAGGCTGCTTTGAATACATTGAACATTCTTCTCTCCAAGTACTTAAAGAACTTTCCTTTGTGTGTTTAGGACATCCCTCTAAGGCAGGGTTGACAGGAATTATCCTTCTTTTATAGATGGAAAACCAGACACCCCCCCCCCCCCACACACACACCCCAGGGATAAATTGCTTTCCCAGAATCATGGTGAGTGAGAAGGTCTGACACCCAGAGCTCCCGACAGCTAGGCCCACACTGTTTTCTGCAGATGTGGTGTCTTTTCAAGGTGTTTCCCATTTTTTTTTTCTTTCAGAATTCAGTTAATCAAGCTTAAGCTCTTGGACGTGTATTTGACAGCAGAGGCCATGATAAAATGTGATCGTCACGCTGTGCCCAGCTGTGCTGATCCAATGCCGATATCATTGGCTTTGGCTTGCCATTGAGGTTTTGCACTGTCTTGAGTTAGTTCCTAACATTTGTTGCATTGCAGTTTGTTTTAGTTGTACAAATTTGACCTTGAAGGGAGAAGATTCAATGAATGAGGTCGGAGGGTACCTGGGGTGATGCAGAAGGTAGGTCACGAGAAGAGTAATAATAGGAGGGGCCGTGTGTGGCATTCTACAAGTCATACATATAAAGCAATGCCTGAAATAGCTAACAAGTCCTCATTATCTAATTAGGTTGAATTATATGTTCTCTGCCTACTGGAAGTGAGAGGCAGGGCACATACCCCAGACAATCCAGTAACAAGCTACCTTATAAATGCGGTTGGAAACACACTGTAGCTCTCAGCGCCATGGCCCTGGGCCACCGAGGATAATTTGCAGGTGTCTTCTTTATCATCCAATGAAACCCTGGCTATCAGGCAGGCCTGGGGGACCTCTGGGAAGCTCGCTGTCAAGGATAAGGCAGCAGCTCCTCTTTGCTGCTTAATCACTTGCTTTGCTGACTCTCATTTTATTTATACTTAATTTGCACAGGGCCTGCTGCACAGCAGGAAGGAGAGTCTTTGCAGGCTAAAACTTGCTTCCACCCCGTGGGCTGTCAGCATCCTGTGGCAGGGCAGCTGTGCCCACCAAGTGCTAAGTCAGGAGCTGGGACTGCTCAGGGCCTCTCTGGGTGCCTGGCTGGCCCTTGGGGACCATTAGGTCAGCACCAGTGAGTAGGACAGTATGCTGCTCTCCTGTGGACCTGGGGTGAACCTAATATCCCCATGGGAATAACAGCGAGGGACGTGCTACTGATGGGGGCCTAGTGTCCTGGGCTGGCGGGTGGATCTGCCTCCAGACCCGGTGTCCTATCAGTGGATGCCACTGTGGGCTCAGCCTGAGGAGAGGAGGTGTCTGAGAACCAGCAGAGCAGTGACAAGGGAACGTATGTGAACTAATCCCTGGGGGAGAGACTGCCCAGAATATGCAGTTAGCAACTTCACAGATCAAAGGTCTAAAACCCGAAAATTTTGAGATTAGCCTTGTTACCTGAAAGTCCTTGTAGCTGAAGAAAAAAACATTTCTAAAACGCGCCAGTGGCATCAAACATGCAAGACTTAGAATAATCAGATGGAGTATTTGAAAGATAGGCAGAGAGGCGTTCTGGATCCTATAAAATACACATTACTCCACCAATAAATTACTCCTCCCATCCTATGTGGCTTCAAATTGTACAAAAATGTGCCATGAAATAATTTCGGTTAAAATACCCATCTCTTACCTGCCCATTTCTTTCTTTCAATACAACACCTGATTAAAAAACAAAACAAAACAAAACTATCGGGTCAAATGGCTTCTCATTAAAAATAATTGCAACCTTTTGCAAGATTGGAGATTAGTATTCTAGAAAGAAATGAAGGTTCTGTCCAAATCTTTCACATGTTGATCCCTCCACAGCAAAAATAACAGGCTTTAAAACGTCTTTACCAGGGCAATTATATTACCTTGAAAATGAAAGTAGATTTTAAAGTAATTGTTCACGGGAAGGAGTCTAAGCACTAAAAAGACACGAAAGGACCACGAAGCTGAAAAATCTCTTACCTCGAGAAGTTGAGGAAATGAACGTGTCGTGTAAATAAATAGGGCTGTTCGGCAGTACTTATGTTTTTAATCAGTTCCATCTATTAAAAAAAAAAAGTACAAAATTAGCATATATAAGATCTAATCTTCCAAGCTGTATTAAGCTAAAGGTTATCTCCCCAACGCCTTTTTTATCCCCACTTCTTACCTCCGGGACCCGCGCCAAACAGCTGTGTTCTGCACGACATCTATGAACTTTACATAAAGCGTCTGCCTAAGTGAAACAGTGCTACCCAGATTTATAGCCCTGTATTTAATTTAGCTGATGGCTACCATGAAAACAACGTGACAGGTCCATTAATTTTCACTGGAAAAGCCAGTGTGCCGCTTGTACAGAAATGCAAGGAAGGAAATGCCTTTAATCCCCTCCATTAAAGTCAAATCAAGACGAGAGCTTAATCATTATTTTTATATCGCTACGTGGATATTCACGGGCTACACAGACACATTTGAAACCGGTTCCGCAGAATTTAAAAGTGGGCGTAAAATGAAGTGATACCCCTCACTATTTTTCTCTTTGATTATGAAAATTTACAAAGCAACAATTTCATAGGAAACACATAAACTCCCCCAAACCTCTTGGTTCTTGGTGGGTGGTCATCTGACTTATTTATTTACAGTTATTGGCAAGGCAAAAAGTAGTTTACATTAGTATAAACTGATGTTTATGGTCTTCTGGAACATGTCACACGATACAGAAAATGTTTAGGAACAACTGTTAGCAGTTCCAACCATTCTTATACTCCCTGACTTCCTGAACTTTCCTTCCCTTAGATTGTTCTAATTGGCTTCATCAAGACTGACACCGTGGAAGTTTTCAGAAGCACACTGAAGTCTGCTACTCTGGAGGTGCATCAGAAACGCAGCGTTTCACATATGTCATGAAATAGTTCAAGTTGAAAACTGGAAACAAAAACGGTCGTTCACGTGTTAACCACAGCGGCACCAACAATAAAATCAGAGTCGGGAACTCCATCCAGCTTGTCTGAAACAGGATGGAAACCCTGGTCCGCCTCGTTCTCTCATTCCCAGCACGGGGCTGACACACACTCAAACGCTCACTAAATATTTGTGAAATGAATTAACTCCAACTAGTACATGCATTATAGATGCTACTCTAGGATGTCAATGCCTAATCTTTTCATTAGATATTCATACTCACAATGATTGTTTGAAGACATGAAATTGAGTTTTAAAAGTAAATGCCTTGCAGTTCCCCAACCCCGTGTTTCTGGTCGTCACAGTGGCAGGCGAGGGTAAATAATGGTCTGCCGAAGCTTGAGCATAAAAGGAAATTGAATTCTGTACCTTTATCTGCTGTTTATCCTCTACATCTCCACCGCCTACCCCCGCCCCATGCCTCAGCATTTGTTTTTGGAAATAAAACTTTCTGCTGGGCCACATTGTAAAATTTTGATGGATTTATCAATACAATTACTGATTTGGAAGCATAACCAAAGGTGTCTGTGGATAATTCTTTACTATGTGTATGTTTAATATAAATACCATGTAATGCCTTCATCTCTAAACTATTTTTATTCAGATATTTCTCTGCACACATAAGAGTAAAATGAGAAACCCCTAGAATTATACAAGAAGTCTAGAAAAACAAGTCAGAAGAAAAACCATTTCTTCCATACATTCAATATTATATTATATCCTCCAAACATGTGTCAACCTGTTAAATTTAATGGAAGAATAGGAGTGGTTAGATTCTGAGAATGGTGTCACAACAGTCATAAAGCTTTCTATTTCACAAGGAACATTTGATTAGCGGTGACAACGCTTAACTCTTTGTAGATGTATCTTTAACCATAGAATAAAGGTACGAATGCTCACGCTTATTGCATTAGTACAGTGAAGTCAGAGAGTTCATTTCAGTTTTCACACAAATCGTTAAGCCACTTAAGTAACCCCCCCACCCCCCCGCACAAGCACAGGCTTCAAGCATTATGTTCAAGATGCCATTTGATTGTCTTCACAAATGCTAAGACTTTCCCGATTTCTAGTGACAAGCAATGGTCTCCTGGACCCCTGATGCCCATCACCTGAGTCACCCATCCTGGTCCTCCCATTGTCGCCGGCAGCCTGCCTGTCTGTCTCATCTGCATGCATCATGGGTGACATCACTACCTAAAGTCATCACAGACGCTACTTCTCCTTCTTTCCTTTGGCTTGTGGCCTTTATTCTGACCACCTTGCATTCATTCATTCATTTATTCATTCATTCAGCATTTATCAAGCTCTTACTAGGCCCTGGAGATCAAAACAGGAATCAGGTCGTGGGAAGACACATAAGGACGAGAGACAGTATGATTGTATCCTAATGGTATCCCTGAATCTAACATGGCTACACCACACTCCTGATTCTCGCCCATCTTTGTTCCTTATCCTCCAGCTTACTCCATCTCTGGAGAGTCTGTTTTAGGTTAATGGTGCTCTCTGTCTTCTCACATTTGATCTGAATCTCTCCTGAGCTTCCACATTCATTCTCTGGCTGAGTCACATTCATTCTACCTTTACTATTTCCCTTAACTTGCTCTCCAGGCTAGCCAAACGAGATCCCTCCTTGTTCCTTCCTCACACCATGGCCAAGCCTGACCATGCCCAAGCTTAGGCTCAAGCTTCCTCTTCTGGAATGTTCTTCTTCTACTCTCTCTATGTCCAAATCCTAACCAGTCTTCGCATCTGGCTAAAATGCCTACCTCTTCCAAGTAGCCTTCCTGGATCTCTCCCTTCATTCAACATCCGTTGATTTCTAACTCTGCATCAGGCAGCTGTGGCTATAGAGGTAAAAGACTTGGTTCTTGTTCTCAGGAAGCTCAGAATTTTGGGGGAGAGATGCACTAGCAGGCAGGTGACATCATGTGACAACCATGGAGGTGAGGCACCTCCCCTGTCCGCAGGTGGAGAAGTAATGTTTTTCCAAGGATGCATTCCTCAGTGGTTTACAAGGAGCCATCAGAGTTAGTAAGACAGGGACCCATGGTATTGCAGACAAGTGAACAGCAGATGCAAAGAATGAAATGTGAAATGACAGGGATATTAAAACTGCCGGGAGTTCTGTGTGCCAGAGGTCAGGCAAGGGGTCAGCAAGGCAGCAGATAAGACTAGACAGGAAGGTAGGAGACAGGTAACTTAGGGCCCTGCAGGCCACATGAGGGATTCTGACATTTATCATATGGGTAATCCATGGCCAGAAAGGATTTTTGTTCTCCTGCCTGTGATCAGGGTAGAGAATGTGAAGAAGGGTAAAGATTATAGACAGAAAGTGTAGCTAGGAAGACAGGAAATGACAAGGTCATGACCTAAGAAAGCGCTTTTCAGGATGCTGCCCAGACTAGCAGCATCAGCATCAACTGAAAACTTGTCAGAAGTTCAAATTCTCAGGTCCCACCCCGGAACCACTGAATTAGAAGACACTCTGGGGTGGGCTCATCAATCTGAGTTTTAACAAGCGCTCAAGGAGATTCTAAGGCATAACAATTTGATAAGCACAGAATGCAAGCACTGGAAGAGATGACAGATGGAGAGGTTCAGGGACGTCAAGGAGGAAGAACCTGCTGAGCCTTGCGCCTTGCTGGCGGCAGAAGGGAAGGTGAGGGAGAGGTAATGAGAGCTTCCTCCTCAGAGTCCTGGCTTGATCTCAACACACAGTGGTACCCATTTGTGGAGATGGGGAATAGTACAGGAGAAATAAATCTGGCTGAAGAAGTGAAGGGAAATGTGTTTGGTTTTGAACATCTTCGGCTACAAATGATGTTGCCTTCTTTGACTTTCCACAACACTATGAGGATTTTTCAGGACATTTACTTTTTCTGTTAACCTTATAGTTGAGTTTGTGTGCCAGCCTGGAACCAGACTGCAAGATCCTGGAAAGCTGGGGCCAGGCTTGATTATACAGCCCAGAAAACCAAGCCAAGGCACCTGCATAGAACAGATACCCCATAACTGTTTATGTAATGAAGATGCTCCTGTTAGAAAAAATATTTTAGCGTCAAGAAATGTATAGTTCGCTGGAGACAGAATTATCTCTCAGGCATCGAGTTCATCTTTTCTGGGACAGACCTGAACATCCATTACCCATTACATGGTGCTAACAGTTTTACCGTGATAATATCTAAGACATAACAACACCAAGCAGACTCTCGTTTTCTAAGTGGTTCTTGAGCTATGCCCTATACCCAGAAACTATCTGCATACTTGCTGCCATTTCATCCTCAAATGGCTGTGTGAGTTACTATCATCTACATTCACAAGTTAAGACCCTGAGGCAAAAAAGGGCTACATAGATGGCAAATGGTCTCCTCATTAAAAAAAGATGGAGCTGGGATTCAAATCCAGGTCAATTTGACACTCAAAATCCTGTTCTTTAACACTGAGCTGCAATCTCCTCACCATTCCCACTGTTATTTGATCCATACATTAGTTCTTCAAGTAGGAGGAAGGTGTCAGTCATAAAAATAACTCTGGAGAATTAAGAGAGTTTATGGGGATATAAATTTTCTACCTTTCATGGGATGTGCTGAAAAATTGAAAGAAAGTTATAATAGGTAGGAAAGCATTAAAAGTAATAAAAAATAAAAAGCATTACAATATCAGAGGGTATTCTTTAAAAGTTCTAGGTAAGGAAATAGTGTATATTATAATAAGAACAAGGATGAATTTTAAATGATAAAAAAGACAGATAATGGTGTAATGGAAGGTCTCTAAAAGAAGTTAAATCACAGTGCATCTGAGAAGGAGATAGAATTGAGGTTAAAATAAAAAGGGCAAGAATCAAACAGAATTTATAATGCAGAAGATAAGCCAGGAAGTAGTTTCTAATCTTTTGCTTCCAACCTAACTGGCTGGGAACAGGTAGAGGAGAAAACTTTTACCTACAGTTCTACAAGCACAGCTAGTTAGCAAAAGACTTTGCTCCTGACTTCTTTAGGAAATGCTTGCCAGCGGTCATGGCAACAACACTATTCTGGTCTGAATTCTTGTGTCACTTGGGAACAACTAGATCAAGATGTCCTATAATTTTGCAAAACATTGTAAATGAAAGGAAAGATTTTTTTTTTCTTCACTACATCAAAGCCCAATAAGAAGCAGCTCAAAGGAGAACTAAGGCCCTTTAACCTCAAGGTTGAGAGAATAGCTAGCTGCTGGCTCAGTTTACCTTTCTTTCTATCATCTGAGTAGGGAAGTCTTTCTAGTGAGGGGGCTGGGCTGGACAGTCTTCCCACCTCCATCCATGGCTGTACAGTCAGTGCAACACATACCTGCAGTGAAGAGGACGTCCACCAGGGGGCGTAACGACAAGAACAAGGCAAAGAGGCTGGGGCTGAATAGAAGAGAAAATCAATCTCTTTGCTATCAATGAAAGGAGATGAGAAAACATATTTTTTCAGGTTTTGTTGCTTCTTCATCTTTTTTTCCATTTATTTCCAGTGAATTTCCATTAGTGGACTCAGCTTTTGTCTATAGGACTCCAAGATAAGACCTTGTTTGCAGAGCGTGGTGAACAAATCCTTGCGGCCAGCAGACGGACTTGACTAATGTTTTGGTTTGGTTCCAAGGTTGAGTCTGAGCAGCTCTGATGCCTGTGGACACTGTACTTCCTACTCTAAAGTCAGGAAACTCTGAAGGGCATTGTAAGGAAACATCCAAAAGGTCTCAAGCAAAGGTAAGGTTCCTGGGATAAGCGTGCAGGCCCCTGAGACACCACCACTCAGAAAGACTTCAGCAAGCACACAACATCTTCAGAAGTTTCAGGGGTTCTCAGGTGAAGGAGGAATTTTTCTTGCTTAGTAGAAGATTCACTTTAATAAAAGGAAAACTTCCTAATAATTAGAACCTTGTATGCTGCAATAATTCTTCATTACAATTGCATATGGCGATCCCCTCAAGAGTTTTTTTCCCCCCAAACATGCCAATACTTTGGCTCCACCATTGAGAATCTAGTTCACATTTTGTAGTAGGACCTAGAAACATGCGTTGTGAAAAAGCCCCCAGGAAGATTCTGACACTCATTATGGTTAAGATCTGTTTTTCTAATGGTTCTCCACTGCCCACTAAATAACATTCAGATTCCTCAGCCTAGCGTTCCAAGTTATCCAGGATTTAACCCAAGTTCACTTTCAAGCCGTTTTCTCCACATTCTTCTTGAACGTTTGTTCCTTCCTGTAAAATGAAGTGATGATATTTTCCTAATAACGTTGCCTGAAGGATCAGGAATAAGATGCGCACAAATCCAGGGTGCTGTCTGGTGCTCAACATACAGCATTCATTGTTGGTCCCCAATGAATAGTCATTGACATCAATGAAGAAATGAATGAGTCAATCTTTTCCTTCGAACTGAGGTCAGCTGACCCTGCTTTGGGGAAACCTAGGAGGTCCCGGTGGCCTCTAGGCCCTCTCCAAATCTAACATGGTTTCTTTAGGTGCGTTTTCTTCTTTGGAGTCACATTGTTTGACAGCCACAGTCAGACTTGGCACTCTCAGGGGGAGAGCAACGGGAAAGGGAAGTTTTAAGACATTGGAAAGCAATTCTGTTTTTGACCAAGAGGCTGGAGAATCTAAGAGCACATGCCATAGGGTCTCTGACTCCTCCACCCTTTGAACACTTTTCAAGATTTTGGTAATCTGAAGAGCTGCTGAAAAGCGTCATAGTAGATGTGATGGCCAGCATTTTCCAAACTGAACTGAGTTCTGTGGGATGCACAGGAGAGCTGCAAACACTTCTAAAGTGCTCCCTAGCCAACTGTGACTGGGAAACACTAGGCGAAAGCCAGTTGAACAGATTTTTGTTTTTAATTGAAGGAGCTCTTAGTCTTTAAAATATGAATAATCGTCATGGATCTCTGAGAGGGTGACAAAGGAATAGCATTTCCCGAATTCATTTCATTATGTTATTTTCTTTTTCCTCAGGGTCTTTGGGGGCTAGGATTCTCAAGAATACACTTAGGGCAATGCTGATATGATAGTTGTGACAAAGATTCTTAAATTTGTCAGAACTGTCATCTCTTGCGGCACTTTATTATTGAAAAAAAATTTCTTTTTTGGGGTCTACCCTAGAATCTTCAGATGGGCCACTGATGTTTTAAAAGACTCTGCTGGAGATACTGCTGTGAAGCCAGAACATGTAACCCTGGCATTAGGAAAAAAGGCACTTAAATTCGGGAGGGCCTAAGTTCAAGTCCAGGTGCCACAGGTAGTCATTCTATTCTGTTAAATTTGGAAAGTGACAATCTGGTTGTCTTAGTTTTCTCATCCATAAAATAAGGAATCATAGCCACTTGCTGGTATGGTTTTAGGTCCAAAAAAGTTCAATAAAATAATAAAGTCAAACAATTAGCATGGAGTAGGCACTTTTTAAAATTTGTAATCCTCAGTATAAATAAAAGTAATAATATTAATTTACAATTAACAATATTTAATTAACAATAATTAATTAAAAATAAATAGTAAAAGTACTTGCTTTCTCAATATTTTTGGGTCCTATGCAAATAATTTTTGCCCTTCTCTAACAAAAAAAAAGAATTTTGAATTCTTACATCTGTGATATGCCTGTAGCACTTTGACCTTTGTTGTCCTGAGAACAATGTTCTGAAAGATAGTGTCAGACCATCAACAAAGGTGGTTATGAGTCTTTTGGAAATCACATCCGATGGCTTCTGGAAATAGTTTCATATCTTTCAAATCGTATGCAGTCTCCATTTTCCAAGAAATTACTAAGCTGGCCCAAGAAATTGAAATCTGGCTTTAGAGAATAAATGAAATGATGCCATCATGGCTTTGCATTATATTCCCAGCAAAGGTCCAACATTTAGCCAGCAGCAGCTGTGCATGCTTTTCTGTCGAGGAGGAGTTTTCTAAAATATAAACTTCAAAGGTATTTTTATTTCTATAAGGGCAGATGAAATGGGATTTTTATAGGCATTCCAACATTTGGTGTCTTCATGCTCCCTTTCTTTTTAAATAATCTCTTCAGTGTCTTATTCCATTAAATAAATTTTAAATTTAGATGAGAGAGAGAGAGAGAGAGAGAGAGAGAGAGAGAGATGATAGCTATCTTCCAGTGAGCAATGTATGCTGTACACATTAATTTGACTCTGGCCAGAGAGGTGTATTCATTGCGTATGAATGAAATGGTATACAATTCAAGTCTTGTAAGTGGATACTATTCTAAAGTTCATTTGTAAGTCAGTAGTTTGGAACTTGGAACACATTTTCTCATAAAATAAATGTTCTACATGGTGGATAGAGTCCCAGGCCAGCCCACAGGAGCCTGTTGAACTCATACGGTACCTGAAGTAGAACTGTTATTAACGCTAGAGAACAATGTTTCCATGGGAACACATTTTCAGAGTTCTGCTTTTAAACGATGAGAACCACTGCCTTAAAAATTTTAACTCATCTCCTAAATCACTTTCCCCTTTCCTTTAATAAATTACCAAGAAGAGGAGCTATTCATACCACAAATTATTTCTTGAATATATTAGGTTAAAATAATATTTTTGTTCTCTGCTTGTTTTATCCACTTTGAAACTTTAGTAGAATGATACATATAATAAGGAAACGAGTTTCTTTAAACATTCTTGAACTACTTCAAACTTGGTTTCTTTTCATGACATGTCCTGGCTTTCTCTGCATGTCACAACCTGGTCAGTTAGCTGCAGAGAGACAACTGTCACTGTTGTTTGTTATTACATCAAAATTGTTTATTTGTTTTTTTTCTATGATATCTTTCCCTTTAATTTTTAAAATTTGCCACATAATGTAATAAGAATCTGGAATAAATAAGTAATGAAATATATTCTAGGTCACAGTGACCACAGGAATCAGAAATGTTTCAACTACACTATGCACAGATTATGCTAGAAGTTGTATAAATATATCACAGAATCACAGGGCTGGAAAGAACCTTAAAAGATTGTCTAGTCTATTCCCTGGCTTCCAGACAAGCCAATCATTCCAAACAGATGAGAGCTAACCTCTATTTTAGAGGACAAAGATGACTTTGTCTTTAACCCATTCTAGATTTAACAATTGATATACCGTTATCAAATTATTTTTAATTTTTAATCTAAACCATTTCCTTTCTCATGAATGCTCTTCATAGGAAATACATTATTAAGCTTATGTGTAAAATCCCACAGTATATTTAAATATTACATTTTGTGCTCTCTCTTCTAGGGCATTCCTGAACATCTAATATTTTAGTTACTTTGCGCCTTCTGGTTGTTTGTACCATTTTAACACTAAAGTCAAGCTACTGTGTTTTATGAGGCTTCTGAGAACTGAGCAGTTTCCACATATAAGAAGATTTAAGTATAATCTGATAAGCAGATTCAATGTCTCAAAGGAAAACTAAATTTAATAATTATAATAAAACTGCAATAACATTGGCTATTTATTTATAGTCACTTTCTTTTGGCCTAATCATATTAGCTCTTCAATCAAGCAAGGAAATCAGAGAACCGACCCCTATTAAAGATATTCATAAAAAGTGGTATCTTTAAATGTCACTAAACATAACCTTTGCTATTGGGAACCTACCAAAGAACCTACAAGGGTAATCTCAGAATGTCGTTTGTTGATTGCTAATGACTATTTTGACTTGATACCCAAGAGATTCTTTAATGGAAGCTTTCAAAGGAATGGATAATTTTGACCTCTATATTGTGGAAGACAATAAAATACTGGCTTATAGCCAAGTACTGTTGGTTACTCTCTTAAAACAGTCCCACTGTCCTCCATGGTAAAAGAGAGAAAAAAAGGCTATTGTAAATTCCCTTTGTTTGTGAGGGTTTGAATGCCTCAAAAGGAGGATTATGTCAGAAAGAAGTGGACATAGATTGACATAGGTGAAGATTTCTACAATTATGGGCTCAACCTGGTAGCAAAGCATGTGCCTTGTTTTTTCCCCATGCTTATATATATATATACTCATTGGGTGGTGTAATGGTTAATTTTATATGTCAACTTGACTGGCCCCTCAAGGGGTGCCCAGATTAAACAATATTTCTGGGTGGGACTGCGAGGGTGTTTCTGGATTAGATAAGCATTTAAACTGGTGGATTCAGGAAGGCAGATTGCCCTCCTCAATGTGAGTGGGCATCACTCAATCTCTTGAAGGCCCGAATAGAACAAACTATGGAGGAAGGAGGAATTTGTCCCTCTTTTCCCTGCCTCACTGTTTAAGCTGGGACATCTCATCTTGCATTACCTAGATTGAGTTTTATATCATTTGCTCCCCTGGTTCTCAGGCCTTTGGACTCATTCACACAATGACTTTCCTGGGTCTCCAGCTTCCAGATGGTAGATCATGAATTCTCAGCCTCCATGACTGTGTGAGCCAATTTCTCATAATAAATCTTTTCTAGCTATCAGTTGATCGATCCATTGGTAGATATCTCCATTCTACTGGTTCTATGCTCTGGAAAACCTTGACTTATACCTGTGGCTGTTCATCCACATTACGTGTCTTAGGGGACAGAAGCAACTTTGTGAGACTTGGCTAACCAACCTGAGCCTGTAGAATGACCTTTTGAGAAGACTAAGGCCAACATTTCTACATGAGCAAAGCACCTCAGTGCAGACTGTTGACCTTACTTTTGTATAAGCTTACGAAGTAGATTTTGTCTGCATAGCTTCCTGGCAGACTATCACATCCCTGCTCTACCACCCGCATACCTGCTTGCATGGCTCAGCTATGTTACAGTGCAATTGCGCCTGAGAAATGGGGTAATTCTTTTGCTAACACTGAATATGTCAAATGCTGCTTTTGAAGCTCGAGATCCCCTGAACTCTCCATGACAGGAAACTCTTGCTTCCATCAACCACTCAGATCACTGGCCCAACAGGGTTTTCTCTTTATTATAACATAAAGACTTAGGACACTTGTGAGGAAATGCAGAAAAAGAAATATTAAAATAAAGTTTTCTCACTTTTTGCTGTCAGGCTGTCATGATTATTAATAACTCAGTGGTGTTAACTATTTGAAATTCACACATCACTAATTTTAGATAAATTGACGTAGTATACACTCTCCTTCACTGGTTGTAATAATGCCTTCACAGAAATGTCCTGGTTTAAAGGTTTCCATCTGAACAAGTAACTTAAATTTCCTTCCAACACTCTGGCAAAAATACAACATGAAATTGCAACTCTGGTATTCATTTGTTAGGGGTTTGAAGTCTGTCCTATAAGATACCTACTAATTACAGGAGTGAATTGAAGCAAAGTACAACTTAACCATGGTCAAAGACAACTTACTTGTTCATTTTTAGTAAGCCTGGTTTTGTTGTGAATGTCTGACGTGACCAAATTAAATCCGTGTCTCTCCGACAAGATTCTCAGAAGCAAGACCACAGTACGACTCCCACACTTGCCTACTCTGTTGTATACCACCTGGCTCGGGAAAGGTAGCACCTGGGAAAGAACGAGAGAGCAAATATGAGACTTTTCGGGTAAAAGACTTAGGATTCTTCCCTTAGCTTCTGAACAATACATGTATGATCAGTCTAAATGAGAAGATCCACATGGAGCTGATGAGAGGAAAGGAGGCGATGAGCTTGTATTTACTTTCCTAGTGTAACTTGAGAGAGATGCTGGACTTGTCATTTTTATCTGCACTGATACTCAAAACTGGTAAAATCTCATGTCATCTATAAAACTGATCATGAAACTTTTTTTTTCCCTTAGGAAGAAAACATATAAATATGTGCTTTAATGATAATATTCTCTCATAAGTTATATTATGCTTTATTAGAATTTAACTTGTAGAATGCTGAAGGGAAAATATAGTAATTTAAAAAGTCGAGACATAACTACATGCAATGAAATTTGCCCTTTTCAAGTGAACCATCACCACTAATTACAGAACATTTTCATCACCCGGAAAGAAACTCTGTACCCATTAGCAATCACTTTTCATTTCCCTCACTACTTTGGTTCCTTGAAACCATTTATCTACTTTCTGTCTTTATGGTTCTGCCTATATCCTTCTGGACGTCTCATATACATGGAATCATAAAATAAGTGGCCTTTTGCATCTGTGTTCTTTCACTTAGCATAATGTCTTCAAGGTTCATCAATGTTGTCATATGAATCAGTATTTCATCCCTTCACATGGCTGAATAATATTACATACTATGGACATTCCATATTTTGTTTATATATTCACAGTTGATGGACATTTGAATTGCTTCCACATTTTAGAATAATGATTCTACAAACATTTGTGTATAAGTTTTTGTGTGGACATATGTTTCTGATTCACCTTGAATATATCCTAGGAGTGAAATTGCTGGATTTCATGGTAACTGTTTAATTTTTTTGAAGAACGGCCAAACTGTTTTTAATACAGCTGCACCATTTTATATTCCCACTAGTAACATGTGAGAGTTCCAATTTCTCTACATCCTTGACAATACTTGTTATTGCCTATTTTGTTTTAATTATGGCCATCATAATGGGTGTGAAGTGGTATCTCATCATGGTTTTGATTTGCATTTCCCTGATGACTAACGATGTTAAGCATATTTCATGTGCTTATTGGCCATTTGTATATTTACTTTAGAGAAAAGTCTATCTAAATCCTTTGTCCATTTTAAAATTGAGTTATTTTTGTTGAGTTTCAAGAGTTCTATATTTATTCTTGTTTTGCAAATATGTGATCTTTAAATATATATTCATTTTATGGACTGTCTTCACATTTTTCTTCATGGTGTCCTTTAAAGCAGAAAAGTTTTTAAATTTTGATGGAGTCCAATTTATCTAATTTTTCTTTGGTTGCTTGTGCTTTTGATGCCATATCTAAAAAACCACTGCCTAATCCAAGGTCACAGAGATATATATCTATGTTTTCTCCCAAGAGTTTTATAGTTTTAGAGTAACATTTAGGTCTTTGATTCAGTTTGAGTTAATTTTGGGTATGATGAGAGCTAGTAATTTAACTTAATTCTTTTGCATGTGAATATCCATTTGTCCCAGCACCACTTATTAAAAAGATGATTCTTTCTCTATTTAACTGTTTGGCACCCTGAGTAAAAATCCACTAACCATAAATGTATGGGTTTATTTCTGTACTTTCAATTCTATTCCACTGATCTATAGGTTCATCTTTATCATGCCAGTATCAGAGTCTTGATTACTATTGCTTTGTCATAAGTTTTGGTATTGGGAAGAATGAGTCCCTTCAACTTGGTTCTTCTTTTTCAAGATTGCTTTGGTTATTCTGGGTCCCTTGCATGTCCACGTGAATTTTAGGATAAGCTTGCCAATTTCTGCAAAAAAGGCAGTTGAGATTTTGATAGGGATCGTGTTGAATCTGTAGATCAAACTAGAGACAACTGCATCTTAATAATAATAAAACTTAATAATATTAAGCCTCCCAATTCACAAACACAAGGTGTCTTTCTACTTATTTAGTTCTCTTGTGTTTCACTGATGTTTTGCAGTTTTTGATGTACAAGCTTTATATTCCTTTTAAATCTATTGGTCATTGATAGATATAAAATTGATTTTTCTGTACTGATCTTGTATACTGTAATCTTGATAAACTCATTTATTAGCTCTAATAGTTTTCTTTGGTGTGCATTTTTTTAGGATTTTCTAGATACATGATCATGCCATCTGCAAACAGAGAAAGTTTTACTTCTTCATTTTCAATATGGATTTTTTAAAATTTCTCTTTCCTTTCTAATTGCTCAGTTCTATTAATCTCGATAGACTAAGAAGCCATTATGAAAAGCATCTGATTAAATATTTATCTCTCCAATGAGGATACTATTTCCATTTCAAATACTCAGCCTTGAGTGACAACTGACAAATGACAACTAAACGATTCCTTCATTCAGCACGTTAATAACAGAAGGCCATGAAAAGGCCCAAAGCTAAAGAATATAGCACAACACAAACATAAACCAACCCCCAACTTGCCTATGGTATATAATTTGAAATTCTGTCCTGTAATTACAGGTTTACTTATTTTCTCAAAATATTTTATATGCAGAGTAGCATTTCATAAATTTGGAGCTAAAAGTCTAATTGTCACCGGAGTGAAACATAATATCTAGATCATATCCTGAGAAACCAGTCATGCATCATTTTGATTTAATTTTTCAAGATTTACTTTTATTGAGTAAAACCTTGTTTCTTTAGGGCTAGTCAGTTTTTTCTATTTGGTGTCTTCACAGTGCCTAGAATACGCCTTGTATAGACAGAGCCTCAACAGACATTGATAGGCTCTTGGTAGCTTGAGGTGTTTAATGTACTGTGTAACACTAACTAACACAATAATTCTATTAAATGTGAGACCAGGAGAATCTTGAACTACAGCTGATCTTTATGACTAAATGCTAAGAAAAGCCATCAAGTAAAAAGATATTCATAATAGGCCATTTTACTTGTGGTTTAATCAGTGAGTACTCAAAAAAATCTGTTCTCAGGCAACAATTGCATACGTTTAGATATTCAGATAAATCATTTAGTTCTTAATTATGAGATTATGACCCAGGGAGGTTGAACTGGACTTTATGATTAATGTACTGATATTAATAGTGTTTGTAAGTCAGACTTTCCATAATAATCAGGCTAGAGTATGGCTTATGGTTGTGTCAGAGCTGCCAATGTAAACACAAATTTTAATTTCTTTGGAGAAATAAACTGCTGAAGAAATGGGGTGAATGCATTTTTCCTTGTCTTCCAGCACAGCATAGAACAGCACAAAAGAATGTGTTATGACTGAATTGATGACATGGAAGATGTGAATTACCACATATTAGCTACTTTATCCCAAGAGTGCAGGTATATCTTAAAAGATTTAAATTGAAGCATTTACTTAGAAACCATAGGTGAAAATGCTTAATGTCTCCTGAATTTCTTGGGTAATCAATATAATAGCAGGTTTAGTATCTGTCTACTACTACCTTTTGCTAATAGCTAAAGATGTTATTTAACTTTAGGTTACTGGTTAGATTTTTATAAGTTATGTTTACTTTAATTCCTTCATTAGTCTTGTGGGAATCTCCCAAATAATGGTTATAAATGTTTGTTGTTTGAAAAGAACACTTTTATAAAAAGAAAACTCCCTCCATCATTCTTGTACCTCTATGTGAAAAGAAAGGAGAGCTTAACATCCCCACTGCGACTCCATTTTTACCATTTCTTTAAACACTAACATACAGCTACAGAGGATAAACACAGAGCTTCTGGAATCAGTCTTGTGACTTTTGAAGATATATTTAGGGTGGGGCCTTTAAATAATTTTCTGAAAGAACCCTATAGAATGCCCTGAAAATAGGCAGGCCAAATCAATGTGTCGATGTTGGATAAGGTTGTAAAATTAACAACAGGAACTGTAGATTTGCTCCTGAAGGTCTGCTTTAAAAATCATTGTCATCTTTTATTTGAAGTGCACTTTCTGGAACGATGGTGGAAAAGGGACTGATATATATGGAGGACTGGTCCTGACCCTGTCCTAGGCTCTGTGCCATGTAAACCCTTTTAATCCTTGTTAATGATACTAAATCAACACTCTAGCTATGCATTGCTTTAGGGGTTTAAATTATCCAATAACTTAAGCATCATTAATAGCACCTAAGCGACTCTCCTGTGTGACCCCACTCTTCCCCGTAGATCATAGATTCATAGAACGATAGAGTTTAAGGCCCAGAAGCAACTTAGAATATAATCCATCCACTCCAATCCCCTCCCCATCCCCACACTATCATCCTCCATCACCCACCTGCAGCCCAATCTGTGCTTGACTTGGCTAGAGCCTGTTTTTACATTGTCTTTCCATCTTCTCAAGTACTCTGTGCAGTATATATTAGGACTATTCTTAGACAAGTAAACTAAGGCCCAGAGAGATCATTTGTCATTTCCAAGGTCAGACAACTAAAAAATAGAACATAATAACTAAAACCCGGTTCTAGTTCTCCTGATCCCTAGGGCAACACTGTATCTAATATACTATAACATCAAAGGGTAAAAACGATTTTTAGTTTGACTTCTGCGACACATATACTATTTCTTTTGTTATGTCTTGAATGTGTCCAACCTCATTAAATGCTATTATTCAACAGTCAGCTATCACAACCAGTATGGTTGGCCATTAGCATCCATTGTTAAAGTCCCTGGAATGCGAAGGGCTGGTGATTAGCCCCTCTCTCTCCTTCCTGAGGATGTATTTTTAAAGCTAAAGTAAGCACAGAGTGTCGACACAGCTAATGGAAGAGTAGAAGGATGTAGTTTTCCCTTTAGTCCTTCCCCAATTTATCGTAGATGGTCACAGCTGCCTTGCGTATTGTGAACCACTTCCACTGGGAAAGGAAAAAATAGAAAGAAGTAAAAAAAAAAAAGTGTTTATAAAATCCTAAAGTCACTTGAAATGTCTATCAAGACAAGGGAATATCCTCCAATGATAACAACTATGAAAGGACTTTTTAAGACCTCTTCAGATCAACCTCAAAAATTTCCGTTCTCTTCAATAGATATTTGCCAATTGTCAGGCAGAAAACTACATCCCAACTTAAACGTTCCTATCATCGCTTGCACACAAATTTCAAATACTTACTGTTTCTTATAAAAAAAAGTACACACCCAAAGCCCTCACACTCACCCCTCCCCAAATGATTCTTTATTCTTGACAACTATGGTTATGTGAATGTTATGTCTGTGGTTTTCATTTTATGGTCAATTTGTAAAAGTGAAAGGAGCTCCGAAATATTTCACTCTATGAATTATATGTTTTTATGTTGCCTGCCTTCTAAGTTCTACACATGCCACAAATCCTCAGGGCCTGACAGGCTTGTGTGGAGCATGCCAAATAAACAGAAGTCTTTCCAAA
This sequence comes from Macroglossus sobrinus, assembly GCA_004027375.1. Lineage (NCBI taxonomy): Eukaryota > Metazoa > Chordata > Mammalia > Chiroptera > Pteropodidae > Macroglossus > Macroglossus sobrinus. The sequence goes on from PVKZ01000283.1 coordinate 664,873, forward strand.
ATCCTGAGCACACAGTAACTAACACCCGAAGACATCCACAGTTTCAATAGCTTATCCCAGCTTTGAAATGGGGAGAGGAAAAAAAAGAAGACTTCCTAGGTAAAAAGCAAAATTGGTTTAGACCAAGACTTTCATAGCCTACGTTTATAGGACTCTCTGGGGACTGGTCTTATTGAAAGAACTAACATCAATCCCACTTTTAAGTCTCTGCAAAATGATATTTAATATAGTATGTTACAAGCTGTGGTTCCCAAATGGCTATATATTCAAATTACCTATGGAACTTTTCAAAATGAGATTCTTGGGCCCCACTCTAAGCCTAACTACAACAGAAAATCTAGGATGAGGGTCAGGAGTCTAGCTCTAAAGAGCTTCTCTGGGGATCTATGACCACTAGATCCAGTTTCAAGGAACTGCTACTATAGATGACTCCTGGTCTTCTGTATTAGGCCACTGAGTGGTTTCATGCAGCTTTATGAGGGAGTAAGGTCAGACAGAGAATTGCCTAAGTGATACTGGAGGGAACCCTGGGTAAAAGGCACTGTCATGTCTTCCTTGGATGTTTTTCGAGTGCCAATGGCTTTCCATCCACAGTAAAAGGTCATGATTAACCTGACAAATATGCTCACACTGCAGTAAACGACTACTCACCGAGAATGACTAGAGAACGGCTACGGGGGTTAACTGAAGGTGTTATATGCAGAAATTTGTACCAGACTCTGTCAAAGCATTAGCTTCTTAGTATGAACAATATGCTACAGAGAAAGTGATTTGCTTTGATAAATTAAACGGTCCTTTGTGAATTTACAGTACCTGCAAATTGGGGTTGGGGGCAGTGAATCACTGCCATGGCTTTGTGAGGCTTGAACTCAGTCAGGGACAGTTCTGCTACTTGCTGTCCATGTGACTTTGAGCAGGTCAAATCCATTCAGTGAATCCTGATTTTAAAGTTTCCCAGGGCACTGTGGTGCTCAGAGCCAGGTGAGCCCCACCTGTGAGCCTCAGCTTCTGCATCAGTCAAAGGACTGATGCTCTCTTCTGAGGCTATTACATGATTCGTTTTAATCTCTACTGTTATCAAGATATAAACTGGAAATTCCTTTAAAATTAAAACTAGATTTGAACACTTTTCCTTGCCAAACACATTTATAAAAGAAATGGGGGTGGAGAATTTCAGTAATTTGTGCTGATGCCATGGATTCCAGCTCCATGGGTGTTCACGGTTCTGTTTGGGAACCTCTGGTGCATTTCTGTACGAGTCTTGCTCTTGTTTGGGCTTGTCATGTAATAAATATACCTTTATGCTCCTTTTATGTTTCTCCTCTCCACAGTTTTAATCACTTTGCCCTCTCTGTGTTTTATAAGAGCATCACTGAATACCAGAGGCTGCACAAGGCTCAGCCTTCAAGCGGTGCTTCCAGAACTTGGCAGTGATTCTCACTGGCTTTTGCCCATCAAGCTAATCTAGGTCTCCTAACAAATACACCTCCGGTTTCTAATCACCATCAACTCTCCAGACCCCTAAACTCACTTCCCTCATTCTAGAAAAGGAAACATATAAGATCCACTAAAGAACTCTATTTTCCCTCATTGTCATTCCTCAAATGACATCCCAGTAGCTTCTAATTATTCATAACCCATTTTCTCCCTGAAGCCTTGCCAAATCTGAACCCTTACACTTTCTTCTTTTTGCCTGCTCCTACTTGAAATAGGCCACTGTCTAACGTTATTTGCCAAAGGACAAATGTAGCTATAAATCCTTTACAAATCCATCAGTTTTATTTCTCTAATAGACTGAGTTTATCTGGGATGTGCATAGTGGATAATTAATAAATATTCATCTGTCTATTAAATAAATAGGTTGTTGGGATGAAAACACTATTAAATGTTGTTTTGGAATAAATGCTGTCATATTTATCATTTGGTTTTGCTGTCATCTTTATCACTTATCTTTTGGTTGTCTTCTAAAACTATAAGAAAAGTCCATCAATTTTTCTATGCTCATATTTTGAAACACTCTTATCTGTTGTATGACATTAAAAAAAAGGTATGGGGAAGTGGAGAAAGTTCCCTGGATTGACATGACAGTAATGAGACTGACTTTTTCTTGACCCAACTAGTTGAGTGACATTGAATAAGTGACCTCAAATAACTTCTCTGAGCCAAAGTTTCTAGTGTGAATTGGGGGTGCTGAACCCGATGATTTCAAGGCTCCTTCCTGTTCACACTAAATGGTGTTAATTACAACAGGACTACACAACACTTAAGAGATGTTCAGGAGGTCACCTGAATGGCATCCTGCGCTTCTACATATTCATTCCATCTGGCCTCTCTAATGTCCTCATCACCAGCACGCACAGCATCATTATGCTGTTCCCGGGAATGTAATACCCTGCATGCTGAAACAGAATCCTCATGCAAAGAAGCAATTTTCACAAGGAGCCAGAAAGGGTTTTTAGATGTGATGATTAAACTATCATAGCTGAACTCTATAGTAGTCTTCAGAAAAATAGGACTTTCAGTTTGATTAAAAACTCAAATTTCAGGTGACCTTGGGTGAATGCTATCAAACCCACGAACAGGAAGGCGAATACTTTCAAACTTCAAACGGACAAATGCAAAGAAAATATACATATCAAAAAGAGGCAGATTCCTTTTTCAATTTTGCATCATTCTTTATGCTTCTTTCTATGGTCAGTATACAAATCACAGACAAGAAGTCCATAATCTGGATATCTTATTATTATAGTATGTTACATTTTCTAAAATTCAAACCTAGGGTTAGTTCATAGAAAACAGTCCGTGAAATATATGTTTGTCAGAAAAGAGAAATAAAGTCCACCTGCTGCATATATATAACATGAGCAGAATGGGGAGGATGCAAAAGTTTTAGAGGCTAAATCATGCTGAAGAAATATTTCAGGGTACTTACAAAGGACTTGATCTTGCTTCTGCACAGTACGAGAGCCCTACTGCACTTGCCTGTGGAACCTCTGTCCCCTTCCGAGGGCCCTTTGTAACCGACATGCATTACAGGGAAGGAGAGAACCCCACTCTGGGTTTGACTCCCTATTTAACCCTCACCTTATTTAACCTATAAATAACATCTTATTTATACAAGTGTAACTGCCTTGTTTGTTTGCTGAGTTCAATGGCACTATAAGTTAATACTGCTGTAGTAAATCCGGACCAATTCCAGCCATTTCTGGCACTTCCTTGAATGTTATATATTCTGTGACCTAAAAGTCTTTAATAAACAAAACTCTGAAAATGAGAGTTGGAGTTTTCCCAGTTAGAATAGAGACGAACTCATGGTTCTCAAATTAGGTCTAGATCTGGAGTTGTTCCATTTTTAATATTAATCAATCCAGTTGACTTTTTACATTAACTTTTGGACCAGACTATGGAATTATGCAGATGCTTTTATGTACACAGTCTTTCCACCAAACCCATACACTTAGTTTAACTCTTCATTTAGATCTATGACCTGTTTCCTCTTAAGTCACACACACAACTCTAAATACAGTATGCATAGACACTCCTCCATATAGACTTTTAAGATTTAAGAGTCTGCTTAACATTAAACTTTATTTCTTTATATTTGTCTCCTTTTTTTTTTAAACTGGGAATTTATACTTTGTGCCCAATCGAAAAACTCATTTGTTATAATAATACAATAGAGAAGTGTCAATTATCGATTGTAAGTTTCATAATTTATAGCAGGTATTGTTGCTATTGGTCAACCATTCAGTTTGAAATGGTTTCCTCTGGATGTTGGCAGAAGGGAAAAAAAGTCGATTACTCCCATTATAAACTTCACAAGAGAAGACTGCCCCATTGTAAATAGTACAAAGGCTGGGGGAATGGCCACGCTTGGTTGCCTATACTCCTCTCTCTCATCAAAGCCCTATATAAAGATTCTAAGACCAAAGGCTCAGATTTACTACTTGTTGTGAACCACATAATTACATTCCATTTAAAAATGTTTATATAAATCTTTAGTCTATATCAAGAAACTTATTTTTGGATTCAAAGGATCATTCTTTAAATTCCTTGGCTGAGTTTAAAGTTTTTATAACATAACCCACACTTTAAAATAATGTGGTAGGTTGGTACAGTAAGAACCCCCAAACAACCCCACCTCCCTATAGCCATGCAGAGCAGAACCGCCTCCCACGTGGACTCTGGGCCTTGCCATACAACTGGCCAGTGTGACATTAGCAAGCACACTGCAAGCAGAAGCTTGAAAGAGCTCGCCCATTGGGCTGGACCTTGTTAACTTCTGGGAGCCCTTCCCCTGCAATGTGAACCTAGGTGAGCCTCTTGGAGGATAGGAGGCTAAACTGAACATTAGAAATTCTGTGACTGAACTCAACAGATAATTACTGAGCTCTTAGCAAGTGCCAGTCATTTAACTATCAGCAATAAATTAATTGATTACTGTAGTGGAATGACTGTCTGTCTCTGACTCGACTCCAAATTCCATGAAGAAAGAAGCACATCTGCTTTCCTTACTATTGTATCTTCAGGGCCTGGCCCAATGCCTGGCACATAGTAGATACTCAATAAATAGTTGTTCAGTGAGTGAATACGTAAAGGGTATGACATGGCCCTTGACCTGTATGAACCCACCATCGAACTAGGGAACCAAACACTGGCACCGCTTGCTCTGATACTCTGTGACAAGAGTCTCACTACAGATATAAACACAGTGGCATGAGAACAAAGAAAAAGGATAATGAACTTGATCTGGGGGACTCAGAGAAGTTTCACAGAAAGTGTGTGGCCTTGGTACCTCTAGAAACATGTAGCCTCAATTCAGTCATTCTCCCTTTGCCAAAGTACACCTACCTAGCTCTTCTTGGTCTGCATCAATAAGGAACTTTATATGGCTATGTAGAGTCGGCTTCTTGGCATTTGGCATGGTGTGCCGCACGTACAATATTCGAGAAAAACATACCATGCAAAATTCACTCTCTAGGCTAGTGTCGCCCCTTGTGTTCACTGGGCTTAAAAAAAAAAGGCAGGAAAATTGAGGAGCCTCAGCATCTAAGAACAATGGGCTTAAACATGGCCAAAGTATTTCTGTGATTGCTTTATTTCATATCTCCTTATATCAATAATAATGCTTTGGTCTGTAGGTAACAGAAAAGCCAACCTAATTCAAACAATAAGGAAAATATATTCTTTTACAAATAAGCAAATAATAGAGAATTATACTCTCATTCAAAACAGAAGTCCTTTGGATGAAGATTTTAGGATCTATTCCCTATTTTTGTTCCATCTTGCTCTGCTATCCAGTCTGTCAGAATTGTCCTCAGACCAGCTTTCCTCCAGCCATCACATACAAAATGAAAAATTCCAGGGAAAGAAGAGACTATCTTTCTTAGGTACTTCTTTTAAAATCTGAAAATCTTACCTTCCTTTAAGATCTGAGACAATCCCCAACCCCTCACCCCCACCACGTTTTCTTGGCCAGATCTGAGCTACTAGCCCATACCTCAACTAACCATTAGCAGAGAAAATGACACAACTATTATATGCTTAAGTTACTCAGAATTCACCCTTGACCTGGGGATGGGATTACCTTCCCCATATGGTAAAACTTGAGATAAGACAGAGTTGGAGGCTAGGGGTGGGGGGAAGGGGATAGGCAACCAATAGGGTCTGCTATACCAAAGTACTCAAAGGTCCTATTGTTCTTGATTCTTCAAACACTCATTCATGAAAGCCCCATGCCTCAGCTGCAGAAAAGGGAGTAAGAGTGACAGACACAGAGAACATTCCTAAACAAGAACAGGGCTCTACTTGCTGGCAGTGTCCCAAATATAGTCTCACAACTTTCGCCCCAGGCACAGATTTGCTGATAGCTAAAGGAGGGGACAGATGAAATAGATTCCCCTTCTACATGAAACAACATCACCCCACTCCCATGAAATGAAATGAAGAATTAGCGACAAGGTGAACTTGAGCTGGAAGATTAATTCCACACAAGAATCTGGAATTCATGTGGTATTTTTAGCTAGAGATGGTAATAAGAGATTTAAATTGCTCTCAGATGAAGATATGTTATACTGCCTATGTGTTGGAGGCTTTTCACAAATCAACTTTTTCATAAATGAATTAATTTTGAACGAGTGTGGAATGTAATAAAACCCCCATTTACCCAAATCGGCACTGATCTGACCATGGGAGAGTCTGTTTCCACAGTATTTTAGCTTGGTTTTTATTTGTTGCTTGGTGCTGGATAAACAGATTTTTCAGAAATTTCCACCAAGATAGATGAAGCATCCTGTTTTCTACAGAGCGCCTTTATTACACTCAGGCTGTCAAACACTGCTAAACAAAAGAAATCCCCAAATTATCCCTCCAAATATTTAAAAACTGATGTGAATATCTGACACCTAATTTTACTAGCTAATAGGAAGAGAGAAAGAGGAAAATAAGAACTGGGTAATCACTTACTGATGCCTTTTTTTGTTGACTACCAGAAAACCAGAGTAAAGGTTATTCAACCACAGCAATATTTTGGAATTTGTGGTCTATGTTTCAGTTTCTATTTTAATTTATATTTTTCATGATCTTGATATATTTTCATTTTACTTTACATCTTCTATAAATGACCTCTTTCCCTTTCTCCTGCTCTCCCCTTCTCCCCCTACCCCCTTATCTAGCCCAATACATAAAAAGGATGCAATAACTCTTGATTGACTGATCAATTATTATTGTGTTCCAGTATTAACATCTTCAGTGACCACCACTTTATTTGGAAGATAAATATACACTATTTTTGTATTGATGGTTGCTTTTTTTTTAGTCCCTGCAATCTCACCTTTAATATGAAAAAAAAAAGGTTTTTTTGAACCTATTACCAACTACATAAAATATTTAGAAATGATGACCATCTCTGAGAAGAGTCTGCTTTTTGTCTACCTAATAGCTATTCTTCCTGTCACCTTAATAGAATCATGGTCTCATTTGATGTAACAATATACCCAGCTAAAAATATTCACCTTCTTAGATTCATTTGAAGGTGACCAAGTGATCAAATTCTGGCCATTCATTCAATAAATGAATAAGATATAAATGGATATTGCTGAATGGGCCTTTTGAGAAATAGCTGAATAACAGACAAACTTATTTGGCATCCTTTTTCAATTCTTTGCCTTGATCTTCAATTCTTTCCTCCTTCCTGGAACATAGATGCCAGGAGATGCAGCAGCCATCTTGTTACCATGAAGAAGCAAGCATGACAATCACCATACAAACTAATCTACAAGCTGATGAGGATGGCAAATGCAGAAAGAGATAGATCTTTCATTGCATCTCTGTGCCATTACATCAAACCCGGACTGCTTATTACATAAAATAAATAAGCCTCTTCACTTTTTTAGGCCACTGAATATATGTTTTCTGTTGCTTTCTGCCAAATGCATTTCTCATCGATATAGGCCTTTCCCTTTTTAATTTTTTGATGATTTTATTAATTTTAAAAAATAGTCCCAGGCATTATTCTCCTCTGAGAAAATCAAGAGCAGTCATGATGAACAGAGATCCAGGTCTCACACTATTCCTTTTGGTTCTGCAGGACATTACACTGCAGTAGCAACACCATTCACTTAAAAATAAATAAATAAATAAATAAAAATACTATGTCTATGATCAAAATATGTCACCAGGAAGGTTCTCATAAAGTATGACCGCTTTCTTTTTTCAAGCACTTTAACTTAAAAAAAAAAAAAAAACAACTTCACTTGACAGACGCTCTCTTTTCTGGGTAGTTTATGAAACACGTATGGTTGGAAGTCAAAGGGAGCTAAGGAGATTCGTTTGTTATGAACATCTGTGAAGTGTAACCCACTGCAATGTTTTCAGTCTGCCATGGTAAAGACCCCCTCCTGAAGCTATGCAAGGTTTACTTTTAAACACACACACACACACACACACACACACACAACACTAATTTACTCAGAAATACATCCAAAGACTCCTTCAGCCTACATCTGCCCTCTCCCAACTTTACTGTAGGCGCAGTTAGTGTACGTCTGTATACTTTGCACTTGGAAGATTATGTGGTCAATAAACAATTTTTGACCTAGTTCTGTGTGTGGTTCTCAACGTCAAACGCTGTTCTCCAACCTATCATGGGAAGTGAGCTTGTCCAGAGGATCACAACATTGAAGACTGGAAATGCAATTTTATTTTTTTTTAGGAATTTACAAACAATTCCTGTAAAGGTTCAGAGGAATACTACATGGTAAGCTTTGATGTAAATCATTTAGAGCTGGAATGTGGAAATGATTCCCTTCTCCCTCCATGGGTCAGTAAGTTTGCAAACAACTGGCTCCTTGGAAATCTTTGGAGAAAACCTGCTATAAACTGCATGCTTCCCTCCTCTCCCCTGGCATCCCCTTCCTTCCCCTCTGGTAGAAAGTTAACAAATCATTGTGAGCTGCAAATCCTTTACTTGCATTTGTCATTTTCTTTTTTTTTTTTTTAAAGTGTCCTTTCTCACACCTATTAGAATAGCTGTAATCAACAGGACAAGTAATAACAAATGTTGCAGAGGATGTGGAGAAAAGGAACCCTCGTACACTGCTGGTGGGACTGAAAATTGGTACAGTCACTATGGGAAACAGTATGGAAGGTCCTCAATAAACTAAAAATTGATCTACCATATGATTCAGCAATCCCTCTACTGGGTATTTACCCCAATGACTTGAAAACTCATATCCGTAAAGATATTTGCACACTGATGTTCATAGAAGCATTATTCACAGCGGCCAGAACATGGAAGCAACTGAAGTGTCCTACGATAGATGATTGGCTAAGGAAGCTGTGGTACATATATATAATGGAATATTACTCAGCCATAAGAAGAGATGAAATACTGCCATTTGCGACAACATGGATGGAACTCGAGATAATCATGCTAGGCGAAATAAGCCAGGCAGAAAAAGTTGAAAATCACATGATATCACTTATATGTGGGATATAAACCTAAAAGCAACAAATGAACAGGATGAATAAACAGAGACTCATGGATATGGACTATGGACCACTGGTTAACAGAGGGTACGGTATAGGGAAGGAGGCAGAAAGTAGGTAGGGTAAAAGGGGTCAAATATGGGTGACAGAAAGAAATCTATGGGAGGGGAACACAAAGTATAAATATATATGTATGCCTTACTGTTAAAGTGTACAGATGAAACTTATTGAATTCAGCATAAAAAAAATTTTTTTTAATAAAATAAATAAAAATTTAAAAAGTGTCCTCATCTGTTGAAAAAGTCTGGGCCCATTTTTCCCCATCAGTAGTAAAACGGCGCCTTGAACATCTGCGCCCTCAGACATGCGCTGTCCTTCCTGCTCACAACACACGTCTTTTCATCGCAGACGCTCTGGCCCTTCTTCAGGGGCCAAGTTAGCAGGACACAGATCAGTCTTTCTTTCTCTCTCCTACACACAGAGCTCAAGTTCACAGAAATACAATTTTAAAATCATGTTTGGTACGTAAGAAACCAAGCAATGAAGGCATAACATGTCAATGTCGTTTGCATGGCTAATTCCAAAAAACTCCAGGAAAAGCTTTGAGTAAATGCAAAGCATCTGTTTCTGTAGAGAAATTCGACATTAGCATGAATATAAGAAAAATCGAGATTTAAGAAATTTTTTTAAAATGTCCCATAGTAATAAAGCCTGCCCCAAAGCCATGCCTGCTTCTCTTATTTAGACTCTCAAAGACACTTGTTACTCCTTCTTTCAGCCCAGCCCTGTGCACGAGTGTGCAAATCCCCAGTTCACGCAGCCTTGTTGAAAGCCACGCACACTTCTTTCTGGGAGTGGAAAGAGTGCTGTTGGATTCGGGCCCGTCGCCCATAGGCCAAGCTCCCCTTCCGGAGGGGAGCTGTGAGTTACAGAGAAATAAATGTGTTCCCTGGAAGTCTGCCCCTGGTGTGCTGGCCAAGGGGAAATTCAGAATGTCTTCGCACACTAAGACACTGGATGGTTTCCCTTATGCTTGGGATTAAATTGGGGCCAAAGGTGTTGTGTTGCTTAGCTAAAATGCAGTGCATCGGAGGATGGCCAAATGGAGGGGCTGGTTTCTTCTTCTATCAGCAATAGTGAAGCTGGCCAAACTGTTCTTCAGTGTCTTTGCCTCTATATACCTTTCTATCCCTGAATTACTATTTACTACCTTCCTACTATGTGCCAAGGGATTCGGGTATGAAGATGTTGACAGCCTCGTAGAAGATTCTGTGTGGAAAGGGACATGATAGAGACCACTCCAAGGTGAGAGGGGCCATACATGGGGACATCTAACCCTGTTGTGGGAGTGCATAATGTGGAGGAGTGGCTGGCAGAGAAGGGTTTATAGCAGGGGGCAGTGAACTTATATTGTAAAGGACTAAACTGGAAATATTAGGGGAAATATTTTAGGCCATAGAGGGCATATTTTATATGTCATGTTCTTCATATCACAACCCTTTAAAGGTGTAAAACCCATTCTCAGCCTGTTGGAGGTACATGAGGCTGATCTAGCCCTTGGGCCAGTGTGTTGACCCATCATCTGGAGGAAATAATATCTTTGCTGAGTTCTTACAGATAAGACATGAAACTAACTACTGTTCAGTAAGCACTGATATGTCAGATCCTGAAACAGTTGCTCTATAAATTTCATTTAATCATCACGATATCATTAGAGGGTTCTATTATTATCACTATTCCCCACCAGCAAGAAAACAGCGACATTAAATCACTTGTTCAAAATCACAGCCCCAGAGTTCAGCTAAGATTGAAAACTAGGGTCTATCCAAATTGAAAATAGCCAAGTATAGGCCAAGTAGAATTGTCTAGGTTGTACCCTGGATAAAGGTACCCACAGGAAGAGGTGTGAAGGGCTGAAATCTAGCCTGAGGCCAAGTCATGAACCTGTGTAAGGAGCTACATCCAGCCCAAGGAAAGGGAAGAGGGTGTGTATTTCTCTGCACAGAGGTACCACCTCCTCACCAGGCTGCATTGGTGAGGCTGCATTGGTGAGAGGTTGGGAGGGTGTCTGTTTCTAACTTATTCAAAGACTATCATTCTTAGAACTAAAAGTAGGAATAGCTAGGGAGGAATGCTAGGTTTTTGCCTAGATCCCTGAAATACAGAGCATGCCAATCCTTTAAATAATGGTTTAAAAACAAGATGCCATTTCATACTCACTAAAATGGCTATCATTAATAAGGTGGACTCTAATTAGAGTGTTGACAAGGGTGTGAATTAACTGGAACCCTCATATGTGGCAGGTGAAATATAAAATGCTGCAGCCACTTTGGAAAACAGTTTGGCCATTTCTCAGAAAGTTAAACATAGAGTTGCTAGATGACCCTAAATTCCACTCCTAAGTATATACCCATGCTATGCCCCAGCACATCTTATGCATGGATGTTCATAGCAGCATTATTCCTGATAGACAAAAACGTGGAAACAACCCCAGCATTCATTACACGATGGTCTGATAAGCAAAATGTGGTATATCCACATAATATAGTTGAATAGTATTCTGCTGTATAAAGGAATTACGTACTTATAACATGCTACAACATATGCTAAGTAAAAGAAGCCAGGTACAAATGGCCACATATTGTATGATTCTATTTATATGACATGTCAAGAATAGGAAAACCATAGAAACAAAAAATAGACTAGTTGCCGTCAGAGGCTGGGGAGAGGGGAAGTGGGGAGTGACTGTCAATAAATATAGCTCCTTTTGGGGGTGATGAAATGTTCCAAAATTGTATAGTGGTGATGATGGTATAATTTCGTGACTATACTAAAAATTACCGAACTATATACTTTAAAAAGGAGAGTCGCATGGTATATGAATTATATCTCAACTTTAAAAAATTGTGTACATTTATTTCTCTACCCCAACAAGAGGCTTTCCAGCTCTCTCTTACCCACTCCCGCTTCATACCTTCACTAACCTGAGGTTGTGTTTTTGTGTTCGGGTCCAAGTTACCGGCTCCAGCTCTGCTAATGCTGGGTGCAGAAGGAGGGGAAATGGTGCTGGGCCATGCCTGGGCTAAGGTGGCAGCCAGTGCTAAGAAACATAATCAATCCCACATGGCTGCAGCAGAGAGCAGAGAAGTGGGGCTTGAGAGGGGGCACGGGGGACAGGTTCCAGACCACGGGGGTGGCACTCCATGACTGAGCTGGATGCTGGACATCCTTCATCCCCTTCTGTGCTTCCACCACCCACGATGTTGCTTCAGGCCCCTCCTGCTCAGGCAGCTTCTCATCCAGGAGTACATGCAGGAGGGCTGAAGTCTCGTAGGGTCCCTCCTCTGAGAGGTATGTGTGTGTGTGTTCCAAAAGAGGACCAGAGAGAGAGAACAATGCTTAACTCTAATAGAATACCCTGCCCATGGGAAAGTGCCAGGCACTGAGGACCCCTAGAGAGGGAGAGATTTTGCTGGCCTCACCTAGACACACCATAAGGTTGAATACTCTTCCACAACAGACCCACAAAACACCGTCTGTCCTATATGACTCTAAAAGCACTAGGACAAGCAAGTTGTGACAGCTGCTGGACCCAATGTTCACATCTTCTCCAGCTCTTGGAGAGTTTCCTATTCATCTATGTCCTAGTGCCACAATTACTAGTACAGGGCTGGGCACTGAGTTATTTCAACCCCTTAACCTACATGTATTTAATCTTCGGGCTCCCAGAGGCAGCATCCTGTCTTCACAGATCTTTTCTCCCACAGGGAGGGAATGATGCACAGCTCAGGGTTCCTGATTCTGCCTGCTGGTTGCCACAAGCAATTGATCATTAACTGATGTTATTTAAACCTTCTTTGATAGAAATAATTAATAGACTCATCTTGCATAGGATCAAGACAACACCTCTGAGACTACTGCAAGGAATTGCATCTAATTAACTCTCATGCCATCTATTTTAGATGCCAGCAGTGCCTAATGAGGAAAGCCTACAGAGTGAGTAGTATGTAACACCTACCCCATGTGGGATCACAGGGCGGCTGTTTGTCTATTTGACACACCCGATAGGAATATGGCCAAGGAACAAATGGAGATTTGAGAAAAATAAGGTCTCCAATCATTGCCTCTTAAAGCATCTTAGTCTTTTGTTTTGTTTTGTTTTGTTTTAAAAGCAGGCAAGAAGTCACAGCGTGTTATTAAAAAACAAAATCAGGAGGACAGTAAACCTCCCCAGGGTGAAGAGCAGGAGCTGGGGGTGGGGGCCAGCCCAGAACCTCCGTGCTCCTGGGTCTTCATCCTGAGGGGAAGTTGGGGGAGTCTGGAGCACACCTGGGCTTAGAGAAACCAGGTGTAGAGAACAGATTGTAGGGCAGAAAGCTGGAGCCCAGGAGATCTGTAAAGTCTCTCTCAAACTGTAACAGCAATTGGGAACAGAAGGATCACAGTACTAATGTGTCCTCTAAAGATCGATATATAGCATAGAAGCCTAAAAACGAAACAAAGACAATTATATCCTTAAGCACTCCATATTGGTCTCTCTAAAATGCATGAGAATAAGCTCCCCGAGGAGATTCCAAGATGATGTGTGAGGAGGTCAGGGGCTGTTGGAGGAGCCTCGGGGTCTTTTCTGGGGCGGGCAGTGGGGGGGAAGGGGAGGGTGTGGGGTGAGGCCTGGGTTGCCGTTCACTGAGTGGCAGGTAGCAGGACTGTGCTGTGTGTCCACTGGCCAACCTCACTCCTTGCACCAGCTCCATAAGGTGGGGGCTACTGCCACTGTCAATTTATGGGTGAAGAAACCTTGGAGAGGTTAATGACTCGCCAAATTCACACTACTGGTAAATGCAGAGCTGCTCTTTAAAATTATGGCTGCCTGACTGCAGGCCTCAAACTCAGCCTAAGCCATTTAATAGATCACAGTGTTGGGAACACCCTAGAATATCTAAAGGGTTTAACTGGACACTAAAGCCATAAAGACCGAAATACATTTCAAAAACGATGACCAGAGATTACTTGCTTCATCAATGATGATGAAATGTTTAGAAGAAAAACACCAAGGAAAAAAATGGCACTGAATAAACTGTCGTCAGAAGACAAAGTATTTTGAAAACAGATAGGTTCTGCATTTTACCATAACCACCATGGCACTTTGCGGACAACATTTTGAGCCCTACTTTCTCACTGTATAGAAAAACCTTACGCCGACCTATTCCCTACTAAACTGGGAACTTGCCATGGTAACAGAAGCAGGTATTCAGTGTCCCCTATCCGCAGCTCCAGCCACCAGAAATGGCCTCAACACACACACTCCTACAGAAAGCATGGTCTGAAGAGGGACAGGGGCTCTCCCAGCTCCGGAGGTGATTCTGACATTTCCCTTTGCTGCCGAAAGCAGCTTTGGGGCAGCAGGAACTACTTCAGGGGTTTGGGGATGAAACACTTGGCGGCAGCCATACTGGAAGATGCCAACTGCAGTGAAGAGGCGATGGGGCCCAGGAAGGCTTTGTTGCAGAGGAGATGGGAGCGCCCCCTGCTGGTGGGGGATGCTGGGAGAAGAAACATCTCGCCTGGGTGAGGGGGAGACATCTGTTATGTAGAGGGTATTTGTAATTTGGAGACTGGGTACGAAGAAGCCTCAATTTCATTTTTTTATGGAAGAGATCAGAGTGGTTTGCAGGGATCACAGGCTTACTGCAATGCCCATGCAAAAATAATGCTATGACCCCAAAGGAACCAAAAGTTAGTATAAATAAGTATCTTTCCTGTATTCATGCTTTAACATGGCATTTATTTACACATATGCTAGTTTATTTCAGAAAGGATACAAGTTGGCTCATAAAGATATCTTCCATAGAGCAAGGAAGCACAATCTTAAATGAAGACTGATTATTTTTAAATAAGAAAAATAAATTAAGGGAAAAAGCACAAGTCTTGGCATCTAACATGGTGCTAGGAGTTAGAGCGAAAATGCACACCATAAAGAGATTATTGATGTATTTCTGCTGTTCTATTAGATATGGCAGAAGCCATCTGTCTGAGTCTAATCATAAAATATAGTTAGGAAATGTGAGCTCGATCACACACATTTCCTGTGATATTTTAATCACCATCTGAAAGCAAGTAAGAATAATTAGAAAGAGAGAATTTTGTTTGACAAAGAAAAATCTGAAGAAGATAACCCTGTAGAATTTATATCACAAGCACCATGCAGGTCAATTTTTAAGCAGCAGACAAATTCAGGTGCCAGCTGATTAAAAACTGCTGGAGAATGGAGGAATCATTAGGTGCTATATTAAATCAAATGGCTATTTAATAGCTAAAAGTAGCAGAGAAAGGTTGGGAAAATCCTATTCGTTTTGATAACATATGCGGGACAGGATAAAAAGTGTACCTTTTCCAAGCACACTCTCAAAGAATACGTCTTTATAAGCTTTTTATGTGGAAACAGTATCTTAAAACCCACTTAAGGGCATTTAATAAAGATCTGAATGGAACACCAAAGTTCAGTTAATTCGAGAGAAGTTCCAGGTTACTATCCAATTCATAAAGCAATGGTTTTTGTTTCCTTCCTTCTTACAGATTATTTCACAAACACTAAAGCCCTTTTGGAATTTTAACTGCATGAGGATTCAGGTTCCATTCTCACGGACACGGGGCCTCGGTCGCATGGGCACACCCTCTGGTGGGTGGGCCATGTGGCTTGTGGTCACCAGGGAGCCACAGTTATCAATGTTCAGCTTGGGCACTGGTTATCAGAAAGATTGAGAAATGCTGCAGAAGCACATTTCTCAAACTTAGTTCCACATTCTACCTGCTTTAGAATCACGGTGGGCACATGTTAGAAATCCGGATGCGCAAGCTCTTCCCTGCCAGCTGCTGGATCAGGTTCTCTCGGATGGAGCCTGAGAATCTGTATTTCTTACAAGCTCCCGGATCATTGTTAGGTCCACCAAGCCCAAGCATCCCTGCTGCGGGATACCACGGGACAAGGCCTGGCTGTTTTTAGGAGTCAGCATTTCAGTACGTGAATTCAACTTTTTGAGTTCAGGTCTATGATAATAAACAGTGAATTTTATTCTTTAAATTTTATTGAGGGCCTACTATATGCAAGACCCTATGCATTAGGCATGGGGGTAAAATGCAGACATGAAGGTGTAAAAGACAGGCCCAGCTCTCAAAGGAGTGTGCACAAGTAAATAAAGGAGAGAGATACAGATTCTCCAGAAAACTGAGCAAAAGGCTGGGGCAGAAGAGTGGGTGGGGGCTGCTGCCCTGGAATTCTAAGCAGCCCTTCCTCCCCTAGACAGTGCTTGAACTGGGAGCCAAGAGGGAGACAGATGCCGCCTCTGAGCCTTACCAGGACCGGTCTCCTCCTCATACCTCTCTCCAATCTCCTTGACTCTTTGCTCGCTGCACCTGAGGCTGGACCACGTGATCAGATCAGAGGAGCACAGGCCCTGAGGACATCACAAGAGATTGGAAGTGGGGAGGAGGAGGAGGGACTGTGCTACTCGATGAGCAAGGCAGGAAGAAATCTCCTCTGCTCTAGTTCATATTTTCTGCCAACGTTGTGTCCTGCTAAGTAGCTAAAGTAGAATTACTTATCAGTAGGTCTCGGTGTAAATCATAGGCCAAATACAAATCATAACATTGTACACAAAATTTGAGATCTGCAAAATCTAGAAAGTGGTGTTCTCAAGTGCAATGTGCCTGATGTACATAGGTGGGGTCAGCTTGGGGAGGGCCACTGTGTCTCCTGGCAGGTGTATGCTTGTCAAGACCACTCTCAGACGTGGAGGAAATAAAGAAGTGGGGGGAAGGGCAAGGGAGGAGAGGGGACACAATTTACAGTAAAATTTCCTGGGCTAAGAGCTGCCAGAGTGAGTGGCCCCTCTTAGTATGGATGATGGGGCATCCAGAACTCAGAACTAAGTCTGCACTCAACTGTGAGACCCAGACAATCTCTCCTCCCTGTGTCCACTATTTATGATGAAGTAAAATTTTACTAACACCTCACCTCCCCCCTCTTGCTTCCTCTAACAATTCACAGAAAATATGCAAGGAGAATATGAGTTACGACTGATCTATTACAATACAGCATGGCTCCAGGGTTCACATCTCAGCTCTACTCCTTAGCTACAGTGTGACTTTAGGCAAGTTACTTCACCTCTCTGTGTCTCAGTTTCTTCATCTATAAAATAGTAGCAATTTCATGGGCTGTGAGGTTTGAATATAAACTATGCCAAAGAGTGTGGGGCACAAAGTAAGCATCCAATACAATTTAGTTATTATCTTTCTCTTTCTAAAATTTCTGCCAAAACAAAAACTAAACAGCTGAACAGATCATTTACTTTGAAAATATAAGTGCACCAAAGTCTGTTTCAGTGAGACAAAGGCACATCTGGTTAGAGAAGTGACTGTCTGTTGGATACAGTTCCTAGAGAAGCTATTTGTTTTGTGTTTTGTTACATCAGTGGGTCTGTGTAATACCTACATCCCAACACCTGGTTTAAGCACCCTTTCCCCCCACACCTACCCTCCTGCACTGATCCCTGAAAACCATCTTTCACTCTTCTGTATAGAGCATAGAGAGATGAGGACTTCTTGGACTTTACAAAATGGATTTCACAGGAGCCATGACAGTAATGTCAACTTGCATGTAAGGGGAACACCCTTAGGGTGTAACAGGACTGGCCCAAACCACAGACACCAGCCCCCATCTGCAGGAGCTGGTAAGCATGAGGACCCACCTTGCAAGGTCCATACAAGCTGAACACCTCAGACAGACGATGATGCTCAAGCTGACCTGAGAGCATCACAGATGGGTGCCCTTGGGCTGAAGACTTCTGACCCATCGTAGCCACTGGCTGGGGACCAACATGCAGTTCTCCATACCACCAGTCAACGGCTCGCTTTGGAGATGCTAGGGACTTTCAATCCTTCGCTCTGCCACATGAGGCTCCGTACTCCCCTCCTCTGTGTGTTGTGTTAATCTGCGTGGGTACCTGACTGGTTTATCTGAGAAGGTTCCGCTCCATAAACCTGGTGCTGTGAAAAGACACAAATGCGTGCAGGAGTGTTACCTCATTAGCTGATTTTCCTGTCGCAGTGCTCCTCCCTTCAAATCAGAAATGTCCTTCCTTTTTGTGGACAAACCTAACTCCAGTTTCCATTTCAGACTGGCTTTCTTGGATACAATTATTTAAATTAGTCCATCAACAACAAAAACTTATCAAATGCTGGCAGTATGTCAGCTAAGAATTTCTCTTAATTTTTATGCAGGGTCAAAATTTTTTTCTTTCAGATTTTGGTAATTATGTTCACCTAATAATGGCTGTACTAGGATATAATTCTGTACTATGTGTAATAGACATTTATCATTTGTGATTGCCCTAAATCTTTTGAATACCCTATCAATCTCTTGACAGCTTCCCATACTGTGAATTCTGCCTTTCCAATTTTTCTTGCCTCCCTTGAAGCTATGGGTAGCCATGTAGAAACACTAAGAATTCCTTGGTTGGGGTTCTCAAAGTAGACTGACTCAGCTGAGAGGTAGTTTCTTTTTCTACCTCCTCACCCCATCCATGTGACCAGCCTGGGAAGCAGATGTGATGGCTGGAGCTTCAATGGCCATTTTAAACGTGAGGTAATCTTAAGCATGGAAGCCATCCACAAAAAACAGTGGCTCCTTGATGACTATTGCATGGTTGGTATGATGGTCTAGAACTGCCTATCTTTGGACTTATTTTTTTTTTTAAATATATATTTCTATCTTATATAGTCCACTTTTATTTTTTTTAATTATATGTAGCTCAATTTAATCTTTTATATTTATTTATATTTAAAATTATATATTATATATTTCACTCTTTATATTATATTTCACCTATCAAAGGTGGAATCAAGTTTTGGTTCAGATTTCTGAACTCTCATACAAAAGATAAGATCATATTTAACAATACTGGAAAAAATAGAAAGACATTATGTATCTCTTAATGTGATGCAGTGGGAAGCATTTAGCACCAGCTATGACATATTTTATCAAAACACTGAATCAGAATCTGAATAAGCCTCTTCATCTAACTATGAATTTATAGGAAATACAGAGTAGCATGTTCTGTAATACCGCAGAGATGCAGTCATCAAAATCTAGAATGTGGTGAACTCTAACAGGAGAAATGGTCCAGTTTCTTCAAAAATAAATTGCAAGGGACAGGAGAGGGATGGGCAGAGAAGGAAAAAGAATTTACAGATTAAAAGAGATTTGGGACACATTAACGAATGCAATATGTATAAACTGCTTTGGACACTGAGAATATTTTGAGGCAATCAGGGATATACAAACACTATACAAATTTCTGATGATATTAAGGTATTACTGTCAATTTTTAAAGTTGTAATAATAATGGTAAGGCAAGTCTCTTTTTACAGTTCTTACGCACATGTTTATAAACATACACTGATATATTTATAGATGAAATGACATGATATCTGAGATTTGATTCAATATAACCCAAGGATGGAACAGGGGGATTTGAGAATATAAACGAGATAAAATAGACCCCCTGTCTTAGTAAGTTTGGGCTGCTATAACACAAATATTGTAGACGGGGTGGCTTAAACAACAGAAACTTATTTCTCCCAGTCCTAGAGGCTGTAAAGTCCAAGATTAAGGTGCTGGCTGATTGAATTCCTGGTGAAAGCCTTCTCCGGGCCTTCTTGCTATATCCTCACATGGTGGAGAGAGAAATCATCTCTCTTGTATCTCTTCATATCAAGCCACTAACCCCATTTGTGAGGGCCCCACCCTCATGATCTCATTACTTCCCAAAGGCCCCACCTCTAATACCATGACACTGGGAATTAGGGCTTCAACTTATAAATTTTAAGGCAACACTAACATTCAATCGATAGCTTCATGTGTTGGTAACTAGCGCAGCTGTTCTGACCCGCCTATTGGAAGGGGTGCTTGAAGAATGCCTTTATTCTAGATTCACTGCAATTGCAGGCTATAGCACAACCTTCTACAACTATATAAAACATTGCATGTACATGAGTAAGCAATTTCTGTAGTTGCACAATGTTATAACAACCTAAAGCCTTCTGAGAAGATAAGGGTGACCTAAGAAACCAATTAGAAGGATTAGATATGTTTATGCTAATTTATCAAAAGATAATTTCTTTCACATATGTTTAAAATTTTCTATAATTTAAAAAATATTTAAAGATAATATTTAACAAAACTATTTTATTTAGTAGACTCAATAATTTTTCCTTGTGAGATAGAACAATTTTCTTTTAATATATAGATTTTTCTGTACAGAATTAATAATGAATAGAACCAGAAGCTTATTTGAAATGGCAAGGGAAATTCAAAGCACTGGAATCAAGATCTCTTGTTAAAGAATCAAAATCCTAGGAAACGTATAAATTACTAACTTTTATAGCTTTCTCCTAAAACTCCTTGTTATTATGTGCCCAAAACTTTAAGACATTCATCATTCCTGGCAATGAAATTATCTTTTGATAAGTTAACATAATGTATCTCATCCTCTAGTTGGTTTTGGGGGTCATCTCTATCTTTACTGAAGATTTTAGGTTGTTATAAGATTGTGCAACAGCAGAAATTGCTTGCTCATGTAAATGCAATGTTTTATCGAGTTTTGGAAGGTCATCTTATAGCCTGTAGGTGTAGTGAATCTTGAATAAAGGCATTCTTCAAAGCAACTCTTCCAATAGGCAGGTCAAAACATCAGAAGTAGTTCAGAATGAACATTTGCAGAAGTGCTCTGGCTATAGTAGAGAATTTACAGATTATCCTCTTAAACCATCAGTTTCCAGTTGGGCAACTTCTTTAATGAATGGCAAGCTAAGGGGCCCATAAAAGACACCGGCATTACAAGTCCTTAATGGCTTTACTAATTCAATAAGAAATTTCTACACAAAGCTATTTGAGACTTCTAAGGTTCTCCAAAACTCTGCTGTGTAAAGTGAGAACCATGCACCAACAGCAGTTATGTAACCTGGGAACATGTCAGAAATGCAGAATCTTGGGCCCTACACCAGACCTGCTGCATTTTAACAAGATTTCCATTGATTTGTATGCAAAACCCAACCTTTAAAAAAACAATCTAAATGCTCTATAATAAGGCGTAGTGAACAGTTCAGTGTGAAATGATCACCAAGCTGGCATTCTGTAACAGAATTAAATACTTTTTCCAAAGAGTTGTTTTTTTTTTAAGTGCTATCTTCTGTGTTTATCAGAGGGTGATTCATTACAAGATAAAAATAAAACACAAATGCTCAGGGATAATCTACCACACCTGATAACTGTTTATCTTCATTTCTTGCCAAACAATCTATGAACAGGCTCTGACCCGCCAGAGAGAAATTTTTCCAATCGCTTGTTTCTCCCTGTGGGTAAATTATGGAAGCCATTACAAGCAAAGGCAATGTAGATAAGAATTGTTTCTCCTTGATCCTCGTGTTCTCTTAAATTATATGCTATAGGGTTCGAGTTATTGATTAAAAACAAGAAGGCCTAAAATGCCCCAATTTAATGAACCATCGTTCAGGACTGATGTGTGATATCAGCTCACTCTCCCTTTGTCCTTCTCTTCTGTCAGGATTATATATTGTTATATGTCCTCTGATAAGCAGTTTTGAGATGAAAAATAAAAGAATTTATGAATTGAAACTTTCATTCAAATATTTTTCAGTGAATTATGTGAACTTAGAAAATGCATACAAGGGGCCACAGAAAGGACACATCGATGAGTCATTTGAATCTATTTTTAAATTATCATCTCTTTGCTACCAAAAAGGATTTGAGGCAGTTTGCCAGTCTAATCTACACCCCTCACCCGAAAAGCAACACTCAACAACAACAAAAAATCAATTAAATAAAAGTACTAAAAAAAAAAATCAATACAACAACTAAAACACAAACAAAACACAACAGGTAAGTAAAATAGGAAAGGAGACAATAGAGAAAAAGAAGATATTTTCAATTTCGTACGTGATTATTTTTTCTGATTTATTTTTACATTTCTCTTGATGCTTCTAAGGTTTCAATTGTGACTTCCTAGGAAAGCTATTTGTTTTGAAAGCCGAATGTTCCCATGACCAAGTGATTGAGAGAAGAGTGATTTGGAATTCTAAAAAGCACAGCCTGAAGGAAGAAGACATCACGTTTATCAACAAAATCAGATTAGTAAAGAATAAAGGAAGAGCTAGTTGCTTCCCAAAAGGAGAGAAGGGTTCAGCGGCTGATGGGATGAGAATGAAGAGGGCCCAGACCAGATCCCAGAAGCTGCTTGGGTCCCTAGGAAACGGCTTAGCTCTCTACACCCTTGGGATAACAGGTTTGGGGAGGCTTCAGGTTAATAGAAATCCCAGAACATCTGCTGGGAATCACAGGGCATAAGGGGTGGCATCCCACAATGTGTCCTCTGAGGCTCTGACTGAGCTTGAGCTTTAAGGTGTCCATGGCTGAGGTGGACACTGGTCCCGGGGCAGTCAATAGGAGAGGTCTTCTGGGATTTTTATGAAGCTGAGGGACAGGACCTGGGTCCCTGAGGTAAGGACAAGGAGGATGTAGTACCTGCGGGCTTGTTGACCAGTGGCCCAGGTGTGGCCAGGGTCAGTGACTTGGAGAAACAACAGAATAAAACCCAAGATGGGGCCTAGTGACCTGGGACAATCCCAGACAGAGGATCGCATCTGCACAAAGTTCAGATTGGTCAAGTTCCCCAAGACCACACAAACACCCCAGGGAACTTGACTAGCCACAAGGAGAAGGGATGAAAGCAAATGAAAGGGGAGACCCCTGAGAAGTTGACTTAAACTGGAAGAAACTGAGACACCCTTCTACCATCGGTGGATTCCTGTGCTAGATTTATCTGTATTAGGGAAAAATCTATAATGTTACATTTTTGCACACCTAACCTCATACTGTTTACACACACACACACACACACACACACACACATCCCTCAGTATACATGGGGGATTGGTTCCAAGACTCCCCACGAATATCAAACCCATGGATGCTCAAGTCCCACACATAAAATGCTGTAGTATTTGCATCTAGCCTGCGCACATCCTCCTATGTATATTAAGTCATCTCTAGATTACTTATAATATCTAATACAAGCTAAATGCTATGTAAATAGTTACACTGCATTGTTTAGGGAATAATGACAAGAAAGGAAAGTCTGTACATGCTCAGTACAGGCGCAACTATCTCAGTCTAACTATTTAAAGTACATGTCAGCGACAACGCAACTTTTTTTTCTTAAGAACATTTTCCATACATGGTTGATCGAACCCGTAGATGCAAAACCCATGGATTTAAAGGCTCTATCTAGCATCTATCTATCTATCTATCTATCTATCTATCTATCTATCTATCTATCTATATCTATTCATCCATTTACACACACATTTAAATCTACTAGAAAATGAAAATAAGATTAATAGCGTGAATGGGAGAGAAGGGTCCATCTAATAGTTCTGAGTTAATTCATTTAACTTTCTTTAGGGCTGTAAGCCTGTGGCTGTGTCTTAAAGAATAGGTGGGCTGCAGTGTGACAGAACAAGGAGACAGCTTAAACTGTCCTTCACAGTGGAACAGAGTTCTAGAGGAAGGAAAGGGAGACTAGGTAAGAGGGAGCGTCAAAAAAGCTTTCAAGTTTACCTTAAGAGACTCAATCTATTTTGATTATGAAACGTATCTGTATTTTCCCAATGCTATCAAACTAATTCTAGGCTCAATTTATAGGAAACAAGCTTCTAAGTCATTAAATAAATAGCGGGTAACACCCCTTCTTCCCAAATAAAGCAGAAGAGTGACCTATCGCTATTCCCCAGTAAGCTTTGCTTGTTCTTCCTATAATTGCATAAGGCAATCGTTCCTAAAATATTATGCACTATTTATCCTGTGCAAATGGAACTTGCCTTTTTAGTAATCCAAACTCATCACATCTGCCATCATTTTTGATGGGGAGAAGTACTTGAGGAATTTCTATTTGGCAAAATATTTATCTTCTTGCTGGTACTTTGACCACAGCAAAATAATCACTCAGAAGGCAGGAGCAGAGGCTGGCAATTTTCTAAGTGAAAATAGAGGTGGTCTGCCAGCACACCCCCCTCTGCTAACACGCAGTTCCAATATTGCAAGAAAATGTAGATTCTGAGAACTTCTAGGTTGCTAGGGACCTGCAGGCTCCACTGCCGAAACCAAACCAAACCACTGAAACCATGTGTGCAGAGCTTGTTCGGTCACCTGAAATTAGAATATGAGGAGAGCCTTTTCAGATTGAGATGGAAAATGTCTTATTTACATATAAATGGAAGAATATAAAATCATACACTAAAAAAAAAAAATCAATCGCCTATTTTTAGCGCCATTAGCACAATTATTAGGGAATCATTTCGTCTTCTGTGCCTTATCTGGTGACTTTTGAGAAACAGGAAGCGCATTTCTCCTTATGCTGATGGTGGAACTTTTGGAACTCTGGTTGAGTCCATTCGAGGCCAAAAGCAGACGGTACTACCCATTTACATATTTTAAGATCCATTACAATCATAACTTTTTAAACTTAAAACAGCTGAATTACTTTCCATTAAATTTGATTTCTAACAAAATAAATTGAGAAGAAGTTTTGCTAAAGTACACTTATTCTCAAAGAGACCATTACAAGATAAATACAACTTCCAATAAAATAATATTGGAAACAATATATTCACATAACAATTAAAGACATTTTTATAAAAAGATAATTGAAAGCTTTTAAAATTGTGAAATATAGTGTACACAAACAAGAAGGTATGAAAGCATATCTGTATAATCCTTATTTTGAAAGAATTATAGCTTTGAGCTGTAACTCAAACATTCAAGGATCATACAACCATAATATCAACTGTAAAGAATGAGAAGATTAGGAGTGCACTATCAAAAATATTTTTGATAAGGTTGAAGAATGAGGCCAATGTGAATTATGAAATAATCTTAATTCTTAGATACCTTAGAAAGAATGATTCAGCTTTTTCCTAGTAACCTTTTTGGAATGCTGTAAAATTTTTTCTCTTCTTTTCAAACATTATATTACAAAACTATTTTGTGATTAAAATGAGAGATATTTCATTTGTACTTTTTGAATTATTAAAAATATATGTATAACAATTGTTTAAATTTCTCATGTTCATATAGAGTTAAAAATGAATATTTATAATTAAAATATAAAATAATAAATCTGTGAATATGTTTTATATACACTCAAAATATAAAACATTTAGGCATAAGTAAAACAATTAAATGTAATAAGTAAAATAGTAACTTTTCTTATTTTGGGTAGCAATGGTTGACTTTCTCAGACACCAAGATAAAAAATATACCCTTGAAGGTCCAGGATGTTAAAATGAAATGATTCTCTGGACACTTCAATAATGCACTAATTGGCTTTGAGTACACAACAGTAACCAAGTAGTATGTATACCTATTTAACATGGTCAGTAACAAAACACTTTTGCTAGGAAAAAAAAAAAAACACTAGCTAAAACAAATTGATCTGGCTTAAACCACACACTATAAAACATATTACAACTGAACCTATTTAAAACATTTACCCTGAAAGGCCTCGGCAGATAACATAAATGTACACTTGTTAAAATGGCATCTACAAATATTAGCGATTCAGATCAGAACCCGGTAAGATGCAATTCATCAATTAGTGGCATTAGGGAATACGACGTAGGTAGAGCCATTGGTACTATGCCTGCGCTAAGCATTTTATATTGTTTTTTTCCAGTCCATCCTCTCAACACTATCAAATAGGAACTCTGTCTCTATTATACAGATGAAAAAACTGAGGATAACAGACTTTCAGAAATATGTCTCAAATCACATAGTAAAAGGCAGAGTCTTAATCTGAACGTAGGTTCACTCAGCTCTCATCTATTACACTATAATGGCAATCATGCAAAAGATATCTTGCCTCAGTGAAATGTTCTTTTTGCCCAAGGCAAGGGGGGCATCTGGCTTTGAAGAGGAAGGAAAAAATGAGAGAGGCATGAGAATCAAAGTCAGAGAAAGAAATGAGTCGGGCAAAGACTACTCCTTCCCAGGCTGCCTCTGACTGTAGATGATCTCCAGCATGAGACAGAACTGTGGGGCACCACGGAGTCATGGGTACAGCCCACGTGACTGACAAGCCGGTTCTGGGTACCCCTGACTGCCAGATGCAAGAATTCCACTATGTACCTACAATTAGTACACATTCATTAGGAACTACGAAGATGTATAAAACATGTTCTGTGCCCTTGAAGAATTACAACATAATTGAGGAGATAAAAATATATACATACAGGTGACAGTGCAGAGTGTAGTGATATGTCTACTATTGTTATAAGATAGTATTATAAGACCATCAGGAACATTTGTAGTGCTTTATAGTTTTGAACACTAAGATCTCTCATGGGAGCTCGAGGCTACCTTCTTCTCTTGGGCACGGGGAGGAGTCTTGAAGGTCATGTATTCCTCAAGGACAAAATTGAGCCATGGTGGCAGGAATGGTGCTCTCTAGGGGCAGTACTTAAAGATTTTTAAAGCTGTTTTCCATTTGGCTCCCTCACTTGGCCTCTTCCTGTTGTTGGCCTGTTTCACATTGCTCTTTTCTCTTATGTTCCATACAGCTAGTTCAATAAGTAAAAGGCTTCAAATGTTCCCTTTTTGGGGGAGGGGGTCAATGGGGAAAGCCAAGAAGGACTCTGGGTATGGCAGCTGGGAAAGGCTATTGGGAGGGTCCATCTGGTTCAGCTCTGTTCTGGATCTCGGGGAAATAGCTATCATTCCGTTTCTGCATCTTCTCACCGTCAGGGTTGATGAAAGCTCAAGATCAAGATGAGAGTGTGAGCCTGCAAGAGAGCTGTCAGGATGTTATTTAGCCTGCCCTTCACTAAGCTTTAGGCTTCAGAGGCAAAGGACCTTAAAGACTTTTCCCCCTTCAAGATGAAGAAGGTAGCCTTGAGCTCCCATGAGAGATCACAGTGTGCAAAACTATAAAGCACTACGAATGTTCCTGATGGTCTTATAGTACTATCCTATAACAATAGTAGACATATCATTGCACCATGTACTGTCACCTGTATGTATATATTTTTATCTCTCCAATTATGTTGTAATTCTTCAAGGGCACAGAACATGTTTTATACATCTTCGTCGTCCTAATGAATGTGTACTAATTGTAGGTACTTAGAGAATCTGGCAGTCAGGGGTACCCAGAACCGGCTTGTCAGTCACGTGGGCTATACCCACATGACTCCGTGGTGCCCTGCAGTTCTGCTCGTGCTGGAGAACATCGACAATCAGCAGCAGCCTGGGAAGGGTGGTCTTTGCCCGACTCACTTTTTTCCCTGACTTTAATTCTCATGCCTCTCTCATTTATTCAAAGAAACTCTGTTAGTTCCACATAGTTAAGCCAGCTCACCAGAGCAGCAGGCCACACTGGGTTCATCTGTGAGGTGTCCCTCAGAAACCCTAGGCAGAGGGAGGCAACTCCCTCAGGACATGGAGCTTTGGGAAACAAGCCATCCCCATCTTTGCCCATCGGGGACATAGCTGGCACCCTATAGCTCTCAGAGCATGTTTACAAACATTATTTGGTTTCCTTCACAAAAATGCAGATGTAAAGAGTACAGGAAAATCATTATTACTTTCCATTTTATAAAGAAGAAAAGAGAAAACTCAGAAAGAGTAGTTGGCTTTTGCCGGGTCTAAAAAGTAGTAAGAGCTGGAAGGAGGGCTATACCTGGATCTTCAGACACCTAGTCCTAAAGTCTTCACACAGGACAGGCTCCAGCTAGGGCAGCTGCTGAAGGTACAGGGTTTGAGTGGGGCCCTACAAGATGGGTCATCTGAACAGCAGTAGTCCAGTGAATGATTTGTGGATAAGCATCAGTAATTATTAATTTGTAGATAAGAGTCAATGATTACTTATGAATATTTTTATTAGGAAAAATAGAAATTTTTCTTTTATACGTAAAATATGAATGATCTTGGATTCAAGAACATCAGCTCTGAAATGGTAGGCTGTACCTCCAAACCACTTTGTTTTCTGCCTAATCCATCCATATATATATATGAGGACTGATTTATAGTTTTGGCCTACACTGTCATTCGGGCAAATGAAGTCCAGTTGTTTACTATCCACCGTAAAAAGCAGAATATCCTTCAGTTTGTCTTTGTTATACCTTTATTAAGATTTGAGGGACAATGCATCTATTTATTTCAGATCATATATGTGTTCAAGGCCTTGGTAAATAGTTTTGTGTTCACCTCAATCACACTCCTTCTGGTTTTATAGACTTTGATCATATTCCCCAGCCAATGTCTTTCCTGACAAGAATGATAATCAATTTAGTCTTTACTTCCACCTTTTAAGATCATTCTAGTTGTTACTTTCTGGATGTTGTCCAGTTCAGTTATGCTGCTTTTGATCTTTGTTGACTAAAACTGCATATAATCTTTTAGGTATAGATAAATCATAGATGGCCCGGGGCACAGTTATGCCCCTTCCTGGAGGATATTCAGTGTTTTGAGAGTCTCTTTGGGCTGCAGTATCATTCTGGTTGAAAGCCCCTAGGTGAATAGCTGACAAAGACACTAGGCTTAGTAGGTAGTCTTGTGGTTTAGTGCTAACCTTATCCCTGAGAAGAAAAAAAAGATTATGAGTCATCTGAATTCTCAGAGATTTTTCTGAGCATTTCCTCTTCCAAGTCACCAGTAAAGATGTTAAGGCAAATCAAAGCCCCTATTTATACTTATCAACTTATTTGTCTCCCATTTGTTTTTAAAAAAGTGAATTAAGTTAATTCAATTCAATACCTGTTTCTAAGTATAAGATCACAAGTCACAAAAGAAACATAATTCCCTCAAATAATTATATACTTTTAGAAAATTAAGAGTAGTTTATTAACATAGTAATAAATATCTATCTTAAACTCAATGTCAAAATTAAGCTTAGTGATAAAATGCTTGTATCATTGTCATTCAAACTTCAAACAAAACAAAGATGTTATCTATAACCACCATTCATTCATTTGACAAATATTTATGAGTGCTACTATGTGCCTGGTACATGTTCTAAATGTGTGTGACATGGTGATAATACACACTCCCCCACCATGGACATCACATTACTAGTGGTGGCAAGTATGGGTGATAATTTGTTCCTGCTACTCTATAATTTTCTGTACTTTCCAAATCAAAACAAAATAGGAGCATGTATAATATTTAAAACAAAAAAATTTTTGATCATGTGGTTAAAGAAGACATAAAACAAACAAAAAGAATTAGGTGACTATATTGGGAGCTGCTAAGATGATTAAATATTAAGACCTTTGAAAACCCCGAGGTAACTTACCCTGCCAAAGAATGGTGACTTGGGTTTTCCTAATTGACTAGAGCAATTTCTGGAGTAAATATGCTTTCCAACAACAATGTGCAATTTTAAAATTTCATGCTTCATTTAAAGCTCTCTATTTTTGTTAAAGACAGCCCAAACCCGACAACCTGCTAAATTCAAACTGTAATGGTGTTGGTCTGAATAAGGTTTGGAGAACATTGCATTAATGATAACCAACCCTTGGGCCTTAGGGAGTGAAACGAGGAAGATGCTAAAAGAACAATTACATAAAAGGCATATTTTTAGACTTGTGGCTTCACAGAATTTTTTTAATTGGAAAAAAAAAAGAGAAGTGGAAGACATACTTAATGGCACTAAGCATTTGCTGAGGAAGATGAATTCATTATGTTCTTCTTGGGAAAGAGTGGATACATTACACGCTTGTAAAATTGATAAATTTAGACATACTGTTTCTGAACTTGGACACAGATTTCTACGGAAAGTTGAAATCTCAGGAGGCCACTAGCTGGGCCAAGCACTGACGTGTTAATGGTTAAGAGCTGTGATGAGTACAAAGGAAGAGTGAAACAAGAATACAGGTGACTTCGAGATAAGAAACAATAACCCTATTATGTAAGGCTAATGTGTTCACCTTTTGGATAGATTCTTTTACCTTCTAAGCTATTAATTACCCATCTCAAACAAAATACCAAACCTATAGTTCTTTAGTGTACACACTGAGCTCAGACGTCTGTAGGTATTTCAAAATAAAATATCCAAGTCATTACTTTTCCTATCGTTTGCAATGATCAAAAAAGTGAGAGGGTGGAAGAGATTTCTTCAAGGTCATGTTCATCAGAGTGAAACTGATTCCTAACTCCCTTTCTGTTCTGCTAGTTCTCTCTTTCTCGAATCCTAATATATTTATCATGAATCATTAAACACAAACCTATTAGCCAGTGCAATTGATTCTTCCATAAAATGAAAAGCAACTTCACTTTTGTAGGTTTTTTTTTTTTAAAGGACTTTGGGTAAAGTCAGGTTTGGACACAGAGAACAGTATATGCTTAAGAAAATCTAAAGCAAGGGCTCATGGGAGGCCTTGCTTAGTGTGCTGAACAAGCCAAAGGAACAAAAGGAGAAATCACCATGGGAACTAAAAGTTCTTACAAAGTTGGAGATGGTATCTAGCAGGCCACCTGATATGTAATTAGTGGCATTTTTTTTTTTTTTTAAATGAGGTTGAGGGATTGGGAGAAAGGCTTACTCTAACTTTTCTCAAATTAAGTTACCAGAATCTGCCACAGGCTGTATAAAGGAAATACCTATAGTACTAAAGACTCACTGCTGGGTGCTCATATGTGCCTGGCATCCTGTTAAGTACTTTCCATTTATTGCATTTAAGCCTCACAACTCTAAGAGGTGGACATTACTAACCTCTCTTAGACACAGGAAATTGAAGCTCAAAGAGGTGAAGTACTTAGTCTGAGATAACTGATCAAATAACTAAGGTTTGAACTGAGATCTGATTTCAAAGTCCATGCTCCTCTGCCTCCTAGCCACCAAGGACAAAACAAAAGTTAAAATGGAAAATCTGGCGAGTTAAAATAATAACATTTTCTAAATCCAAGGTGTGGGTAAATTGGGCATATGGGTGTACATTTTATTTACTTCATTAATTTTTTTTTGTGTTTGGAATATTTCATAGTTAAAAAAAATAACTATAAAGAAACTTCATTGTTTCTGCCTTAGATAAAAATAAGAAGATAGAAACTTCTTGAGAATGCTAATCCCCGCCCCAAATAAGACAGTGTGGGTGAGTCTAAAGATATATCCAATGTTATTTACAGATGAAAGGGAGCTGTAAAACCAAGGGGGTCCTCTTAGCAACAGCAATGGCTTCAGGACTTGTCAGAATGGAAACTGTCAGACAAGGCAGGCACACAACCCAATTCTGTGCCAGAGGTTTATTTGCTTCTTGCAGGTCCTCAGAGACAAGAGGGAAACAAGGTAGATGACCAGGTATATATCCTGAAAAATAGGTTTTGAGGTTTGAGGGGGATGGAAACAAGAAATTAATTTTCCTCTTCAATCTCAACCCTATTCTTCCAAGTAAGTGATTCTGACCGAAGGAGGCAACATGTGCACATAAAACCTCAGCAGTTTTGCCCTCAGGGAAAAGGGAAGTTTGGATCCAGAAACTCTAAGTTGACTGATGCTTGGCCAAGACACCTGAGAGCAATAGTACCCCTAGTAGCTTCCATTAGTCACTTACCTGCTGTGATTCCTAGATATGTGGGTTTTCCTCTTTAAGCTCCAAGCAAGGAATGTAAACCATGGTTTCTTTACTAGAAAACCTTACAACATCTCTCCCGCTCTCCAGCTAATGTATCTCTGAATTTAAAGGAGCTATTGAAAGGGTGGGGGGAACAGAAACAAAAATGCAGTCTTTCTTAGAGACTTAGAGTAGTGGTGTTAAATGGCATGCTTAGAAGTCTATGTAAATGAAAATACATATTTTTTAAAGGCAACCGACTTCTTTACCATTTTCTTTGTTGCTTTCACAGCCCCTGGTCCTGTGAAAATAGGGAGTTACCTTTAAGTAACTTTCTCTTAAACAAATTGTTTAAGGGCCTGTTCAGAGAAAAATATAACAGAATATGACTTTCATCTATTAAAAAAACCCCACAATTTGAACAGGAGAAATAAATTTAAAATAGAGAGAATTGGAGAGAATATTGGGGATAATAAAATAGCTAAAGACAAAATTATGAAGGAAAGAAAAAGTACAACAAAAAGTGAAGAAGAATATTGGGGCAAAACATAGTATTCAATGTTGAAAAAGTATGGAAATGCACTGAAATTATCCTAATGACAGACTTCAAAGGAGAGTTTCAACGTTATTAGATCAAACCAGATAATGCCTAACAGGGCATAACACTTAATGCTACCCTGGTAATCGAAGATCCTAAATTCAGTCCTTTTGAATGACTTTGTAGGGCTGCCGTAACCAAGTATCATAAACTAGGTAACTTAAAACAATAGACAATTATTCTCTCAGAGGTCAGGAAGTCAGAAGTCTGAAATCAAGGTGTCAGAAGGGTTCATTTCTTCTGGGGCTCAAAGGGAGAACCTGCTCTGTGTGTCTCCTAGATTCTAGTGGTTACCAGCAACGCTTGGTGTTCCTTGGCTTATGGCAGCATAACTCTTATCTCTGCCTCTTTGAGCCTCAATTTTATGTTTCTAAAGGAGGTTAGTAATATCTCCCTCTTAGACTTGTGAGGCTTAAATGCAATAAATGGAGAGCGTTTAGCATGACGCCAGGCACATGTAAGCACCCAGCAGTGGGGCCTTAGTACTATAGATAGTTCCTTATAAAGCCTTTTATAGATCCTGGTAACTCAAACTGAGAAAATTTAAAGTCAGTCTCGATCCCAATCATTACATGGCAATCTCCCTGTATATCTGTCTCTATGTCCAAACTCTTCTAAAGAAATCAATCATATTGGATAAAGGGTCCATCCTACTCCAGTATGATCTCATCTTAATATTATTATATCTGCAAAGAGCCTAGTTCCAAATAAGACTGTATTTACAAATTCTGGTGGCTAGGACTTCCATTTATCTTTTTTGGGGAGGAGGAGGGGGACAAGATTCAATCCATAATACCTTTCAGACTGAATTTGTGACTTGCTGTTCCTTTCCTACTATTCCATTATGCTGATGTGGTCTCCATCTCCTAGGCTACCATTTTTTCTCTTCCCTATTAAAGCCAAACTTCTCAAGAAAGTATATATCTTCTTTTTCTACCCATCACTTCTCAATCTCCAGCAGTGAAACCCATCCCTCCTCATCCCCTCCATCCTAGACTCTTTGACCTAGTTTGTTCTTCCTACCCAATCTTCAAGACTCACCTGGCAAGGAGCTCAAATGGAGCCTCTTGTGCTCATTCTTATCTTAGCATCCAGCAATTGCTTAATGCAGGGGTGCCCAACCCCTGGGCCATGGACCAGCACTGGCCTGTGGCCTGTTAGGAGCCGGGCCACAGAGCAGGAGGTGAGCAGCAGGCGAGAGAGCAAAGTTTCATCTGTATTTGCAGCCACTCCCCAGGGCTAGCATCATTGCCTCAGCTCTGCCTCAGATCATCAAGCATTAGATTCTCATAGGAGAAGAGGTCCCTGGTACCAAAAAGGTTGGGGACTGCTGACAATGTATTAGATTAGATCTGTTTGCTAGCCTGTCCTCCTCACTAGACTCTGAGCTTCTTGAGGGCAGGGATTCTGCCTTCTTGGGCTTCTTCTATTCCAAGAACCTGGTGCAGAGTCCAACATAAATTTGGTGCTTAGTAAACTCTTGAATGAATAGTTGTCTGTATAGGGTCATTTGGACTGAAGAATATATCAACCACAGAACCATGTGCTTTTATAGTCTTTGATTGTTTGAAACCTTGAGATGCAACTAGATTAAAAGTATTAGGTGGCAGAGATTATCTTCAACTTTTTTTGTGTCTCCCTGATTCCTTGTACAAAGAGGAAAGGCTCTCAATAATTCACTGATACTAAAGAGAAATTAGCTTCTGCAGGTGGGTGTGTAAGAAGGACTAACCTTTATTGAGCAATTGTTCACTGCCAGACACTTCCAGGTGCTACATACATTATTTCAATTAACATTACTGATTATTCATTTGGAGATTGCTTGCTCAGCTTAATAAACTATAAACCATCTTATAAAGAACTCATTTTTAAACGGCAGTTTGAATACAAATACTAGCTAGCACATTATTTTGTATAGAAAAATAATATATAAGTATCATATATCAAAATACTTTTGTATATAAATGTAGACATCAGTAAAATATAATAACTGTCTATATACCATTAGGATTCATTGGACCCATTTTGGTTTTTCAAACTTTTTGAGCAATTCTAACTATTTCTATGGATTAATATTTCTTGACTTTATTCTTTCTTAGAGATGTTCCAAAGAAAATGTACTTTTTAAAATAACAAATAAAGCTCATTTTATCTTGCAATTACTGTATAATAGGTCCATATAATATAATTACAATTATAATTATATATAATATAATTAGTATGTAATAGGGTCTACTTGATTCTTTAAAAATTTTAAGATCCATTATGAGGTCTTAATAATTTTATTTTTCCTCTATCTTGAAACACTTTGCTATTTCATCATCCTAGAATAATTACCTACCAATTATACATCAATTATCCCAAAGATGCTTTAAAAAAGACTAAAGTAACAGAAAAATGGAAGAACTATGAAATAGCTTAGAACTACACTTCCATTCAGCGATGACCAAAATGTTCTATTCTGTGTCATCCAATACAGTAACCACATATGGCTCCAGAGAGTTTGATATGTGGCTAGTACAACTGAGAAACTAAAGTTTTATTTTTTTAACTTTAATTAATTTAAATGTACATAGCTCCATGAGCCTAATGGCTACCATGTTAAACAGTGTAGGCCTAGATAAATAATTCATAGGGAAATCCATCGTCACTGTTGCATCACTCTTTATATTTCTTATTGCATCACCCAAAGTATTGCATCATTTTTCCGAAAGATATAAAGGAGGACCAGAGTCACCATTTTGGTAGTTTGTCTTTTAACTTTCATTGAATAGAATGGAGAATTCAAAATTTTTCATTTCTGCCTCTGATGACAAAGAGAAGAAAACTGACAGAGGAAGAAGTTCCACGAACATTAGAGGAATCAGAGATGAATGCTAAGAGTGGGACAGAAGCTCTCAAACCTCTAATATTGAGGATAAAATTGATCATAAGAGTGAAACCTCAGGATGAGTCTTCATATGATGATATCCTAGTTTAATTCTCTCAAACTCAAAAGTTGATGAGAGAGCAATATATTTCTAAAGACAAAAGGAAAGTACACTATTTTCAAGCAGTTAGTTATTGAGAGGAAGGTCTTAATCAGACAATGTTTTGCAACGAGACCCTGGACCATCCCATTTTGCTAAATGAATGTGAGACAGTATTTTCACCTTTTATGATATTTATATACCAATATTTACTTTATATAAAGTTGTTAATGGACAAACTTTGAAGGTATGTATGTATAAAAAGGTGATTGGAAGGAAAAAGATGAGGTAGAAATTTTTAAAAAATCACTAGATAGTTCAAAAAATTAAGAGTCGACTGGACCCAAAAGTTAAATGGTGATGACTATTTTTTTTTCTAGTATACTGAGGGTTAAAACTTGTTTATTGTACTAGCCAAGGTCCCACATAACTTATATTAAAGGGTGAAATCTAGAAATAAGATAAAAATTATTGTATTCTGACTTAAATTTGTAATTTTGAGATGGTTAAAATCACAGACCCTGGAGCTACACAGCCCTGGGCTTGACCCGCAAGGCCAATACTTAGTGTATGACCTTTGGCAAGTTATTCCGCCTCTCTAAGATCCAGTTCCCTCATCTGTAAAATAAGGATTAAAAAATTACTTCCTCTTTTATAGAGGTTTCTAGAGACTAAACTTGCATGTGAAATTCTTGGCAGAATGCTCTGCACACAGGAAACAACAAATATCAGTTATGGAGAGTGATTTTACTTCCCTCGAGTTACTTAGACCAATTCCTCTTATTTCTCAGATCTGGGAACTCAACACATGAGAAATGATAACTACATCCTATTGGTTACCACCAGAACTGATCATTGCTGATACTTGCTGTTCACGTTCTAGGTCAAGTTAACCCAGGAAGGGAGGACATCACACTTGAGAAGTGAGGCTGCTCTGGGGGGGTCTGTGGAACTGCAGATGATATTGCAGAAGTATTCCCCACGTTAGCCCTAGGTAATTAATTTTCCTGGATAAAAGCTTTTTCAAATTAACATATAATGAGTTACTAAAGTTCAGCCTGCTCCAATATAAAAAGAGAAAAACTAAAGTGTGGATGTGTGGGAGGGGGAACAGAATTAAAGAAAAAAAATAATAAGGCTTTTCAACCCAACTTCAATCTTCTCTCACACCAAGACCTGGTTTCCTTTTTTCTACTTCTTAGATTGAGCAGGCGTAGTTTAGTGAACTTGAGTTATATAGAAAAGCATAAGAAATAGGGTAAAAATCTAAAATCTCATCATCTGGAAAAAAAACTCCACAATTATTCTTCCAGGTTTTTCTCTGTACACAAACACACACAATTTTATAAGCGCACTCATACTATGTTCGCTGTTCATGCCTGTTATTGTACTCAAGACTATCTCTCTATTTCATTCAGTAGAGACCCACATGTTCATTCCTAGTAGGGATCTAATCTTAAACAGTGTACTCTGTGCACACACAAAATGCTCGTCAAAAGTGGTTGATGAAAGAAAATACTGACATCTGTTTTTAAATAATAACTTAGCTTAAAAACTGTGGTGAGCCATGAGGTTAAAGGGGATTTTAAAAACAAGTGAAAATCAGAGGCATTTGGTTCTTTTTAATGAAAATACTGGAGAGAATGAAGACCTGGGCCCTGACCGTGCTGTGTGGCACACACCCCATTCCCCCGGTGGCTATTACTTGTGGAATGTGAAACTTGTGGAATTGAACTTGTAATAAAATGAGAACTTGCTTGTAAACCTCAGTATATTTTCAAGGGTTTAAAACTCTTTATCTAGATTACAGCTCTTTTGGTCTTGGCATCAAAAAAGTTATTTCTGAGTGCTCAACAAAGAGGAAAACCATGAGTCTGGACTCGGTCTGGCTTTCCCCTGCTGGGCGGGGGATTCACTCCAGAGGACACACGTGTGTGAGTCCTTATCCTCCGCATGCCACCATATTCCTGCATATGCCAGTGGTCTCTAGACCTAAAGGACCAAAGTCCCACCTCAGAGGATACTCAAGGGACCGTTATCTAGAAACCCAACCTCATCATTTCCGGGATTCTTTTCCACCCTAACAGAAGTAATAAGCATGGATAATAAGATGTTATACCAATATTATTTTTACCCATTTTTATATTCTTCTCTTTTTGGCTACTGCTTAGTAAGTCAAGTGTGTTTTTGCTACGCCACTCCCAGATAATGAAAATACAGTTATAGTGAAAGAATCTGTATTATATAAACTTCTGCTTGTTTGAAGTGACTGAATTCACAATGTTCAAACTTGGAACAGAGTTTATAGAACTAGACTTACTCTGAAAGTGGTCTAAAATGATCCAATAATGGCCTGATCCTTTTTGTGTGTCACAGAGAGCCATAGCTGGAGGTGGGAGAGGAAGGATTGGGGGAAGACCAGACTGCAGGAGTGGAAGGATGTGCTGCCAGAGACAGACCTGCAGAAGCATGGGGAGTGAGCCCAACAAACATGGAATCAGGTTAGGCGTAGGAGACTAGCAGATAGGAGGGCAGGATGGCCAACCCAACAAGAGCATGGTGGCTCCAGGCTGTGCACCAAGGATTGAGTTCAGGAAGGAAAGTTTAGATAAAGTGGGCCTGGCCCTTCTGACCAGGTAAAACCCTATTTATCAGACATGGAACCTGACACGCCATTGAGGAGTGTAGCTGGTGGATCCCACAGATGGAGCCACCTAACCCCTCTCCCTGCAGAATGGGGGGCTGTGGGGATGGCTGACTTGGCCCCACTTGGGAAAGAAGTCCAGTTAGTGGCAGTGAAGGACCCAGCGGGCCATCTGCACCATTCTTTCTCCCCATCTACACTCACGTTCCCTCCTAGGCAGGTCATCAACCAAAGGAAATATGTTTTCGCTAAAAAAAAAGTTACAATGAGAGATATATTAATAAATTGTTTTTATATAATAAGCTGCATTACTTTCTCTAGGCTATTAGC
This sequence comes from Macroglossus sobrinus, assembly GCA_004027375.1. Lineage (NCBI taxonomy): Eukaryota > Metazoa > Chordata > Mammalia > Chiroptera > Pteropodidae > Macroglossus > Macroglossus sobrinus. The sequence continues at coordinate 703,079 of PVKZ01000283.1, forward strand.
AATAAAAATACAAACAACACAGAAAATGTCCAGATGTCCAGAGAAATGGTTTTCTTTATATTAGTGGCCTTTAGAGCTGTGGTTCCCAGACTAGCAGCACCAGCATCACTTGGGAGCTTGTTAGAATTGCAAATTCTCAGGTTCCGCCCCAGGCCTACAGAATCAGAAACTCAGGAGTCTCAGCCCAAATCTGTGTTAATACAGGCCTCCAGGAAATGATGGTGTGAGCTGAAGTTTGAGAAACTGGCCTAGTGGAAAAAACCTGGGATGGAAGCTAGGAGACCTAATTCAGATTCTAGCTCCAGACTGCACAGGCCATCTCAGTGGAACTGATGAACAATCATGTGCTACTGCAAGGATGTGAGGATACTGAGATAAGCTAGAGGTGGTTCTTATCTTCAGATGATGTCAAATCCTCTGCATCCTTTTCCCTTCAGGGTAGGGGCTATTTTGTTGTTGTTGTTCTTGTTTCATCTCATATTTGTATTCCTAGTGCTGGCAGTATCACGGGCATTCCATATACAGTGGACCACGTGGCAGGGCCATCCATGATTGTAATAAGTGCTACTGTACCACTCACCACTGATCTCAATGTTAATCCAGTCTGGTTAACATCACTACCATTTATTTCATGCAGATGCTGAGTGCTTGTCGTATGTCAGCTCATTCAATCCTTATAAATGTCCTATACTGTGTGTAGTATTTTTAATCCTATTTTGCACATTAAAACACTAAAGCTTGAAATATTAAGTAATTTGTCCAATGCCGTATATTGAAAGTGGAAGAGCTAGTGATGGACCCAGAAATACCTGATTCCAAAACTCATGATCTTAAATAGGACAGATTCTTGAAATCTCAAACTCAAAAGCCGACTTTAGAGTAAATTCCCAGCCTCTAAAGTTAGTGGTTGATTGTATTCTCACTATTTACTTAGAATGGTACTTGGCAGGCATCCTCTTAAGTGGTCAATGACCAACCTTTTCTCATTTTTTGGTAGATTGACATTTGGTTTTCATTGAGCTCAAGAAAGTCAATAGTGGAAAGTGAACTAATACTTCACTGGATGGTTCTTAAAAGTCAGGCCAAATCTGCTTATAGAAAGAACAAAAATGGGTGCACAGGCCAGGCCAGGCAGCCTGGACAGGGTTGGCAGAGAAGGCTGGTTCACAGGGGCTGAACCTTGGGTGGAGTGCCCCAATGAAGACAGGCCAAGGAGAAGAAGGTAGAAGCGATTCTAAGGCCTGGGGGACCAGGCTGTGTGCATCTCATCAGGGATGCCGCGGCAAATGAGGCAGCAAACAGGAGAAGGGGCCAGAGACCTGAAGTCAGGTGAAGGCTCCAGTGCCTGTGACAGCTACAGCTCCTGATGAAATAAAGACTCTTCTCCCTCAGCATCGTGGCTACCTTCATATGCTGCCTTTTCATCCTCGCTATAAGTCAAAGATTAATGTGACATCTGTCACCCACTATTCTCTTGTGAACAATTTAGGGCCAGGAGGGATCTAGCTGGGGTTGTTGAAGACTGTAGGTACTGAGAAAGAGAAAAGGGGATTTATACATGAGGGAAAGCCTTACCTTACTGGGAGGTGGCCCATGGTCATCCAAGTAAGTGGAATTTCCTAGGGGGCAAAAAAAGAAGAAAGGAATTCAGTATCAGTAGTTTTAAACCCAAACGAATTTAGTACAACATCATTAAAAATAAGCATTCTGGATATATTTTTATTGGCACAATTGTACCAAAGTAAAATAGGTAATGAAACATCAGTTTGGATGGATTTTGTTGATGTTATCATGCTTGATTAGTAGTTTCAGCAGTTATAAACATTCTGCACACGCAGGTGTGTATGCACAGGGATGTATACACACACAACACGCACCGTTATTCCTCACCTAGCATCTGCAGAGTGTGCCTTAGACCAGCAGTTCTCAGACTCTAGTGTGCACCAGAATTACCTGCAGGGCTTGCTAAAACACAGACCGCCCGGCCTGCTCCCAGAGCTCTTGATTTAGTAGCTCTGAGAATCTGCGTTTCCGACAAGCTCCCAAGGGACGCTGATGTGGCGGGTCCTGGCACCACACACTGTGAGAACCACTGCATCGTTCCTCCACTTTGTCTTCACTGTTCACTTCCCTTCACCCTTTCAGTCTAGCTCACTTCCAAAGCTCGATTTGTCTCTCCTATAATGTACACTTTCTGGCTTGTGTGTTTTCAGAGTGAATCGTTATTATTTCCTGATGAATAAAGACTCAGAGGGGTTCGGGAAGGAACTAAAAGTTATGGAGTTTCTTTTATGTAGCAGATACTCTGCTAAGTGCTTGACAGGTATGCCTTCATTTAATTCAAATATCAGAAGTGCGTTATAATTATCTGCACCTATGGAGGAGAGAACAGAGGGCTGGAGGAAGCCAGCCGTTTGCTCATGGTCACGCAGCTTTTGAACTGTGGAGAGGAGAGGAGACTGTTTTTTTCCAGAGGGTGCTCGGGCATCGGCTCATCTGAAAAGCCTCTGAGGGTGTTGCCATCTCCAGCATCCTAGGCACCACCAGTGTGCACATGGCAACATGTTTAATCACGTGGGGGAGCAATGACATGGTTAGTGTCCTTGGAGGCTCTTCTCCAACGGGGTAACATGTGTCAGTCCAGGAGAAATCATCTTCACGAAAAGTGGAGATGAACAGATTTTCTAACACAACAAACGATGGAAAATACGGGAAATGCAAGGATACTTAGAACAGTAGCTTGGGGACTAAGGTAATTGTCTCATTGGAGTGGATGAATGGTGATTTTTCAGGAAAGAGCAAAAGTGACTTAAGAAATTGGAATAAAAAGAGGAAGCATAGCTTAAGCCAGGGACAGTCGAAGTGGGGAACCTCATCCAAACATAACAAATACATGGGTTTGGCTTCCAGGCTGTTTTCCGTGCTGAGACATCAGTCAGCCCTTTTCTTGGTAGGCTTCTGATGTACCACTCACTTGACATCAACAAGGGCTGTGCTCTAACCGGCTAGTTGTGCATGGGACACAGACAACAGGGTCTGATTTTCATGTACGAGACACTCAAAACGCAAATGCCTGGCATGCTCGTGATGGCGTTGCTTTCTGAAATGTGAATAGTAGGAATACCAGTTTGTTACATCTTCGTGACACTGCTGCACTCCACTGGGAATGTGCATAAAGAGGAAGTGAGATCTCTATTGGGCTTAAAAAAGAGGAGGTGCGTAAAAGAATTCAGAAAAATGGTCTGAGAAATACTGAGAACTATTCCTCCACAATGCAGAGTGAGTCGAGCTACAGAGGGGTCCTGTCTGCTCATCGTGTGAGTGTGTCTCCCCGAGGAGGGCTGGGAGAAATTCCAACACACTCTGGCATGTTCTCCAGGTGTCAATCTCAAGGATCACAAAGTGCTCAAAAACGAAATGTTTCTATAATACTAAAAGTTTCCCTAAGAACCAAAGTTCCTAAAAACTCCTGAAAAAGATGGATGGAAATGTCTGGCTGCTACTTCAGACTCCAGACGCGGGTACCCACTGACTCCTTAGCACCTCATCTCGGCTGTCTACAGGCATCTCGCACTTGGCCAGGCCAAACAGAACCCCTTTTTGTTCTGATTCCTTCCCCCCAAAATGCCACCTCCCCTGTTGTATTATTAGGTTACACAATACATCCCTTCCCCTCAGGCAGCAAAGCCGGAGTCATCCTGGATTCATCTCCCTCCCTTGCCCCACCTCACCCACCCAGTCACAAGCCTTCAGGACATTGCTCAAATCTGACGCTTCTCAGCAGCCCCTCTGGGTCGTCCAGGAGTGCCTTTCTGTCTGTCTTCAGTGATGACTAATTTTCTACTCTACCCATACGGCGATCACAGGGATCTTTCAACCTCATCAGTCTAACCATGTCAGCCCTTTGCATAACATCTATTTCTTTAAGAACGAAATAGTCAAGTCTTGACCCGTGATCTATAACCCTACACAAGCCAGGCCCGCCTCCTGCCACACCCGCCACAACAGCTTCTCTCTGCTCTGGAACACACCAACCTCTTGTCAGCCAGGGACCTTTTGAACTAGTTCTTTTGGCTGTCAGAAAAAGCTCTTCCCCACCGGCTTCACTCAGGCTCAACTCAAATGTCCTTCCTTTTTTTCTCCCTCCCTCTCGATAGAAGACTTTGCTTCTTTCTGCACAAAGAAAGGAACGGGGCTGCCCGGTGTTGGCACTTGTACCACAGACACCGTTGTTAACTGCACCAGCAAACCCCGAGCTTCCATCCACAGTCATGTGCCCGCAGTTTCTTAGAACAGAGAGGCTCTAAATGCCTTGTGTTTAGAACAGAGGCACAGAAAGGGAAAAGAAAAGCTACCTGAATGTCTTTAGTTGAAGACAAGTTTTTATTCTCCTAGGTTATAACTGTATTATTACGCCGTATTCAGATAGAGCTTTTCATCCTAAGATCCTATGGTTTCCTAGTGCAAAGTAAACAAAACTGTCAGACTTTTCAAACCTGAAGTTGATAACTTTTTGCCTGTGGAGATCAAAGGATGAAAGCTGTTATCACAAGAGCTTTCCTGAACATCAAAGAAGCTTCCTGCTGCTCTGTCTTGTAGATTCTCCTGAGGGTGTGGAGTTTTGGGGGAAGGAAGATAAGACCCAAGCCCTCCTCACCTTTGAGCTTGGAGCTGAAGATGTAAATCTGAGAAGAAAAGGTGGCGGAGGGCTGATGAGGGGTCTGGAGCCAGGAGAGAAGTCAAGTGCTCACCTGCCACCCACCCTCACTGTCTTATGAACATCCACTTCTGATACTCGAGTCTCAGATCCCAGCGCCTTATAAGGCAGCACCTCCTATTTTGGGAGGCTCAGAGAGGCGCATCATTTCAGTTCTTTCCAGAAAGTAACTCACACCTTTAGAACTGACTCCAGCCTCCTTTTCTTGTCTCAAGTCCTTCCCTTGAGAAGCTTACAGTATCTTGTGGAGCCAGGAAAAAGGGAAGCATACTACCACATGTTTCTCCTGCCATCACTCAAACTTTCAGAAGGGCCTGTCTCCAAGCTGCTGAGTCGCCAGCTGGGGCTGGCATCGAGCTAAACCACCCACGGGAGTCAAGTTTGTTCAGGCTGCTCAGATAGGCAGAGGTGATGGGTGGCCACTGACGTTAGGCAACGCTCCAGTCCTTCTAACTCTCTATGGCTGGTCCTTATCTTGATGGTGGTGGTAGTTACACAGTTCTGTATATAAATTACAATGTATAGAGCTATACACCAAACGTACCAACCGCAAAACACCCATGCTTTAATGGTTTTGAGGATGCCCTTACTGGAAGACAAATGATCTCAGACTTTGCAACCTGCTAAATTCTAATTCTAGCACATTCTAAACCTCACTCTATCCACCCAGCCCTTTGTGATGGAGACCTCCCAGCAAGGCTGTGCATAGAATGTGAGAAAGCATGTGTGAATGTGCACAGGTGTTGAGTCCAAGCACAAGGGAGGCAGTCTGTGACCTTCCTAGAGGGGATGTGTCATATGTATTATCAGAGCTTTTGCCAAACAGTGCGTTCTCAATGTCCACCTACTACAGCCATCATATAAACTATGTGCAGCAAAGATGCATTTCAGGAAACTCGTGTGAAATCTGATGCTAGGAATGAGGAGGCCAGAATCTGAACATTTCTAACTGATTACAACGTTATACCCGTTTCTCAGGTGGCAGAACCAAGGCATGCTAACCACACAAAAAAAGTCACCTGTGACAAGAGCCATAAGAAACCAGATGTCCTGTATACCTTTTATAATACAGAATATCCTCATGAAGTATCAATCGCTCTGAATAAACTGCTTTACCTCCTCAAAATGTCCCATATACCCATCCGTAAAAATGAAATAAACTCACAGGTTGTTGTAAGGAGTACAGGAGGATAATTTCATCCCACGCAAAATACTCAGAACCATACCTGCGCATAAGGGGCACCTAGCAAGTACACGAGCAGTATTTACTACATGTGCTGTAATAGTATCAGGAGCAGTGTTTCCTTCCTTGCCCCGCACCCAACCGCACATCCTACTGCCTGCAATAATTTTAAGAAAGGCTGATACAGGATTGAGAGCCTCCCCTTAGCTATCCTGATTTATTTATTCTGGGACAGGTCATGTGGCATTTAGTATTTTCTAAAAGTTCTTGGGGGTAATTCTAACGTCCAGCCAGGGTTGAGAATCACTAAGGTACAAAATACAAATTAATGTACTTCATAGTTCAGGCCAAATCTCATTTCCTGGAAGTGAATAGGAGCCGATCTCATTCAAGCTGATCCTAATCATTGTTTTGGCTGAGAGACTGCAGAAGTCTCACATCATAGGAGAAGGCCGAAGGAGCGCTGATGATCACAGGACTTCTAACCACAGAGGAGGCCGGCCAGGCCCTTCTGGTCAGCACCTGCTCCAGGGGATCTAACAAAATGAACAAGGGCCAAGGCTGGCTCACAGGCTGCCTGAGAGCGGGCTGGCACAGGCACCTCTGGGCACAGAGCTCACCCTTCACACCACCTGGACTGACCAGACCTTTCTGGAACTCCACAAATCTTCTCAAAAAATAATTTCCAGAGGTTATAGTTTCAGGATGTATTCATATTCTGTTGGACCTCTTGTTTCAAGGTCAAAAGGGAAAGTAAAAGCACAATCCTTCATCTGCTTGGAGTTTCCCCAGACCCCACTCAACTTAAACACCCAAAGGGTAGTCTGTCAGTCCTGGAGACACTCATATTTGATCCCTACACATACTTTAAGGGCCCTCAAGGAACTCAAAGGAAGATGTCTCTAGAAACTCTGAAGCGAAGACTCCTCGTGGTCGTTGATCGGTGAGGTGCCCCTTTTTCCCGGCTGTAGGCCTGGAGTGGGGAGGATGGTGGGTAGGGGGCTGGTCAGTGCACAGGAGCCTGCTGCCATGCCCACGTGAATCCAACAGAAACCAACCAGGTGGATAAATAAACTGCTAGACGCACTGACATGAAGCAGGGCTACTAGAGAAAGGCACCAAGGTGCCATACGTGTGAAATAGCAATAGTGTCTCTTCTGCAAGAGGGAGAGTGGAAAGGAGCCCCAGGGGAATCATTCCATGGACTCAGGAAGATTCCACTAACAGGAGTGACTGTCACTGCCCAGGGCTGATATTGGGAACACTGCAGGCCGCAGAACAAAAGACCTGCATGCAAATTTCCATCCTACCCCTCACTAGTTGAGTGACCTTGGAAATACCACCTAATTTCCCTGAGGGTTGATGTCCCCACTTGCAACACAAGGACATCAGTAATAGCACGCAAGTGATAAGATGGATCTGAAACCGAAACAAGACAAGTATAAAGTGCTGGCACATAGTAAGTGTTCAATGAATAGTAGCTACTTTCTTGTTTTATGCTACCCAATTCTATCATATATATTTAATTTTATAATTTTATTTATTATCGAGGAAATCAAAGAGAATTCTGAGGCCAGGGGAGTAGTTTATCATATTAAGGATGAATATGAATATAAAATAATTATTTAATATTTTTTTATTACTTTCTGATATTGGCTTGATATGTCTTCAAAAATATATACACACACACAAAATCCAATCATTTGCAATACCTTTAGCAATGTACGAACAAACTTACAGAATCTTCAGGGGATATAATTTAGTCTTGACTTTTAAGTCTTGCATATCTATTTTTTGTCAGAATTGATCTCCGAAGAATCAAAATATTATACTTCTAATTCCTCTTATAGAAACCATAAACCATAATATGCATTAGTGTCAATGTCAAAAAAAAAAAAAGCCACCTCTACACTGTGTCAATTTTGATCAAACATCAGCAGTTCTTTTCAGAGTCTTTCTTCCATGGGCTGTTTTAAAAAATCATAATCCTAAGCAATTAGAATCCTTTTCGTTTTTATTCAGAAGCAGACATTTCCCACGGGATTCTGGTTACCCATCGTGCGATCGTATGGCCGCAGCTCCCCGCTGGAATCTGGGCCTCCGATAAGACAGTTAACGAAGGCCACAGTGAAACCCCAGCTTGGTCTTGGCCAAAAAATTATGCTAATGCCACCCTTCGCACCGTCAGCCATGGTTCCCACGTCTTTGAGAGGCAGCTGTCAGCACGCACCAGCCGCGGTTAACAATGAGGAGTGTGTGTGCCTAGTAAACATCGCTAGCCCATTTCTTATAATTAACGCAGCCCTGAAGGCACCGGAATAGCAGGAGATTTGCTCGCATAGCTTTATTTAAGCTTTAATACAATAATTTCCCATTGAATTCAAACAAATGGTTTTATTAACTATCAATACTTAAATGTATTTACAAAAAACACCTTTTAAAAAAAATCTCAAATGTTCACCTAACCAGTCAGTGAAAGTAAAAATATCTTAAAATTACTTTCTTGGTCTTAAGTGATAAAAATGATCAGACCAGATACTGAAAAAATAATTAAGCTGTTGTCAAAAAAATTTACCAGATTAAACTGTTATCAATTATTTTGAAAGTAGCTTTTATTTCTAATAAATTTTAAGAGCAAATTAATGCTCCTCTGCTCTTTGTATTTCTGGCTCAAAAATCTTGTCTTGCTTTATAAAACATCTTTTTTTTTTTTCCCCATTAAATGTGAATATACATTTTAGGATGTGAAGGCTACATTTGTAGAAGGAAATTACTTTTGGAATCCAATGATCATTGCACTACTGCTATAATAAAACCAAAATATAAATACGAATTATTGTCAAATTAGCTCAGGAATTCACTGTAATCATATTTTATGATCTGATGCAGATAGGAATGAAGTATCAAAAAGAGATGGAATCACTTCAGTATCTGTTTCACTCCAGTGGATTTTCATTCCAAAGTAATTACTACAGTCAACCGATCCCACCTGTGTAACTACAATACCTCCATTAACAGAGCAGCCCCAGCCCTGCACACTGCAAGGCTCTAACCAGCAGCCAGAAGAGATAAGTCCTCTTCTGTCAGGATCTAGCCACCATGAGAATCGATACTTTTAATTGCATGCCTAGAACACAAAGCACCCCTAATAGTGTTGTGGAAGACAGGCAGGATGAAGATGATTGAGAAGCTGCTCTGGGAGAAGCAAAGCAAGGCCAAAAAATCAGCATCTGCCTTATCATCATCACGGTTAGCATCATGCTGATCTAAGCCCTAGTGCTAAGCGCCCTATAGATTTCACCCCAATGAGTTCCCATGACAACCTCGGAGGTAGGAACTACCATGGTCACCACATATGTGCCATAAAAATATCATTTGCTAAGTATTCCATGACTGGAAAAGTGGAAAAGTTTCAACACACTGCTCCACTTAACAAACACATAAGGCGGCAGTCGAATGGGAGGTTATCTTTGGAGAAGGGCTTCAGTCCAACCAACTGCCATTGCTCTAAATCTAGAATTTCTCGCTGGCTTTGTTATTAGAGCCAGTATGGGTCACATTCGATCTCTCTCTCTCTCTCTCTCTCTCTCTCTCTCTCTCGCGCGCGCGCGCGAGCGCGCACACACACACACACACACACACACACACACACACACCCTATGACTTCAGAGCAGAAAAATAATCATGGCTATTAGGTAGCTCAACCCCTCAACTTATGGAGGAAATGACAGAATCAAAAAGAGGTCAAACAATTAGGGCAAGACACGTGGCTGGTTAATAGTAAAGGTTCGGAACAGACGCAGGCCCTGCAGCTCCTTCCACAACATAACTCCCTTACGACATGCCATTTTTTCTTTGCCCTACATGGTATTTTCAACCTTGATCACATGTTTCACATGTTTTACTCCCCAAACTTAAATTGGAACAACTTTGGTCCTTTCTTACATAATCAAATTCAAACATAATCAAATGATGGTATAAAAATACACCATCATTGAGAGAATTTAAAAAGAAAATATGATTCCAATGTTGAAGAGAATTCCCCAAGAGGATAGTTGAAAGGCCCTGCACAGGGCTGCAGGGAGCTCAGAGCCTCTCGAGAGTAATACTGTAATTTAGCTGTTCAAGTCTCAGCATGTTTTGTTGAAAAGAAGTAATACTTGTGAATATTGACTTCTGTAAATGAATTGAATACATATGAGACCGGGTCATGTTCAGAAATATGAGATGTACCCTTCTAATGCAGTCGGGCACAGTAACATGTAGGAGAAGTGTCCCAGCTGTTTTTTAAAGAAAAGAGAGGCAGGTGCCCCTGGCCAGGGTAGCTGGTGCCTGGGGTGCAATACTTGGAGGGGAGTGGAGCATCTGCATATCTCCGCGGAATGGTAAGTCTAAGTTAATGATTTGCCCATGATCTTGATATCAAGATCAGAAGATGAGTCTCATTTAAGAAGCAAAGGGAAGTTGGTGCAAAGATGCCAAAGGCTTCGAGGCACATCTGAAATGGGCTTACGTGTGAATGGAGCTATGATGCTGCCCTGTGCCATCTCGGCAGCACCCCCACCGACCCTGGGGGGCAGGTCGAGAGGTTCCCTTTTACAGGGAAGGAAACTGATCCCAACCCAGTTTACATGGCTGGAGGTGTCAGAGCTGGACTTGGACTTGGATTCAAGCTCGTGGGAACCCCCATCCATACCATCTCTGGGTTCTGTGCATAGGTGGGACAGTGGACGGTTTGGCGGGTTTCCTGTGACCCCCATATCTGCTGAAACATCACTACTGTGAGCCTGGAGGAAGGCTGAACCCAGAATCTGATGGTGAAGTCTGTGAGGACTAAGTAGGAAAACCCCATGGAAAGGTCATCAGCAGGCCTTATAACTCTTGCTGGGTTACAGATCACTACTTGCTTGGAGATTTGTGTCAAAGCATACGTATCTTTTAATGGATAAAAAGTGATTTCATGTTTCCAGCTCTCTCCTGCTTGATTGGTTTGTGGGCCATGGCCCGAGGCCACTGAAAAATGAGCCTTTGTATCTTCTATATTCTAAATGAAACAGCAGTATGTCTGACACAGAAATTACTTGCCACTTGCCAATTCTTTTCATGCTTTAAGGAATGTGTACGAAGGAGCATTCTACAGGGCGTTTCAAATAAACTGCACTAATGATATGCACGTGAACAAGAAATTTGAAGAGTTGCTCATAAATGCTGATGTTGATTGAGAAAGCGTGTGGATGAAGTGGGTTTGATGGCAAAGTTGGTCTTGAACAGATGTTGTGGTGTAGACAGAACTATCCCATCTGGGATTCTACTTTCATATAAACTTTCAAGTCACACAAGGACATGATCATAGTGTCTTCTTTATTAGTTCTTCAAATGTAAAAGAGGATTTTTAATGGAGCAGCAAAAATCACTGAACTCATTCAGGACAGTAATCCTCACGAAATTAAGTCGCAGTCTAACATATGAGCCTGGCAGTATCTATTTAAAAAAAAAGAGTAAGTTTCAAAAATTTCAGGCTCTCTTTCTTATATATCTCTCTAGTTCTATTTTGTATCAGATTGAACAGGATTTAGGTGAGATTTTGTGGTTCACAGAACTATAATATTGAAAGGTAAAAGAAGATTCTTATACCTCCGCATGTTATTCTGTAGGCACAGATAAACACACCACCTGCACCAAAAAAAAAAAAAAATCCCAACAAATAGATGCCTAAAAATCATAAAATCATTACCAAAGATGGGCTGAGGTAAGGGGAAAGAATGCAGGAGGAAGAATGTGGGCTTTGCAGCAAAAGAGTGCAGGGTGGCAATCCACTTAACTTGGACGTGACCTTGGGCAAGGTCTGAAAATTCCTGGGTTTTAGTTTCCCCATAGGTGAAGCAGGAAGAATAAAACTTACCTCATAAGGCTGGGGAGATTCAAATTACCATTTATAAACTGTCTGGCATGCATATAAGAAAGTGTAGCAGTTATTATTATATTTAAAATAGAGCTAATTTAAAGACATGGTGCATTATATAAAACCTCTTCCGACTAATGACTTACATAAACATCAGCCAGGGCACTGAAATATGCATCTCTCATTATGCAGTAGAATGGTGGCCTGTCACTGCCTTCCTGTACACTTCTCAGGATTTATGATGAAAGGCTATACCTGGGCATGAATAAAACGCAATTTTTAAAGCCCTGGCAGGATTTGGGGATTCCTATGCTCGTAGTATTATTCTGAAAGGCAAAGCACACTGGAGGTCATAAATACTCTTTAGCACATAGTAGATCAGTTTCTTTTCTAGTGAAGTCTTAATCCTGCCTCCCAACAAAATGAGTTGGTGAAGCATGCTTTCTTACACCCAGCAAGAGGAACCCTTCCTAAAAGCCTGGACGCCCTGAGTTCATCACAGGTCTGGAGCTGTTAATAGTCTTTCAGAGTCACAGTGAGTCCGTTTTCTGACCCCACTTGAAGGACCGAGTCTGAAGGCAGAGGCAGGACAAGTCTTCAGAGTACAGGCCCATACATATGAGCTCTGCTGGAAGAAGATCAAGAGTTCAGCTTGGTATGAAAGCAAACAGCTGGTTCCCTGGTTTTCACACTCGGGAACTTTGAATTTAATCAAGCCGACTTAACATGAACTTACTTGTTGGAAAATGCTTCTTAATAAAAAAGTTTTCTCCAACAGCAGAAAATAGCAATCAAACGAATCTATGCCGTCCCTAAATAACTAATGGTTATGGTGCAAAGCGGGGCATCAACTCATCAAAAGGCAGAACCTTCTAAGGAGTTATCTGCAGTGGAGCAGGCATCAGAGTGGCCTTCTCCTAGAGTCAGTGATGGACCAGCCCCTGCCTGTATCACAGAAAAGACCCTTCCGCCAGATGGAAGGAGGCTTCCGGTGACCTCCTGACCTTCCTTCTAAGTCTCAGGTTCCCTGAAGACCCCTTACGGCAACAAGCAAATGAAACTGTCCATCTTTCAAAAATCACCTTATATATCATGTAGATATCAATCATACAGATAAGTGCGAACAGTATCAAAAATAGGATAATGATAATACCAAGAAGACATTTTAACATGGGCATATTCTTAGCACAGAATTTGACATACTGAATGGATTATATATATATATATATATATATATATATATATATATATATATATATATTTATCCATTTTCAGCCCTGCCTTAAAGAAAGGTAGGAATGGGAAGGGAAAGCTGGTTGCTGCAAATGTTTTTCTGTCAGGAACACATTTACGCCAGGCAAACGACATAAGTGTCATAGATTTTCCTCTATTGTGAGTGCTAGGCAAACATGTCTTGATTTATGCCCACCAAAGTGGTAGGAACTTGGGCTGCATGAGATGAGACTGTCCAATTTCAAGACACAGAACTGAAATTAAAAGATATAGGAAGATGGAAGAATTCTTATTAAAGGCTTTGTAGCTAAGGTTTTACAAAAGAAGCCATATACCAGGCAACAAGAAGACCACGACTCTGGTTGGTGTAGAGACTGTGAACACTTCAGATTCAAGCAAATCATTACAAACCTAAAAAAAAAAAAAAGAAAAAAAAAAGAAAGAAAAAAATCACGCTCTGTGAGAGTCATAAAAAAGATAAATTATAGGAGAGCCTGTGACTGCTTTTATATGTAACCCAGAATAATTGAAGAAACCACTCAGCAATGGAGAAAATATATTTCATGACAGAGCAAAGAGGTACTGGAGCAAAAATACTTGACTTGTAAGGATTATAAAAAAAACAATAATGTAGGCTTATAAATAATATGAGAGATTGAATATGCTAATGAAATAGTGATGAAGAAAGCTAGAAATAAAGAATTAGCTTATGCTACCTAATATAAATATGAAGCAGTGGAAAATGGATTTTTCAGCAGGGAACCCTTGATCCTTTCCTGCAATATTGAAAAATAAGGAAGGAAATGAATATTTATTATGTGCCAGTCGTGAACTGTGCATTAAACAAATCATTACACATAGCTCTCTCTTCAATCTTCAGGTAGGTACTGTTTTCTCATCTTGTACATGAGGAAAAAATTCCTCGGAGAGGTCAAAAAATTTTTCTAAGAAGGTACCAGTCACCACAGGGAGGTAGGAAAGATTTAGAACAGGTCATTTCCAAGCCCACTATGGACTTCTATTGGTTCTCAGCCCCGCCACACCCTTCAGGTCTTCCTATCTGCATAACACCAGTCATGTAATAAAACCAAGGATTTTGGAAGGGATTTCCAATCAGATGTAAGGTTTGGGGACCTGTCATAAGTTTTTTAAAGTATGTTATTTTATTTTTGTATAAAATAACCAATGTTGTCATGAGATGAAGTAGAAAAGAATTTTAAAATTCTCTCTCTTTATATATACCACACTTTATATATTCTAAAGTTCTATAAATAATGCCACAAAAATAAAGCTGTACGTATATGTAAGAGATATTTGTCTAGGGAAAATATTTGTCTCAACTGGAAAGATTCATTTTATTTTTAAGTAAGTTCCATGCATGTTCCCAAACACATTTAAGTGCACAAGATGTTTAAGATAAGTTTACAAAGGACAGTTTTTATTATTTCATCACCTAAAGTGTTTTATTACCACTTTTACCCATCCAAATTTTAGGCACTCGAAATCTATCTCACTTCTTTCATTAAGTCTATTTTTCAAAACTCAGCCACAGTCATTTGTCTCTTCTCTGTATTTCCACTAATAAAGATAGATGAAATAGATATGTATATATTTTATATATTTATTTTTGTAAATACATATATATATTTAAAATACTTTCCCAACAAGGAGAGAAGGAGCTGCACTAGTCCTGGTTAGTAAACAAATTTGGCTGCTGTGTGGTCCATGTCACTTTGGCATGGACTGAGCTTGTCTAAAAACCAAGTGTTCCCTCTTTCTATACTAAAAATTAAAAGTAAACAACTTTCCTCCATGTGCCAAGGAATTTAAGAAAAGTGTAGACTTTACTGATCACAGAATTAAACACCAAACTGAAAATTCAATGACTGATTCTTATTTATGGGGAGTCCTTCCAAAGCTTCATGAACCTCTGCCCCAAAGTGCACTTGAAAGATCATTTCAAAAGTGGGTCCTTTTGATTCTCCATTCCGGGGATCATTGTGAGCATCTATTCCAACCACTAATGTCACAAAATCCTCCTAAACACCAGAAGATAGGGCTGTATTTTCAGACAAATTCCTCTAATGGCCTTCTTCCTTAAATGTCCCACACCAAACAGAGTCATCCAAGTGCTATACATACCACCTACGCTGTATCAAGACACCCAAATGGTGCTTACAGCAGAGGCCAAATTAATATTTAAGGGTTTGAAGCCAACATAATGTTCAATCATGACCACTTTTAGACCTAAATATTTCAAAGTACAAAACAGCATTTTTGATTTTGCTTACCTAGATTTTACATGTTTTATGAATAAAACCACAATATACATAATGCAAACTGAATTTATAAATATTTCTATTACACTTACAGAGAAGATACACATCCGCCTTTCAGAACGAGCTCTGCATATAGAAGCGCTGTGCGCTGAGGGGAAAACAGGAGGAACCAGAGGAAAGATTCCTGACCCATTTCACTGTCCAGAAAGCTGGTCTCTGGAATAGCTTAGTCTGTCAAATTACAGGTCTTTCCTTTGCTATGACTACTGATCATGACATCTTGAGAAGCAGGCGAGGATCCATAGTAATTATTACAGCAATATGTAATACTCCCGCCAGATTCTTGCAGTGTTTTCACGGTCTGAGAAGTCAGTGTGTGAGTTTGCTCTACACAATATCATTCCATAATGACTGCAAGTAAACACCCTCTTTGCAATCAATATGCACTCAGATTTTTCCATTTTTACGTAGATTTTAGACTCTTGTCTGGTGAGTATCCTTGTCTACCAACAGCACAACCATCATCCTGTGGTTTTCAAGCACTAGTCTCCCAGGCCTGGATGAGACAGAAAAAATAAACAAAGGTGGAGAAGCCTTGCTATGTTTCGTCCTCTTGAAACATCTGGAAAATTTCATAAGAGGTAAAAGCCCTTCAAGGACACCTGGACTCTGGATCCAGCTTTATCGTTAAAAAGCTGGGTAATATCAGTGAGGTCACTTAAGCATCACTGAGTCTCACCTTCCTCTTGTGCAAAATGGGAGTAAGAGGAATCTAACTTAAAGTCATGATATAAACACTGCTACGAGCTCTGTACTTCTGTGTCTGTCCATGGTCCTCTAATTACACTTATGGAGCGGTGTTAATTGACTGATTGTAAATTCAGAGGAAAGACTAGTGGTCTCCCTTGGCAGAACTTATGGTAGAAGTAATACTTGAGCTATGGCTAATACATTGAGCTACATAGGTGTGACAAAGGGAAGGGCATTTTCAACAGGGGAACAGCATAAATGATCAGAATGACAGGCAATATCAGCTTGGCCCACATATGTGTGCTGGGGGAGCAGCGAGCACAAAGGAACAGAAAATTGTAAAGGAAAGATGAACATAATAGTATCTTAAGCTCTTTGAGCATTTTTACAATTTGTCATGGAGGCTGTGGGTGAAAATTTACACTTAGAGCCAAGTTCTGTTCATTGAATGTGTTTGCCAATTTCAAGATGTTCTTCAAGCTCCATAAAAAAACAATTTTTAAAAAACCTTAAAACCTAACATGACATATTCTCCTACATGGACATTCCCTCCTTCAAATATAAAAAAGGGCTTTTACCTCTTATGAAATATGTATATTTTATAGGTATAATATACATATAGCACAAATTCTCATTGTCAGTGTTTCTCTAATTAGTTGCAAGAAATTGCTCATTATCTCTGGGGGTCAAAAATAGAGGAAAGGGATAAAGTCAAGGGTTTGTCCATAGCAATGCAGTTTAGATACCAATTTTCAATCAGCTCTGGTATGAAGACCAACCTGAAGTGTAACTTAGGACAAGTTTATACTCATCCTTCTTCCATTTTAATCAGTTCAAAGACAGTATTCCTGACCAAGTCAAATAGCTTATGTGTAGACACTTGATCTACCTAGATAATCCATGATATTACACAAGAGGTTACATGGGGGGCCCATACCTAACTCTAGTCCCATCTCTTAAAGAGGTAGCTATGCCTCAGTCACTGGCATTTATGTGACAAAAGAAAAAGCTTCCACTACAGACATTTATATAACCAGCTCCCTTGCGTGTACATCTCAGCTGTAGCTGCTTCCTATGAATAGAACTTAGTTTATACATACCTTGATTGCACAATGTTATGCTAATGATTTGGTTCTGGTTTTGTTTAGCATATATCATTTCTGTGAATGTTTACTACATTTACCTTATATAACATTAATCGAAAAATGTTTCAAAGTTGTAAACAATTGGCCTACGTTGCAAAAAGTTGGAATTTTTTACCTCAATACAAGGAAAGAAAAGTTTCATGTGTCAAATCAATTTTTGTCAGAGGGTTGCCCTAGTTGCTGCCAGTTTAAGTGGACAAGATTCACACAACACAACTTGTATTGCCTAGTGTCTGTGGTGGGACCCATGGGCTCAACCCAGGGGCACAAATGCCCTGCTCAGCTCTCCAACTAATCTCATTGTCTTTACAAGCCCATTTTTCTCGTGGGGTAACATGATCAAAACTCAGGTGAAAATAATGATACCAATTCCTACCTATGTGTATGTGCACGAAGATGAAATTGGCCTGTGCCAAAATTGCTTCCAGACACAAGTCCCCACCTGCCTCAGATTCCTCTTCACTCTGAATGGAGTGACTCTAAGATCATTGTGGGAAAAAAAAAAAAAAAAAAGGAAGGCCACTAATGGAGAATTATCATTGGAGTAATTGATGTCAACCACAAAGCCCAAATCTTTCGACAACAGCGGCTACTAAAGGATTTTTCTACTTTTAATTTCTATCCTCTCCACCTAAGTGAGCTACACATGTCACCCACATGTTTACATTATTAATTGGGAGACAGCACCTCTTATCTCCCACCTCCTTTACTCCCTATTTCTACTCAAATGCAACACTTGTCTAAAATTTCATTACACTGACTTCTCCCAAAGCACGGTGATATAACAATGAAAATTTGGTCCTCAACAAATAACCTCTTCCTGAAATAAAACACGAGGACAAACCGTTTTATAACTAACATGTTAGACAACATACTGCAGTATTAAGAGCATAAGTAATGATGAAGAAAAGCACATTTAGACAAAGTTGAATTCTCATTTCTGCAAAAGGAAAAGGGAAAGGGTAGTTAGGATCTTTTCGAGGAAATAGAATTGTCTTTTTGTAAATGTATAATTTATCGTCTTGAAATAGACTGGGTGCATTCCTCTTCAGCCACACTTCACAATCACTGCCGCCCTCCATGTGCTTGCCATGCCAAGTCTATTCCCCAGCTCTGAGATCCCACAGAATGGGCCCAGTGGCACAGAGGTGGCACCAGGCCCCAGGCCAGAAGGTGGCCGAGGGATTAGACTTAGAATGCTCACTGCAAAGTTGCCAAGTCACATTTCTATAATTCAGTCCAGGTAGTCTTATCCTGAAGAGTTCTGCTTTTTTTCTTTAATTTTTTTTGTTTTGTTTTTTTGATCAATTATCTGGCATGAGTTATCATACTTAAGTTATGCATGGTATCTGTTAGGGAATAAAGAAAAAGTCTGTTACGTAATACAAAAGTGGCACATTTTTTGTCCTTTCTGTCTAGAAGAGTAGAAGTCTTCTCCAATGTCACATCAATGTTTTGGGTATGCACAGGATGGGGAGGTGGCCCTGGGCGTGGTAAGTGTTAGCGGCATGCAGCAGTCCCTGTGAAAGAATAAATACCTTTGAAAAGATATGTGTCCTCCTTTATTCAACAAATGTTTACTGAAATCCTGTGCCAGACACTAGGTGATGTGCTTCTGATCCTCTCACTACCTGCCTAGTAAATGATGGAGACAGGTTGTAAGAAGTCGTAACCAGGTATGAAAAGCTGAAGGATGGAGAAGCACAGACAAAGAACAACCAACTCAGGTTTGGAGGTGTCAATGAAAGCTTCTTGGGCAAAGTGCTACCTGTGCTCCAATGAGAAAGAAAATCTGTCACCACAGATTTCTTTCTGTCACCCTTTTACCCCATCTACCTCCCCGCTCCCACTTTTCCCCCTACCCTCTGGTAACTATTAGTCTATTGTCCATGTCCATGAATCTCTGCTTGTTTGTCCTGTTCATTTGTTGCTTTTAGGTTTGTATCCCACATATAAGTGATATCATGTGGTTTTCAACTTTTTCTGTCTGGCTGATTTAGCTTAGCATGATTATCTCGAGGTCCATCCATGTTGTTGCAAATGGCAGTATTTCATCTCTTCTTCTGGCTGAGTAATATTCCATTGTATATATATATATAGCTTCTTTATCCCGTCATCTATTGTAGGACACTTCAGTTGCTTACATGTCCTGGCCGCCATGAATAATGCTGCTATTTGAATTAGTGTTTTGTATTTCTTTGGGAAAATTCCCAGAGGTGGAACTTCCGGGTCATATGGTAGCTCTATTTTTAATTTTTTTGAAGAAACTCGATACAGTTTTCTGAAGCGGCTGCACCAACTGGCAATCCCACCAACAGTTGCAATGAGGTTCCCTTTCCTCCACATCCTTGCCAACACTTGTTATTTGCTGATTTGTAGATGATAGCCATTCTGACAGGTGTGAGGTGATATCTCATTATGGTAACTATGCCTGGTGTCACATGGGTATGAGACTTCCCAAGGTGATCACTTTGTAAGTTATATAAATGTCTAACCACTAGGCTGTACACCTGAAACTAATATAATATTATACATCAACTATATTAAAAAATAACCACTTTCCAGAACACAAAAAAAAAGATAAATAGGAATTAACAGATAAAAAGGGGGCTGGTGAGAGAGAAGCATGTTCTAAGTAAAGGGAGCAGAGTTCAACAGGCAGCTCTCACCTTACATGCCCTAGAAGCAATTTCTTATGCTTCCAAAGCTTGGAATATTATAATATTTCCTCATACAAATGGATGAAGAAAAATGTGCATTTGGTTTACATAGTGATACACAGTAATGTCTATCTCAGTAGAACTCCTGGGGTTGAACATCACAAAGTTTGAACTAGGAGTTTCAACGTAGCATAAACAAGACGAGGCTCTTTTCCTGTACCATAATAATTCAAACATACATTCAGATCTAGGACAGATACCATAGGCCTTGGCAGCAGCAGGGTAAACAAGAGATTAGCATTTAGTCAAACATAACATGTGTTTTTAATAGATTCAGTACAATTTATCTATTTACATGGACTGTCACTTTTTCCCAAAGGAAGAATCAGTGGTCTGTGTCCACGTTTCTTTCTGAACATTTTAAACACAGTGGTCCTGACTCTGTTTTGCTTAACACGGCGTTTATCACAGATGCATGAGTGCAGTTAAAAACGTCCTTTCTGGAGAGAGATGAAAGAATCTAGAGGTTGGTTTGCTCGATTCTTTTTGCTGATAATTAAATCAGTACCAGCTGCCGTCCTAGGATTCCTCACACATTGTATGAACAAGAGGAAAGCCATCGACCGGAAGCTTTCCCAGCCCCATGCGGCGTGTGCCTCACTCATAAGGCCTTATCAGGGCTGGCTCTGGGGTCAAATCCATGGGGAACACTGAATTGAACATCGACTCTTTTGTCTCTTCACTCACTGGCCCCTAAGCAACCAGCCAGTGAGCTGGAGGGTTCTTTCTGTCTTCGTCCAAACCCTTCCTCACACTTCCTCATCCCTGTGCACACGTGAAGTTTTCAAAGATTTAGGAAAGTCTGCACAGGATCAGATGTTCTGATAATTCTATTTCCAGCTGTCTCCTCACCCCAAGAAAGCCTAGCCACAGCATTCTCTCTCTTTCTATCGACTACAGCGATGATCTGGATCATCGTTTATCAACCATGAAACAACTCCATACACCTCGTTTGCTGGGGGAAAAAATCTACCAACAGACTTTTTAGTATGGTTAAATCCTCAAACAATTACAAAGGTGTATTGTATAGGTATAGATGCATAGAGATTTGCATGAAAGGGTATTTGAAATGTTAATGTTCATATTTTAGTAAATTGAAGCAGTATTTATGAATGACTGGATTTTACGAGATTTTTTTAAAAATAAATTTCTGCAGTGTCTGAATTGTTTTTATAATGGGAATGTTTTCTTTTATTGTCAATAGAAACTATAAATAAATATGTACATATATACCTGTAAAAACTATAGTTTTCATGTATAGACATATTTATAAAAGTTATAAATAAATGTGTATGTATATATGTACATATTTATTTATGTATATGCATAATAACATTTATTTATTTATAATTGTTGTGGTTTTTTTTAAGTAAAATAAACCAGGTGCTCGGAAGGGGCAGCTGGCAAGACCATCCGTCCCCAGGCTGCATCTCAGGAACAAATGGTAGTAAATGTCCATGACAATAACTGTTCGTTGCTGAAGATGCCCAGGAGAAGGAGTTGGCCCAGCTTCGGCAAGGTCCACACAGGTGGGCTGAGCCTTTCTCTGCTCCCACCCTCACTAAGTTCTGCAAACAAGGGCTGGAGGTCCTTGGCTGTCTGCTTCTCAAGGATAAGTTCTGGCATGGTACAATGCCATTGCAAGGACACTTTGAGATGGTGGGTTTCAAAGGTAGTTTAGAGGTCTTGAGGCTCTGTTTTACCTCTGGCCCAGGAATGACCCAATGCCATGCAAGTCACCCACTGAGTGTCCGCGGATGGATCCAGTGGGAAGTCTCCCCGATTCTGAATGTGGCTCTGCTGAAGGCCTCTTCAGAGTGGGACAACAGGAATTGTGGTGGAGCCCGTATTAGTGTGAAACCCACTATATCTGTGAGGCCACAGTTACTCACCATGAACTAGTCATCTCTTCTCACTGTTTTCCCTTTATTGGCACCTCTATAATCCAAGATGTAACATGGAGACTATACTTCAAAATGCCCAATAAGACTCTTCTTAGAGCTCAAACTATTCCTGAGACTTTTGGGGCTAGTTTTTAATCCATTTGGGAAGCATTTTATGATGTTCTTCAGAATTATAATTAGACATTATCATCAGATATTTCTTTTCTTTAAAATAATGAAGTATGGGCTTCCTTAAATTCATTGTCCTGACTCAGAAACTTGGGCCAGACTAGAGTGAGTGTGCTGTTTTGGTTTATTTGTTTTCCTTAAGCTGGAATGACTGATTTGTCTTGGACTCTATTATTGATTCTGTTTCCTTTGTGTTGATAAGGGTAGCTATGAGCTACATGTGAAAAAAGAACGTATTCTTCAAGACTGGGGACAATGTCACAGTTAAGGGCAGAGACTCTGGTCCAGGCTGCTGGCATTCAAATACTAGCTCAAGTTTTTAGATTTTTCGTAAACATGTGGTTATGAAGATTATATAGGAAATATATGTTACATATATATATATATATATATCTGTATATATGTGTATGTATATTACATATATATATCTGTATGTGTAATAATATGTGTATTTATTTGCATATACAAATATAATAATATATGTTTATATATTATTATATATACTCTATATTCTGCTGGGTAGAAAATATCTGACACATAATAAGCATTATTTAACTTGTTATTTTTGTAACTAAAATAAAAGTGCTTGTTTACAATGTAAATTACCTAGAATGAATTAGAAATGTGGCAAAAAAAAGATTTTGAGTGTCTATTAATATCGTTTTTCTTCTTTAACTTGAAGAGATAAATAGACTATTCTCCATGTCTTTGAAATGATTAATTCTTGTATTTGATGAAAGAGGTTATGTGGCCTATCAAGAAGATGAATTTTGAAACAAAATTTTTTTTTAAAAGTCCAGCTATGCGACCTTTAGAAAGTTTCTCAAAACTTTCTAAAATATTAAAGGATTATAATAATGCTTCCCAAGAGTCTGAAAAAGAACCCTTATGCTTAGCTTAACTTTGGAAAAATATTTAAGGCATTCAAAATCCTTAATGATCAAGGATAAGCAGAATGAGCACCTGATGGCCAAGGTCAGATGAGGCTCTGCTGTCTTCCTTGACTGTCTAAACTCTGCAAAGCTAAGAGTTAAAGCCTGAACCTCTTCCAGGAATCATCTAACCAGCAAAATATTGTGACTTACTTTTAAATTAAAAATACTTTCTCCAAAAGTAGGGACAATTTACTCTCATATGACCCTTAGGTTTTTTTCTATGTTTGGTCTGGAACAATCATTCTATTCCAGATAAGTAAACTCACTGCCAAAACATTTGGCTTCCCACACTTGCATTACAGGGGTCGCTCTGCCAATCTCTCTACCTTTTTAGTCCATGGTAAATTTCAGAGCAAAATCTCTGTCCAGTAGCTGATCATAGAAAAGACTCAATTCATCTATACTGAATGAACCCACTGAGAAGTCACTTCATGCTTTCCTATCAATCTTCTGTGCCAATAGATATTAACTGCAGAGAATTTATCCAGAATAGCGTCTCTGTGTTGGGGTGAAGTTGGAGACTCTGAAACTATTCATTAGAACAGTAAAAAAATTGATACTCTCTTTGGGTTAAAACAATAATTTTCCTCATAATATCTGTATTTTCTATCTTTTAAAAGAAATTTTAATTGACTCTCTGCAGCTGACAGGCATTAAGATGGCCTCCCAATTATTTCCATCTCTTAGTATTCATGTCCTTGTGTAATCCTCTCTTTTTGAATGTGGGTGAGATATGTGACTTGATTCTAACCAATAGGATATTGCAAGGAGACATGATGTCACTTTCATGATTGTGTTTTATAAAATCATCTTACTAGAAGATGCTCCTTTGCTGGCTTTGATGAAGCAAATGGCCATGTCAGGGATTTTACAAAAGCAAAGAATTATGGGCAGCCTGTGGTCATAACTAGCAGGAAACTGAGGCCCTCAGTCCAACAACCCACATGAGCCTGAATCCTGCCAACAACCACATGAGTTTGGAAATGAAGCCCCAGCTGACACCTTGATTGCAGCCTTGTGAAGCAGAAGACCCATTTGAGCCATGCCCAGACTCCTGATCCACAGAAACTGTGTGAAAATAAACATGTGTTGTTTTAAGCTGCTAAGTTTATTGTCATATTGTTATGTAGCAATAGATAACTAAAATATCATCTTAAAAGACAATAAGTCAGAGGTTGACACTTGTACTTTCAGTGATGTCTGGGTAGACCTCCCATGTCAGATGGGCCTGTTGCTGAAGCACAGCTTTCCAGCAAATAGTGAAACTCACCGGGTCACCTTGCTCAAGCCAGCCAATGCCTGGCTGGTCATTTACTCCCTTGACAGAGATCCCTGATCTGCCGCCTCCCTTTGAAAGGCTGCTATGATCTGAAGATGATTGTCCAAAGCCCTTCCATTTAAAAACTATCTGCATGCCACACGGCAGGAGGTTAGAATTATAGATTTTCATTGCTAGAAGAAACCTTGACAACTATTTTTGCAGTCTTCAAAATTAGTTTCTCATGCATATTTGTGCCAGATACTGAGTTAAGCACTGTGGGTACAAAGATGAATGAAACCTATTTCTCAACCTTGAGAGGTTCACAGTCAAGTAGGAAAGAAGGCATTTTAAAAGGTAGCATAAAACTTTAAAAGATTGACAGTATCGAATGATGGAGAAGATATGGAAAACACTCTTGCTGACAAGAGTGTAAAATAGTATAGCCACTTTGGAAAACTGGCAGCTCCTTATTAAATTAAACACATTTCTCCTCTATGACCCAGCAATTCCACACTAGGTAATTACCCAAGAGAAATGAAAACACATGTCCTCAAAAAAGACATGTGTACAAGAATGTTCACAGTAGCCTTATTCACAATAACTCAAAACTGGAAAGACTCCAAATGTCCATCAATAGAAGAATGGATAAACAAAGTTGATATATTCATAAAAGTAAATACTCGGCAATAAAAATTAATGAACGTCGATATAGTAGATATTAGAACATACTGTAATATGGATGACATTAAGGAAAAAAAAGATAGAGAAAAATATATGTACTCTCTCCAGTTCAATTTCAATGAAGTTTAAGAATAGACAGCCTTAATCTTGAGTGGCTGAAATTGACAGATATGGGGCATGAAAGAACTTTCTGGGCAGGGAAAATGTTCTATACCTTGATTAGGTAGACAGTTACACAGATGTGTGCACTTAACTCATCAAACTGTACACATAAGATATGTGCACTTCGCTGTGTGTAAATTTTGCCTCAGTTAAAAATAAAATAATAAATTGAAAGCCCCAGGCTTTAAGAATCAGTTAGATGTGGGTTCTTACGGAATCTCTGAAGTTCACCCACTGTGACCAGGGCAAGTTACTTAATCCCTTTGAGCTTCACTGTCCTCACCTGTAACATAGGATGATGATGCCTAAGGTGTGTTGTCTCTCAGGGTTGTTTTGAGCATTAAAAAGGGATAACGTTGGTAGAGTATTTAGCTTAATGCCTGGCACATGGTGCACAATAAATAAGTTACCATTATCATTCTTACTTTTCAAAAAACTACCTGAAAGTATGTATGAAGTGCTAAGTAATACATAGAAGAAGAAATTCTGCCTCAATGGCAAAAGTAAAAGATAAACCTATATACATGAGGTAATGGTATAAACTAGTCCTTGGGATAAGATTTTTCAAAGGGGATAAAAACACGGAGATAAGACATCTCTGAACCTTTTTTAAATCAAAGTTACTTTGACCTCTGTATGTTAAGCAAGTTTCAGGGGGCTCAAGATATATGAAATTGATTAATTCAGCAAGTATTCATTAATTATGTGCTATACACATCATGCTCGGTACTGCAAATGGGAGAAATAATAAAACACAAAAATAACCATGAAGACCTGGATTATACCAGAAGTGTAGTTCACTTCAAGTAAAGTGGGAAACCTAGTCAAATTATAAATGTATTTGAACCTGCTGGTCCCACGTCACACTGAATCATGGCCACTGAGGTGTTTAGGGAGATGATATGGTTTTAGGAAGACAAAGCTGAATATGGAATTAGCTACCTACTTGCCATGTGGCCTTTTGCAAATCACTTCACCTCTGAAAGCTTTAGTTTTCTTACCTACAAAATGCCTAAGAAAGTTATTTTGGAGATTACATGAGATAACCAGAGGGCAAGTATCTATTACAGTAGAGTGTTTAGTATAGTAGGATCTTGAAAGACGTCAGCTTACTTCCCATAGAAACAGCTATAGAAAACCCAAAGACTTGGGTTAGATATAACCGTGAGATATATCACTGTCATTTTAAAATTAACCCTTTTAAAAGAAAAACTTAGTTTTAGATTTTAAAGAGACCCGTATTTAAATCACCAAACAATTCCACCGTAACGGTATCTTTTGACCGAAATTGGCCAACAGTCTCCCAGTTGAAAATAAGTAATGTCGGCATGGATGGACTGCTTTTGCAGTCTCCCATAATGGTAAACAGAGTCACTGAGAAGAAAATGTTTTTTCTGTGGACACCTGTCTCACTCACCATCTGCTCCCTGCCTCTCCTGTGATCACTTGAAACATTTTCAAAATATTTGGCCTAAACAGGACACTTGATATAGATGTCTCTTTCCTAAAATGTTAATATGGGAAATGATGTTTGTTTATCTACAGGAATCTTCAGGTGCCCAGGCCACACTCAAATTTAGGGTTTCAAAATTTCATTTCTGGCAATAATTACATAGGTGTGTTCTTTATTTTATTGAGTATCTCTTTCCTGTGTTTTATTTAGCTTCCTGAACCACACTGACTATGTCATCACCACGACAGAGTGGTTTGTAAACCCTCTAAGTGCTACTCCCAGTATCGCCACAGACCAGCCCTGTTATAAGAAACCTCTTAAAATACACAGAATAGGGCCACACTGTATTTGCTGCCTCCAAGGGTATGAATTAAGGCTAAGTGCAAGCATATGCCTACCGAGGAAATGGCCTTACACTTTTTAAACGTATCAAATACTACAGCAAAATGAAGTACATGGCTTAAATAATAATCTCACTTCATTAGGGTAACCACAGATGAAGGGATGTGAGGATGGGGAAAAAGTTACCCCAGCGTTCCTTCAGCCACTTACACTTTAGGGGAATGACACCTTGGTTCTCTGCTAAAAGGCTACACATCACCTCCTTAACTAAGTCAGCCAATCGCCTCCACAGCTCCTAGTGATCAGGACCTGTATCTCCTTCTTGCTCTTCTCATTTGAAGCACAAGAAACTAAAACCGTAGATTTTGCAACAGTGTCACTCAAACAGCTATATCGTGTAAATAAAATCATGATTGGCAGGAGAGTTACATAGGTACATGTGCATAATTGACTTTTTCTTTAAAAGACTGATGAGAAAGGAAGGTTGGAAGGCTCCTTCTTGCCTACACAACAAATTAACTGAGGTTCATCTTGGTTTTTACTAAAAAGCAATTAAAACAAATCTTCGCTATTTTCTTGAGACTTTCTATGCCCCAGTGACAGGTTTTAAATATCTTAAGGATGATTACAAAAGCACCAAGTAATAATCTGTGAAGCCCTTTGGATTTTGAGTTGACTAGCAAAGTAAATTACTGCTCTTATAGAGTTATAGCAGTAGGTAAATGTTAAGCCATCATTCTTATTCTTCACAGACTATTTGTTCTAGGTGGACCAAATAAAATGATTCAGAAAAACACTGCACAGATGCTTATAGAAATATGGCTGAGCTCTTTTTGCCTCTGAACTGGAAAAGCTAGCAACAATTTGCTGTCTATTCAAAGATTTGATGAGCAAAACCAAGTATCCTTGGGCAAATTATAAAGCATTGTTAGGAGAGAAAGCGAAAAATCTATTAAAATTTTAAATAGTAATTATCAAAGAGGAATTCAATCAAAATGGAACATGAAATAACAACAAAAGACATCTATCAATATATTGAGATTTTTCCCTCTCCCTATTTCTAAGGAATAGAATTTCTTCTCAAAGATGGAAATTGAGCCAGAATGAAATTCTGACAAAGCATATGTTATTTCAATGATTTCTTCTCTCCCTAAGTATTAAATTAATCATAAGAGAATAAAATTATGTAAATAAATGCAGGTATGGCATTTTTATGGACATGAACGAATTACTGATGCTGTAAGAAATTTTCTAACTTCATCTTTTAGTGTATCATTTAATAAAAGGTAATATATTTCTACCTTTAAAAAATATTTCTTCCCAAGTTATGAGAAAGACATTTTATTCTATTTTAAACCTTACTAATCTTTTTTAAAAAATCTATCAAAATATCAAGAAGAGCCATTATAATTCTAGGGTTTTTTTCCCTTTCAAAAGTTTCTTGGTCATCGAAGAATTGAATCAAGTTTAAGAAGACAGGCGTGGTCAAGCACGAAGGCCAATTTTCACTAACGGACAGCATGGTAAGGACACGCACTGCATGACAGAGAATGACCAAAGGGGTGAAACCATGAGTGTGGGGCGAAGACACGACAGGGGAGCTGGGTGACCAGTCGCTAGGGCTCAGTAGGCGGAAAGGCCTCGCAGGGCAAAGGGTCGGGTTCCAAATGCTGATAAACGACATCCGCTGCTTCTTGCCGATGCCCACCAGGGCATGACCAGTAGCTAAAGGTTTCAGTAGACAGAGCACCTACTGCATTCTTTGGCATGCAGAAGAGGCGCCTTCCAGAAAGATGGTTTTCAAACCAAATGCATATGCCCCATTTTCCCATTGACAATCCCTTCCAAACAGGGCTTGGATTCGAGTGGGGTTGGAGTTTGGGAGGGAAGTGCGGGTCCAGCAGTTACAGTGTGACCGCCAGAAGCAGCAACTTCGGCAGTGCGTTACCAGATGCAAGTTCACAGTTGCCAGCCCAGGACCATCACTGTTTCCTGATCTCTGTAAATATCCCTTTTTTATTGTCTCTTCTGCATCTGTTTCTTCCTTTCGTCCCTTCTGCAACAACTGTCCTTTCTTTCCGTCCCTTCCTTTTGTTCCTTTAGCCCTCTTGACACCATTATATCCAATCCAATTTAAATAGATGCCCTATTTAAATTACTTGCATTTGTCTCCTCATTGGGCCCTGCCTCGTATAATGCTCCTCTCAATACTGAGCACAGTGAATTCTCCCCAAAATAAGAAGGAAGGGAATCAGTACGGGACTATGAAAGAAGCACTAAATTTGAAGTTAGAAGAACTAAGTTGAAATCTCCACTCTGTCACTTCACTGGCCGTGGGACCTCAGGAAAGTAAGCTGGCCCTACTTACCTCCTCTGTGCCATAGAAAGAGTAGCACGAGCCATGTCCCAGGGCATCGGGGCGAAAGCCCCTGGCTCTGAGGTTCTCAGCCTAACTACACATGAGCATCACTTGGGAACTTCTTTTGAAAATCGCCATCTGGACTCCCCCGTCAGAGAGTCTGATAGTTCATCTCAAGTGTGATCCTAACCTTGGTGGTTTTAAACTCTTCCCAGGTGATTCATCCTCACAGCATGATTTGAGAATCACTGGGGCAGAGCTCGGTGTGTGCTCTGCAGACTAATGGCATTGATGTCACCTGTTAGAAAGCAGACTTCCAGGCCCCACATCAGCCCAGTTAAATCAGAATCCACATTTTACAAGACCCCCAGGTGGCCCCTATGCCCATGACAACTAGAGGAATACTGATCTCAGACAAAGTACTCAGAGAACAATTGCATGTCTTGTTCTCTGCTCTATTCAGAGCCCAGAAAAATGTTTGCTATGCACTTAATAAATACCTATTGAATATATACTACTGTCATATTTTTTTCCACCACGGTTCCCAGTGTAGTGAGTTAGATACTAATTGTCAGACAGACTCTCCCTTTCCCATACCTGGAAATCCCAAGTGATGGAACTTCAGCAGAGAACATTCCTGGCCTGACATCTCTCCCACCTCCTTTTAGCGACTTGTTTGATGAATGAATTTCGGAGAAAGCAACTGAACATTTCTGGCTTTTAGAACCAGCCTGTCTCCGGGATCCTGACACTCTCCGCCACTGGGTTCTCTTAGTGGGGTAGGCTTTGTCCTGGAAGGGGTGGGGGCGGGTACCATGGGTTCAGAGAATAATTTCAATTTGAAGTAGAGGTAGCAAACCCATTAGGATGCAAATCTAAAGCCTTTTTCATCTTAAATGATTCTTGTCTCCAATGGTTCAAATAGTCCACAAATTTAGAAGAAGGCTAAAGCAGTATTATTTATTAAGCCACCTAAAATGCTAGCACCCATCACAACTGAAAATACCTATCAATATTAATGGGCATATTGGAGAACTATCTTACTCAAGTATTCATGGAACTATCTAGAACTCTGTTTTTGCCTCCAATTTATGCCCTTGTGATTTATCAGCTGAAGAAACTGATCTTAATTCAAGTGGTTCCCCATTACTTCTGAAGAGAATTGCTAATCTCTTCTTCGTGGTAACTCAGTCTCCAAGAGCTAAGTGTCTTTGGAAATCTTAGCTCTGTTGAGCAGCTGTTTTACCTGGGAAGGGTGCTGCTTTCTCATCTACTTGGGGAACACTCTGGCTTCTCCAGGGGATCACCTGTGCACCCCCAGACTGCCTACCTTCCCATCCCAGATAGTTAGTGGACCCAATGTCCATCTTTCTGCAGGGTCTCTCACTGTTTCCGATGGCATTTGAAAATAGTAACGAGTCTCAAAGAGCTGCAGATACATCCTAGGAACAATTAAGAATATGCTCATCAAGTTCAAAACCTCTAAATTTCTTCAGAACTAAATGGCATTTAGAGATTTTCTAACTGAATCCCTGTATCAAGAATCCAGTGCTCAGAGAAGGTACGTGACTTGCCCAAGGTGACTAAGCTAGAGTGAGGCAGGGCCTGAACTGTGTTTCAATTCAAGATGAGCCATGTCTACTGTAAATTTTAATAAGTAAATTAGGTAGTTGTGCGAAACACTGCCAGATGCCAAGTAGGTCCTATGAAATTTATGTTTGTTTGGGTGTTTGTGAGGTGGAGTTAACACACATTAACATGAGCCAGACATAAGAAAAAATGATGAAATGCTACCAAATCATTACAGTACCAATAACAAGAAAAGTTAACTCGTGACTCAGAATACATAATTTCCATACACATTAAATTAGCATTGGCTTACGGTAAGAACGCATTTGAGCACATGGACCTGCAGGGATTAATTGAGAACTCTGTCAAGCAGATGCTCCCCGGTGTGTGCTTGGGACCTGCTTCTTTTCCATAAAACATCGTGAACTCTGATAGTTCACATGAGAGAAAAAGTGAAACTCCGGCTTTCAGTCACCACAACCCAGACCTGTAAATCAGCACTGCTCATCTTAGTAAGTTATTGGCTAAACAACAAAAAAAGGTGATTTCTTCTGGTCTTTACCGAACATGATGGTGTGGCCTCATGAAAGGAAAACACATACTCATCTTTAAACTCACTAAAGTTTCTAACATGCCTTGGTAAAAAAATAGCTGTGAAATTGAAAAAGAAAAATATTTTCCAAGGAAAGCCGATTGCTCTGAACTTCCTGCCTTACACACTCCAATATTTTTACACAAATGTCAATACTTAAGATTCAGAAATGAATCAACCAAGGCGTTGTCTTGGAAAACACTACAGGCCCCCAACTAAGCACACAGGTTGGCCAACACTCTACAAGTGCCAGTGAGGCGTTTCACTCAGGGCACACAAGGTGCCTATTTTTGCAATATGGCAAATGACAGACTGGAGACCCAGGAAATTATAGCAATTGAGCCCTTCATGACAAGACCTCCTCGCTAATAAGTCGGTTAAATCTTAACAAGCCATGACGAGAGCTGACCGGGGACTAGAGCCATGCTTGATTGAGACTCGCCCTCTCTGAGACATCTTACTAAGTCATCCCCTTTCTCCCACAGGAAACGGCCATTGACCACCATCGATGTATTGCACAGGGATCATAAAACGATGAATGAAAAGTCTGTGAGCTTCCTGAGATCAAATTTCAAATTGGTAGCGACATATGCCTCATTTGTATACTTTGGGGATTACATTTTGATAGGTCATGTTAAATGGTCGTTTTCTATTAGCAAGCTTCAGATGAAATTTACCTTTAAAGAGTATGAATTCTATGATATCAGGATCCATGTTTTTTAGTATCCTTGCACACAGCATAGCTGCTATGCGCACAGTATGCCCTTAGTAACTGCTTAATAAAAAAAAAAAAGAAATAATAACCAAAGAACTAAGTGAATGAGTTGCTTGTTTATTGGAAATAATGCTGCTTCAGAGAAGAGAACACTTTCTCAAAATGGTTTACTTTCACCTAGGAAATCTAAAGATTACTTACTAATAGATTTTCTTTCAAGAAGTGAATCACTGATAATAAACTGTTTTCTTTTTTTAAGGTGGTCAAAAAAGTAAGATTATTTTGACATTAGATATATCTCCTTTTTGTTTAAATGCATTTGAGGTTAAAATGAAATGAATCTTATAACTGTAGGTGATTTTTTTTCTCCTGAGTGTATCACTGCTATTTTTTGAGATCTTTTTAAAAGCTGTTAAACAATGGAAAACCATGGAGACAATAGGTGGAAAAAATTACATGTTTGAGACAGACTCTTACCCACATAGTTTTAATAAGAGCATCGATTTCTGAATGAAAAACAAGATGGGGAAAAGGCTGGCACAGCAACTGTTTCTCTCAAACTCAGCTATTTCACAGAGTGCTCATATTGATAAGAAAAAGACTTCACTCTTAAACCAGGATCTATGCAGGTCCTTAAGACTGTGCTTAGATTTGGGAAAAGGTTTTTTCCTGCAGCCTTTTTAATGAAACGGCTGGTTTTAAAGGTATGGTTTTTTTTATATAATATTCGGATTTGTACATGCTGAATTTCAATCACTCCACTTCTCTGAGCTGGAGATCTGTACAGTGGACAACTCTGTGAAGTTTATAGGTGGGCGGCTGGCTGGAAAGGTGACACTATTTCCAGCAAGGTTAGAACATGTATAGCCTATTTGTCCACCATCTAAATTTCCTTGACCACAAGGTATCCTTTGAATCTTGAACACACTTTTTCAGCTGGGTACTTTTTAGTTCTCATTTCATAAAACCAAAATTGTCTTCTTTTTTTCCTTCTCTAGGGTCTACAATGTTTAAAAACATGTTTGTGATGTTTTCTTACCATTGTACATTTCTGTTATACACTAGCAATACCGTCTTCACAGAACTAAATGAACCAGTATGAGGAGGTCCCAATGGTCTGGTGCTTTTTCTGGGGAGCAAAAGAAGGTCAAGGATGATTCCATTACATGGTAGTGAATAAAGGAGCGTCTATAACTCCTTACTATAGTTTCCAATACAGACCTTTTCTCATTCTTCCCTACTGACTGTTTTGACAGTTATGACAAAGACAAAACAGAAATTCTATACTGACTTGGAACTGCTTGCTACTTATAAGAAGCAAGTTATAAAAAATCAAGGAATACAAATAGTTCTGAAGTCTTGAATCTTTGCCTAAATATCAAATAAAACTCATCTGACAAGGGTCCACATGTAAATTGACACTTCACTAGGTATCCCAACACAAACAAGACAGAGGGTTCTGCTGATGCAATTCAATTTGCATTTTCTGATTTGCTTTCCCATACAAGATCATTTTGACTCTTCCCTCCAAACAATGCTCCTTAAAACCATTAAATCACCATTGAGGTTATTGCCACCTCAACAGGCAATGGTCTTGACACTCTCATGTTCACATCTCTACCACCGTGTTACCGCAGCTGGGCACTGCAGACCTGGGGACATGCTGAACGTTCTCCTTTCACTCCGCAGGATGCTGATTCATTTTTAGATCTCCCTCAGCTATACTTTTAAACTAAACATGCACTGTACTAGGATCCTAAGGCCTTCATACTAAGGTGTAAATTACAACCATAAACATCGTGCTCCATTTCTGGATTTTTTAAGAGCTAAAGAAAATTAAGACACACACAGTTGTTAAGGACTGAATGTTTGTGTTTTGTACTCCCGCAAAAAAAAAATCATCTGTTGAAGCTCTAACCCGCTATGTGAAGGTACGAGGATGTGGGGCCTTTGAGAAGTAACAAGAATTAGATTAGGTCATGGTGGGACCCTCATGATGAGATTAGTGCCCTTACCAGAGAGGGAGACAGATCTTGTTCTCGCCAGGCACACACACTGAAGAAAGGCCATGTGAGTGCACAGCAAGAGGCCACTGTCCACAAGCCAGGGAGCTGGGCCTCAGCAGGAACTGAATCTGCAGGCACCTTGGTCTTGCACTTCTTAGCCCAGCCCCCAGAAGCATGAGAAATTAATGTCTGTTGTTTAAGCTACCCAGCTTATGAAATTTTGTTGTAGGACACTGAGCTAAGACACACCTAAAACTTGTCATCCAATTTTGGCTGATTTCAATAAAGATCTAATAATATCCTTAGACAGATGCATTTTTTGATGTCTGGTATAAACTTAATTAACATTCTATCAAAAGCCTTTATAAATATTAGACCCACTACTTATAACCAAGCCAAGTAAATTGAGTTTAGCTGTAATGAGTCAAAAGTGAACTTCAATCTGCCAAATACTAGCTCTATGACTGAGAAAGTACTTATGCAATGTGGGCCTCGGTTTTCTTATTTTTAAAATGGGGATAATAATTGTACCTATCTTTTATCATTGTTGTAAGGATTACATGAGTTATTATTGATAAGGCTTGATCTTAATAAGTACTACATAAATAAATGTCTGCTAAATGAAACTAGAAAATATTCACAATGCTTGGTATACAAAAGGGACCTGATTAATGAGCTAAATCTGAAACCAACAGCAATGCAGCTTTATAAAGCAGATTTTAAATAATAACAGGTAAGGTAGTAGGAAGAATACTGTTTTATGAGTCATGGAAAGACTGTTCTGGTCACAAATATGCCCTGTGATATTTGCATGAGACACTTCCTCCTTCTGCACCTGAATTTTTTATCTGCAAAATGAGAAAACGGTACCAGAGTAGTTTCCAAATGCAGGTTTTTGGTTGTGAACCAGTCAGCACTGATCCATCCCGTGAGAAGAAGGGAAAACGAAGGACTATGAACTGATTTTTTCCCTAAAGTTACATTTAATGACTTTAAAGGAAAATTCTTTAATCTGAGATCATTATTCTCCCCCTTCCTTCCTTGCATTCTTTCTCTCTCTCTTTTTTTATTCTTCTCTCTTTCTCTTCCTTTCGTTTTGTTGTGAAATTTCCCTCTTATTTTATGCAATAGTTATAAAAGCTGATGGTAGATATTTTCAATTGTGGTAAAATCTATATAACATGAAATTTACCATTTTAAAATGTACAGTTCGATGGCATTAAGGACATTCACACTGTTGTGGAACCATCATCATCCATCTCCAGGACTTTTTCATCACCACAAACTGAAACTCGGTACCCACTGAAAAATAACCCCATTCTCTTCCCTCCCCAGCCCCTGGCAACCACCATTCCACTTTCTGT
Source organism: Macroglossus sobrinus (assembly GCA_004027375.1). NCBI lineage: Eukaryota > Metazoa > Chordata > Mammalia > Chiroptera > Pteropodidae > Macroglossus > Macroglossus sobrinus. The sequence continues at coordinate 738,519 of PVKZ01000283.1, forward strand.
TCCTGTGACTTTGACTGTTCTAGGTACCTCATATAAGTGGGATGATATAATATCTGTCCTTTTGTGTCTGGCTTGTTTCACTTAGCATAATATCTTCAAAGTCAGATTTTTTTAAAATGTTCTTACGTGACAGGCCCCAAGTAATGTTCTTAACTAGTTCCTCCTCTAAAAGCCTGGTACCACTGGACTAGAAAATCTTTAATTTCTCATCTAACACGACTGTTTTACAGTTCTACAATCAAGGTCAACTGGCACATTTCAGTACATTGCAGCATCCACGACATTGTGGTGGGTGCTCAATGAACTTGAAAGAATGTAGCTCGGCCATCTTTGCAGGGGTAGAAGTGGACTGAACTTGTGCTGGGTGGAATACTTCCCATATGAATTGCCATATCTCTTTTATGCTCTAAACTAGTTACACTATAATTGTAAAAATGAAAGGATGATAGAAAATACTATTTTTAAACGAACTGGCAAAAGGAGATTGATGTCTTAGTCCAGCTTACACTGAATTCTACAAAGCATCTCCTCATGTCTGCCCCTGAATAATTCAGTAAGGGAACATTTTTAGAGAGGCCTTGGTTCCTGAAATTATCTTAAAAGTCATAGATCTCAAGTCATCTCTTAAATAACTATCCAGCCTCATGGGCAAGAGGCTTCAAAATTTGCAGCCTTTTGTGAAGCAGTTAATCATACACATTTTAAGTACAGTGCCCAGTGCTTTTGAAATGTTTTGGATGTAGTATGTAAATTTTTACTCATGAGAGTAACTTCAGCATGTTCCACACTTTAGGTCACACCTATGAAATTGCTAAAAATAACAGCTTTCAAAATAAAACTTCCAAAATATTATTCTGTAGGCCATACCAAAGATAAGTAGAGAAATGCATAATGATGGGTGTGGTAAATTATAAAACTATTTTATTTTTGGAACTGAGGCTACAAGGCACTATTAGAATGGTGAGGAATACAGAGGACAAGTAAAAGTCTTAAATGTTTTTGAATTCTTAAAAGTCAGCCCCAAAGAATTTTAAAAAGTCGGGGGTGGGGTGGGGTAGGGGTGGGGGCGGGATATGTAACTAGTGAAGATAAGAACAGTGACCCTGAGGGGAAGAAAGGGTGGTACAGGGCCCAGCAAAGAGAGGATGAACTGAAAGAGGGCAGATGGGGATGGCGAGAACAGAGAAGATTCGAGCTGGCTTTGGACGCAGAGTGAACAAAACAAAATGGAACGGAGGACATGCGAATACTCGCACCTGGACTTTGACGCAGAATGCTGACAGCCCCTGTGCCCTCCAAGCTTCACTGAGATGCCTGGACAGGGCTGACAACACCTGCATTTTCCAGATTGGGAACTGGGGCACAAAGACAGTCATGAGAGCACAGGTATCTTCTTTACATGGCTGGGTTAGAGAGGCAGAGCTAGGCCACATGTATTCATGGGTAAAGGAGATCTGGGAGCAGAGCATGCATATTCATATAAAAGCTTAAGTTGGGATCTACTTCCTCCACCACTGTTAAACATATTTAAATTTAACTTAAAAAAAAAATCCCAGGGCTTCATTTGAAATATCCATTCTGTCCCTGGGAACCCTCAACTTAATCAGGGATGCAGATCTTAAATGGATTTTCCACTTCTTACTTCAAGGAACTGGTGGCATCATGCTTCTGGTAGATGATGTATATTTTGAGTTATTCTCGCTTATTCCCTCCCAAATAAATAGCATCTGCTTTTTAATTTTTAAGGAAGAGGCAAATCTGTTTTTAGTTGACTTATTCAAATGGAGTCCTAATAAAAAGTTAACCGCAATGTACTACTGGTTATGAAATGTTATTGTAACATTAAATTGTTTCTACTGCCAATTTGGTTAATTTAATGATTTGTTAAGTCTTAAAAAGTGGCTGATACTTAGTAGATACTTAGTAAGGATTACTTAATGAATACTTTTGCCCTAAAGCTTAATAATAAAAATAACAATAACCATCATAGCAAACACTTTTATTTACTTATTATGGACAGGCAGTTTTCCAAGTGTTTTACGCATATAAAATTTGTTTGGTTTTCTCTTCCATTTTAAAGGTAAGGAAAATGAAACCAAGTAGGGTATAACGAGCTGCCCAAGGACAAGAACCTAGTAAGGGACAAAGCCAAAGATTTTGACCAAAGCAATCTGGTTCCAAGGTCTGTGTTCTTAATATCACATTATCCTGCACCTCCTAAGAAATGTATTTTTTTAAATATAAAGAGCATATGATCAATTAAGTGTATTCTCAAAATATTATATTTGTATCTTAGCTCCACAAGCTTAACTTTTCCAACAGTGCCATAATGGTATTATTAGCTTATGACTTCGCTCTTTCTGAGGTGACCACAATCATGACAAATATTTTTGAGATCATCTCATTTGAAGTTTTGAAATTTGTTTTTCAATAGGAAGCCACAGACTCCTCCCTTAGAATAAAAGAACAAGTGTTATATAATTATTTTTATTCAGAATCCTGTTCTAATCTATAAGTAAAATTAAATTAGTGAATCTATTTTGTTAATAATTAGGATGGCCAAGAGTCTATTTGCTGGTAAAACCCAAAATGTGCTATCACACACACACACACACACACACACACACACATACATATTATATATATATATATATATATATATATATATATATATATATATAATGTATATGCGTATATATACATACACACACATATACATATATATGTGTGTGTGTGTGTGTATATATATATATATATATATATATATATATATATATATATGAATTGCTTAGGCCATATAAATGTATTTATATGAGAATAAGAAAGATCATCTGCATTTTAGTCCTTATCAATGGTGCCCTTATTTATTGGTATTTACTGGTAGGAGAATAATGGCCTTCATATGATGTGCATGTCCTAATCTACAGAACCTGTGACTATGTTACCTTACACGGCAAAAAAAAAAAAAAAAAACTTTGCAAATGACATTAAATTGAGGACCCTGAGGTGGAGAGATACTCTAAATGGGTCTAAAATGTAATCACAGAGAGAGAGAAAGAGAAAGTCGGAGAAGGAGAAATAATGACCAAAACAAGTCAGAGGAATGCAGTGTGGGAAGGACACGAGCTGACATTGCTGGCTTTGAAGGTACAGGAAAGGGGCGGGGGAGGGGCACGAGCCCAGGAATGCAGGTGGTCTGGGGAAGCTGGAAAAAGCAAGGAAATGGATTCCCCCCTAGAGCTTTCAGACAGGAACATGGGGCCTGCTGATCTCTTAATTTAAGCCCAGCGAGACCCTTATTGAACTTCTGGCCTCCAGAATTATGAGATAACAAATTAGTGTTGTTTTAAGTAACTAAGATAGCGGTAATTTGCTTTGGCAGCATAGAAAACTAATCTAGGTACGTAGAGTTGAAAATTAGGTCCACCGCCAATGATTTCACATAGAACTGAAATGGCTCATGAAGTTTAGAAATCTAGAAAGCACATTGCACAAAGGAGAGTAAAGCTGTAGAAACATCCAGTATAAAAAGCATACATCCTTTTTTGACATCCACAGTGAAGCAAATGTTGCTACAATCTATGTAGGTAATTCATTAAAAAATCGTGATGAATAAAAATGGAGGCTTTTTGGCAGAACTCATTTATCTACCCGCAGTCAACTCTACGGTCTTGTCTCTATTCTCATGTCACGATATCAACTCCATAAATGATCTCTCTCAAGACATCCTGGCAGTGTCTCTCAGTGACACCTCTTAAGAGCACTATCCGTCCCCGCTTACTAACCCTATCCCCACGTCATCCTGTCTATAACTGTAATTCTCAAGACTAAGATGAAAGAGATCGTTCCCCTTTTAGATATTCACACTGAGCTTGCCATTCTGCCTCTGCTTTTTTCTCTCTCTTCAGATGCTACTTGGATTCTATAGAACCTTCGTCTTTTCAAGGAGAAACATGGAGGAGTAGATCACCCTCCACTGCATCTCACAAGCTGAGAATGTCCCTTGGGCATAAAAACTGTCTGAGCAGCTCCTGCTGAGCTCATGGGACTAGTGCGCCAATGTCTCGCCAGCTTGAGTGCCCAGTACATTTGGATACTAGCAGGTCAAGGAACACATAGATGGTTCCACAAGACACCACCAGAACCCTTTCCTGGGACAATTTAAGATGGTTTATGAGTCCTGGTGGGTGCTTGAGACTTAGGAAAAAGAAGAAAGTGAATAACAAAAGCATCTGTAACCATTCTAAGGAATAATCTTCTGCCTTAAGTGCCTAAATGACTCAAGTCCTAGGTTAGAAAAAATGTTTTGTATCAAATTTCAACTTTATTTAGGATAAGAAGACACCCATTGCTGAATTAGCATGCTCATACAAAGGAGATTCATATCAGACATGTGGCCCCATATTTCCCATGATTGAAACCAATAAGCAATTTCAAGGCAGCCTGCCCCCCGCAAAAAAAATAAATAAATAAATAACATCAGGCTCCAACTAGGGTAGCAGAATGAACTAGCTGCATTATATATATATGTATATATATAAATATTAGTTGGACCAACCTGCCAGCCCATATCTCTTCCATTTCCAGTCTCCCAGTTGTCTAGAAAATAGATGCTGCACCCCCAGACAATGTAATGAATGACTCAAATGACCTAGGCAACTCTATTGACCAGATTCTAATGCTAAAAAATACTATCTATCCCAATTACGTTTGATCCAGATAGTGAAAATAAATGAGTAGGATACCTTCTAGCAAAAATCATCTCCCAGTAGCCAATATATCAGTGTATCAGTGTTACCTACTAATAATGGTGAGTCGATATTTCAAAATAATATCCATCCATCCAGTAAAGTGTGTGGAAGTTGATCTCTGCTGTTCGCCATTAGTAGCTAGTTGCTTATATTGCATAATATAAACAAATCTTTGGGAAAGACTTGTGCTGATCAAGTAGAGTATATTGGTCCTGAATCTGCTGAGCAGGAGGCCAAGGAATTGTTTGTTACTATGTCTGTGACTCCACAATCATCCAGTAGATGAGGCACAGATCTTGGCCCAATTCATCTTTTCAGAGCTAGACAGCAGCTAGGTTTATCCAACACATTTTTGTGATTCATCCCTTGAAACCAAACTTCTCTAAACCTCTGAGTATACTTCATCAACATAACTTGAACTTAAAGCTCCAGAAATGCAATCTGAAATTCATGAAGCTAAATGAGTGCAGATGCTCCCAACAAGCCAGAAAATTGAGTCGCAGCAGAAAAGATGTTCTCAGAACATCAAGTACGCCTCCAGATTTCCCTGGTACTGTTGGTCCTTCATTCTCATTTCCACTTCTTTCTGTTGGCTCCTTGTATCAGTCAAAACCATCCTCAGACTTGCAAATCCTCTCTTTAAACCTAACAGGAATTCCTTTCTTGATCATTTGTAAGTAAAAGGAAAATTGCTTTCAGGCAAATAGTGAAAGACTATAAATCTACCTAGAGGAGTGAAAATATCAGATATATGCTATATCATCACCTAAAAATGTATTCATCAGTTTTTTCTTCTTTCGATCATTCCTAATCTATTTTGTCTGATACAAATATAGCTAGCTATCCCTGCTTCCTTTTGGTTTCCATGTTCTTGGAATCTTTTTCATTTCTTGGAATACCATTTTAAGGCTAAACAAGACAGTTGGGTCTTGTTTTTTGAATCCATTCAGTCTCTCTATGACTTTCGATTGGAGAATTTAATCTGTTTACATTTAAATATTGATAGATAAAGACTATTACCATCTTGTTCATTGTTTTCTGACTTGTAGTTTCTCCCTTCTTCTCTTGCTGTCTTCCTTTCAGAAGTGATGACTTTTCATAGTGGTATATTTTGATTCTCTTCTCTTTACCTTGTACATGTCTACTATACATTTCTATCACATACAAAAACTCCACCTTTTTACCCACCTCTTCATATTTTATGCTTTTGACATCACAATTTACATCTTTTTATAGTGTATGTCAATTAACATATTGTTGTAGCTACAGCTATTTTGAAAACTTTTCTCTTTAATCTTTATACTGCAGATAAGTGGTTAACACACTACCATATTAAGTCTTAGAGTGTGCTGAATCTGACAATATACTTACCTTTACTAGTGTGCTGTATAATTTCAGCATTCTTTTGTTTCACCTTGAAGAATTTTTTCAGCATTTCTTATGAGTCACATCTAGAGGTGATGAAGTCCCTTGGCTTTTGTTTGTTAGGGAAGGTCTGTATTTCACCTTCATTTATGAGGAACAACTTTGCTGGATTAAGCATTTTTGGTTGGCAGGGTTTCTTTCTTTCATCACTTTGAATCTGCCATCCAATTCTTCTAAACTGAAAGGTTTCTGCTGAAATCTGCTGATAGCTGCATGTGGGTTCCTTTGTATGAGAGAATTTAAATATTCTCTGCTGCTTTTAAAATGTCCTGTCTTTGATTTTAGACAATTTTATTATAAAGTATATTGAAGAAGATGTTTTGAATTGAAATTCTGATATTACCTATGAGCGTCATGAACTTGAATGTCTAAATCTCTCCTCTGGTTTGGGGAGTTCTCAGCCATTATTTCTTTAAAAAAGTTTTTACTTTTTTCTTCCCCTTTCCTCCTTCTGGGATTCCAAGGATGTGCAGATTGCTTCTTTTAACAGTGTCCCTTAAGTCCCATAGGCTTTCTTCATTCTTTTATCTTTTTTGCTCCTCTGATTGGATAATTTCAAATAATCTCTATTTGAGTTCATTGATTCTTCTTCTTAGTCCAATCTGATGTTGAAGCTCTCTATTGAATTTTTCAGTTCAGTTTTTAATTTATTCTTTAGCTCCAAAATTTCTGTTTGATTCATTTTAATATTTTCTACTTTTTTGTTAAAGTTATCTTTTTATTCTTGTATTGTTTTCCTTGTTTTATTAAATCTTATAGCTCTCTGAGCATCTTTATAACAACTCTGAATTCTTTGTCATGCAATTCTCTGTATCTCTGTTTCTTTAGCTCAGTTACTGAAGGTTTACTGTGTTCCTTTGGTGAAGTCATGTTTCCCTAAGTCTTCATGACCCCAATAGCCTTGTACAGGTGCATTTGAAAAAGAAGTTACCTCTTCCAGACTTTATAGACTGACTTTGGTAAGAAAAGACCTTCACCTGTAGGTAACAGTATACTGGAGTGTGCTGTAACACTGGGTCTCCTGGTGCAGGATGCCAAATGAGGGGCATGTGATAGTTCCAGGTCCAGGGGGATGTGATGACTTGTCATCTCAGGCCATTGGTCTCTACAGCAGCTACAACTGTGTGGTCCTTGGTGAACACTGTTGGTATTCCACAGAGGCTACAACAGTTGATGAGGTGAAACTGAGGCAGGTCTTTCATGTGCCTCAAATGGCTAGAGAAGCTGGTCTTTTACCCGCTTCTCTTTCCTGGTGAGAGGAACCCTTTCTAACTGGGGCTTCTCTCTTAAAGCTGAGTAATGCTGGCTTAGGGAACAGAATGATGCAGGCAAAATAAAGCTGTTTTTCTTTCCCTTTTGTGTGGTTACTCTCAAGTTTTTGCTGCACAGTGTTGCTAAAGTTTCTTAAGTGGACTACAGAGCTCTCTCAGAGCTGTTTTCATTTGTGGACAGCTGTCTAATTATTGATTTTTATGGGAGAATGGAGACTGGGGTCTCCTAATCCACCATCTTGGTGTATCTAAAATTCTGAATCTAAAATTCTGTAAACTGTAGATTCTCATCTCAGTCTACAGTAAACAGGATAGAATCCATCAGACAGCACTGTTAACTAAAACTCTAAACACACTGGTTAATCTTTCTACTTAAGAAGACAGGTTTAAGAAAACTTTTATTTCCCACCCTCCAAATTAAGGTATACTGCTACCAGTCTTAATAACACATTTCTTTTTCTGTACTATCAGTTGAATGATGAAAAGGAAATGTGGGTAACAGGATAATGCAGCACTAAGAGCTAAAAAGTTAAGAAGGAAAATATAATCTTCTTCTAAATTATGTTTATCACAGAAGTGCATGGTTTTTCTTTAGCCTTAACCACATGAGGGCAACTGTTCTCTGTAGGCAATCAGATTACTACCGATTTCAAGAATACCTGTTGTTAGCAGGAGATATAAAAGGCCTTCTTAGAGATTACTTTTTTCCCAAGGGTAATTTTATACTGTCCATAATAAATTTCTTTTTTTATGCTTTACTTCATTTAGATGAAAAAATAAACTTTCTAAATCGTTCTTTTAGATTTTGTCATAAATTTTCACACAGTCTGAAGAAGCATTCTGATGTGCAAAAAAAATTTCCAAAAATCAAAATTCCATGTGATATTTTCATATCTTCCAACTGAAGAAATGGTCTCTCACAATCCCCTCTTCCAAAACTAAAAGAAATTATCTATACCTCTCTGGTGATACAGAAAGATGGGGAGGGGGTGCTCACCCTCCTCTCAGCATGTGCACACACATGTAGTTACACCCACGACCCCCCACATACCAACACAAATACCGAGTCATGTAAGAGCCATGAACATATTGCAACAGCTCTTTGTAATGGCCAGCCTCTTTAATGAGCTTGTTAATAAAAACATTAAAATCTTATTTGCCCTTTACAAAAATTGTTTTTCCACTACCCATAATATATATATAGTCTGCTTTTTCAAATTCTTCCAGTATGATTTTTACTTTCAGTGCAGAGGTAATCTTTTAAGTTTATTTATTTATTTATTTTTTACCTTTGAGATTACAAACCTCCTCCAAAAGGAAGGGAAATCGGTATTTTTATATCATTTAAGAAACAGTAAATTATTCATATTCTCCTACAGAAGTGTTTCATGATCCATGGTTACTTAGGTTCTATGTCAAAAAATCTGCCTTGAGGCTGTACATCAGACTTGGTTTTACAGGCTGTGAAAAATACTATATTCTTGTTCTCTTTCACTCCTATTTCATGAATTTTGAGAATTAAAAGCCATTACATTTTTTTTTTCTCATGTGAGGTCAAGGCTAGTGGAGCCAGTGGCAAGGAGTCAGCCCACAGGTGTGAGGACTGGTTGCTCACAGAGCTTGAGGAACTAAGGAAATATATTGAAGATAATTGGGATTTCTTCTCAGTTAGAGAGTGAGTTATAAATATAAAAAGGGTATTACCCTTTTGACTAGAATAAACCCATGGTGTTATATTTCAATTGGAGTCAATGCAAGCACAAGGTTTTAATAGATAGACGGATATAGAAATCAGTATAGGGCTCTGTGTGTGTGTGTGTGTGTGTGTGTAAAGTCATGCATTTTCTATCTTTGTTCACTGAGAGGGCCTGGAAGCAATGACCCTCAGGTAGCAATGTACATACCTAGCATCCAGATCTTGGTTTTTATATACTATCGTCTACTAAAAAGAACCAGATATCATCAGAGAAATGGTTTATTCCAGGGCAGGGAAACTATAAGAAGATGAGTCTGAAACATCTTTTAGACCATAAAATAAGGAAGTGCTCAAATACATGTACACCTCGCTTTATTGTGCTTCATTTTATTTACTGCTTTTTTTTACAAACTGAAGGTAGGATCCTCCACAAGCAAAACAATTATGACTCACTGAAGGCTCAGACGATGGTTAGCATTTTTTTTAGCAACAAAGTATTATTTAATTAAGGTATGTACATTGTTTTTTATACATGATGCTATTTCACACTTAACAGACTACAATATAGTGAAAATATGAATTTTATATGTGCTGGGAAACAAAAAAATTCATGTGACTCACTTTAATGTGGTGGTCTGGAACCAAACCCACAATACCTCCAAGGTGTGCCTGTAATAATAGGGATAAAATTGTCAAAAGGACATAGGAGCCAACTTGATGAAGCCCCCATTGGCCAAATGTAAGAAGCTTTGAGCATCAAAATAAACCATGATAGTAATAGATTGTAATCCACTGAATCAAACAACCTTCTATGAATCCATATTTACATAAATAAATAAATAAATAAATATCAAATAATAAATAAATAAATAAATAAATTTTCGAAAAGAGAAATTTCTATTTTACAAAGAGTACCAAATAATAAAGTAGAAAGAATGAGAATATTAAAAAAAATCACCATTTGGCAATAATCTGATAATAGCTGAATAAATTTGATAATAGTTGTTTCTGTCAAGAATTGGCAAGATATGCTAAAATAAGTGTATGAGAGTCTGGTGAACGACAGACTATATACATAGTTTTCAATGTCTCCTCGTGAATATTCATTAATTACTTATTAGTGAATAAGCACGTGTATATTTAAATTTACATTTAGAAATTTGGTGGATGCCACTTTATGAAAGTGATAAAAGTTAACATCACCAATGATAAGTCAGCGACATGTAACCCCTGATAATTCACCAAGGACCCTGATGATTCAGCATCACCTCTGGTGTTTATTCTTACTACCTTGCCTCCTCAAAAGCAAACCTGAATCTAACCATGAGGATACATTAGGCAACTTCAAATTAAGGGACATGCTACAAAGTTGTTAACTTGGACTTTTTAAAAACTTGTTCCAGAAAATGTCTAAGGAGACATGACAACTAAATGTAACACATGATTCTGTACCAGATCTTAGACCTACAAAGAACTTATTGGGACAACTGACAAAATTTCAGTGGGGTCAGAACATTAACTAGTAGAATTTTATCATGTTACTATCCTGATTTTGATGGTTATTCTGTGATTATATAAGAGAGAATTCTTTATTTTTTAGAAAATATATATTAAAGTTTTAAAGGATAATGGGACATGATCTTCAACCAACTCTGAACTAGCTCAGAATAAAATAACATATATAGAGAGGATATACGTATATGTATACACACATATACACATAGAAAGAAAGAGCGAGAGAGAGGAGAAAGTGTGGTTAACTGTTACTTTGGGTGGAATCTAAATAAAAGGTATATGGGAATTTTTTGTTTCATTCTTGCAACTTTTCTGTAAGTTTGAAATTATTTCTAAATAATCATTTTTTTAAAAAAGATGAGAGATTTTAATATATTGATGCCTTCAGATGATACTTGCTAATAACCTACTTTGGGCCAAGGTCTGCCACATACTAGGAATGCACAAAGGAACCTGAGTTTGAGGCTCACTATCCAGAGGGACAAGTGGACACATCCAGTATGATGTGAAACATCCGAGACTTAGCTGGTACCCAGAGGTGGAAGCCATCAGCAGGCATAAATAGGTGGTTAAGGCTATTCTAGAAAGAAAGGGTAGCACGTGCAAAACAAAACAAAACAAAAAAAAAGCTGAAGGGTCATAAAACCCAGAAGAGTTGGGGGTAAGAAGCAGAGTTCTAAGGAAGAAGTGGATGATAAGGCTGCTCTTAATCAGAAGAACTTTCAGGAGAAGATATCAGTTTTCCCTTTTTATTCCTAGAATGAGTCCAGGCAGGCAACATTACATTTAGTGCAATGGAGGAAGAGACTATTGCTAATCTTGACCATCATGCTCATTATTCATAAATATGTCACTACTAATACAAACACAAATTAATGCTCTTTAATTCTCACAACAAATGGACTTTTTAAAACAATATGCAAAAGATACAACTCCAATTTTTTAACTTCTTTAACAGCATAAAATGCATAATTACCCATCCAGATACCTTTGATTAGAAAATGTACAAAGTCTGTAGGTAAATAAGAAAAAGTAAAGTAAGAGATCCCTGATACCTTTCTATCTCTAAGTCAATAGATTTCTCAGTTCAATGCAAGGGACAGTCTTGATTTCTTTTGCAAATGTACGAAGTATGAAGTAACGGGGCTTAGTTTTCTGATCCCAAGGGAACTTTACGATGAGTGTTATGTCAAATCATATTTTGTTTTACTGAGTAATGGGATAAAGAGTAAATCCAAAACCCACAGTGGTATTTTTACAGTCTTTTTTTTTTTTTTTAACATGTAGACCATACTTGCTTTGCCTTTCATTATCATCTCTGCTAACAGGATCAGCAATTGAATTCAGACTATTTTTCAGGCTGAAAAGCAACCTAAATTGAGATCTATTACCTTCTTCTGAAAATCAGCCCTATCTTTCTGATGTGAGTTTCACTCACAGAAACCAGTAAGATTCTGCTTCAAATGTAGCCTCCCTATTGAAGTTAAAATTCAATGGACCCTTCATTTTTTGGACTGAACTAATTTTTCCTCCAAACAATGGTCTTATATTACATAAGAGCCCAGATTTTGATTACACCTCCCAGCCCACCGATAGAAAACCAGGGCTGGACATAAAGTACTGTATGGGGTTGAATACCTTAACCATTAGGCACTAGAGGATAGAAAAAAGAAGAACAGATCTACTTATTTCCCTTATTCTATTTCTCTCTCTCCTTTGAGATAATTCTCTGTGTAGGAAGCATGAACACCAATACACACATATCAACGTTCACAATATATAATATGAATGGACTCAAATAATGTTAATTTATCACCCCAATCACACTCATTGAATAACATAATCCAATCCTCAAATAATATATTGCTTAGAGTAGTTCACATTTTTCTTAATATTTGGCAAATACTCTTTGAACTTGGCTACCAGCCTAAAACCTCCTTACAATCACAGAATTTGCCCTGGGGTTAAAAGCCAGCCACCCACGTTTGAAACATTTATGTCTGAACCTGCAATTTGTTGGCCACCCACACTCTCTCATTAAAATGCTGGAACCAAATTTGCTTTGCCAGCTTAATTATCAAAGCCAAGAAATTCATCTCCCACCAACTGAATAAGGGACGGCGTTCACTCTCAGTAGAAAAATGAAGCCTGTGTGTTACCCCTTTCCCTAGATTAGTTAATGCACCTGTCCATTTCCAATGAAAAGTGAGATTAGAACAAGTCTTGTGTACACACCCAGCACGGGGCCAGGTGTGTCCCTCACCACAAGTCACACTTTGGTAAATAAAATAAATCATTCATTTCAGCGGCCTGAGGCATAGCTTCCTTTCAAGACCTATGCCACTTTACTTTAATCTTCTATTTTGATTTGTTCCATTCTGGGTCTTTTTAGTTTTCATGGCTAATGAAAACAGATGCTAACTAGCTAAATATCAAAGTCTTCTAGTGAAGAAATTTATTCAGGAAAATAAATGCAGTGTATCAGATACATATTCATCCTTTAACATGCAATTGGCAAACTTTTTCTGTAAAGGGTCAGACAGTAATATTTTAAGTTTAGCAGACCATGTGGTTTCTGTCCCAACCACTCATCTTTGCTGTTGTATCAGGAAAGTGGCCATAGACAATATGTAAACAAATGGGCATGGCTGTGTACCAATGAGACTATTATTTGCAAAAATAGTGAGAGGGCCTGGATTTGGCCTATGGGCTGTAGCTGTAGCTTACTGACCTGACTTTAATATTTCTTGGTATTGTTGTCTAGTAAAAGCTGCCTTTATATAGCAAAGAAAAAACCCCCAGAAACTCTGCGACAGGCTTTCTGAAACAGTAGACTATATATATGCCACCTGCAACCCAGGTCTCCTGGCATATTTGAAGACCATTCATATTCCTGGGCTCCAATCCCAATTAACTGAACCAGGATCCCTAGCATTGGGGCCTCAAGATCTGCATGTTTACAAGCAAGTAGCTCCAATGGCACCAAATTTAAGATCTTAACAGCCACGACTTTAATGTAAGATAGAGTACAAAATTCTGCACCTGTTGGCAGTGATGGTTTGGAGAAGACTATTTCCAACTTTAAGCCCAAAATAGAGACTCACTGTCATCTCAAGAACCATTTATTACTCCACATTGAACTGTTTGTTTAAAAATTTTTTAAATACAACAAAAAGAAAATCGATGTTCCATGTCCTATTATCTGTTTCTCCTACATAATAGTCATTTAATCTAAGCTTTGGTTTTCTTATATGTAAATAACTGGATGTAAACCTTAATTGTGTAATACTTTATAATCCATTCTTCATATATCCTTGTTTATGTACTTGATAGTATTGCTTTTTCCTCCTTTTTAAAAATTTATTATGGATACATTGGTCAACAAAATTCAATAAGTTTCAAGTGTACAATTCAACAGTAAGTCATATACATATTGCGTTTTGTGTTCACGCCCACAGTTAGATTTCTTTCTGTCACCACATATTTGACCCCTTTTACCCCATCTACCTCCCCCTTACTCCTTCCCCTCTAGTAACCACTAGTCCACTGGTCATGTCCATGAGTTTATGTTTGTTTGTTGTGTTTGTTGCTTTTACATTTATATCCCATATATAAGTGATGTCATGTGGTTTTCAACTTTTTCTGCCTGGTTTATTTTGCTTAGCATTATTATCTCAATGTCCATCCAGGTCGTCACAAATGTCAGTATTTCATCTCTTATTATAGCCAAGTCATATTCCACTGTATATATGTACCACAGCTTCTTTATCAAATCTTCTACTGTAGGACACTTCAGTTGCTTCCATGTCCTGGCTCCCATGAATAATGCTGCTATGAACATCGGTGTGCAAATATATCTTTTTGGATAAGTGTTTTCAAGTCTTTTGGGGTAAATACCTAGTAGAAGGACTGCTGGATCATAGACAGATCCTCAAAAAACTAATTCATAGTTTTTTGAGGATCCTCCATACTGTTTCCATAGTGACTGTACCAATTTGCAGTCCCACCAGCAGTGTATGAGGTTTCCTTTCCCCCTGCAACCTCTCCAACACTTGTTATTACTTGTTGATAACAGCCATTCTAACAAGTGTGAGACGGTATCTCATTGTGGTTCTGATTTGCATTTCTCTAATAGCTAATAATGAGCATTCTTTTATATTTTTGTTGGCCATCTGTATGTCTTCTTGGGAGAAGTGTCTGTTCAGGTCGTCTGCCCATTTTTTAATTGGATTGTTTGTTTTCTTTGTTGTTATTGAGTTATACAAGTTCTTTGCATATTTTGGATATTAGGCCATTATCAGAGGCATTGCTTGCAAATATATTTTCCCATTCGAATGGTTGTCTCTATACTTTGTTGTTGGTTTCTTTTGCTGTGCGGAAGCTTTTTAGTTTGATGTAGTTCCATTAATTTATTTTTGCTTTTACTTCCCTTGCTTTTGAGGTCAAATTCATAAAATCCTCTTTAAGTCCGAGGTCCATGAGTTTAGTTGCTATGTTTTCTTCTATGCAATGTATTGTTTTGCATCTTATATTCACGTCCTTAAATCCATTTTGAGTTAATTTTGGTGTATGATGATAGACAACAGTCTAGCTTCATTCTTTTGTGGGTGGCCTTCCAGTTTTCCCAGTATCATTTATTAAAGAGAGTTTCCTTTCTCTACTGTATGTTTTTGGCTCCTTTGTTGAAAGTTGTTTGCCGATATAAACAGGGAGATAGCATCACTCTTGTTTTCTTTTGGTTTTGGTATCTCAGAAAACTTTTATTTAAGCTAAAATCAGCTACACAACATGCAGAGACAGCTGCATAGAACCCTATTAAGCCCCTTTACATGTTAGACTTTGTACAAAAGCCCACACCAGGGGTCACAAGGGATATTTCTTTTTTGCTCTAAGTCTTCTTTCAGTAACAAAATCTCAATTTAAAAATCTAATTTTCTTCTACCCAAGACTGAGAAACACTCCTCAAGTGGATGCAAAGTCCCTCTCTTTGTACTATCCACTTGTCTGCTTGGGTGTTATCATCATATTTCACTGACATCATGTTGATATCAGCCATCATTCATTCTCCTCACATGGTAACTGGCTGAAATTCACTGTTTGGGATCAGTCAAGGGACTAGGGTGCATTACAAGTAATTGGTTTACTTTTCTTGGCATCTCCTGAAAATTTTAACGTAAGCTTGCAAATCTGGGTGAAAACAACACAGTAGGCATATTCAGTCACTCGACTTAACATCTCAGCTAGCCCATCCCAAGACACACAACAGTCTCCTGCATCACAGAATCATGGCCCCTAGTAGCTCATAGCAAAGCTCCCTCATAGATCATAGTCATGCTCCCTTAAGGAGTTTACTTTTCAGTGGGAGGCCTGTCATGTCTGCTGATCATAAGCAATGAAATGTCCCAGATGGGGAGATAGGGAGGAAGGTGAGAATTTGAGTAGAATGGAAAAGAAGTGGTCTCCGAACTCAGCCTGTCTTTAACTACAAAGTCTATGAGCACTCCATTAGCAATGGAATTATCTCATTCTATAATTTCAGTTGCCATAATCCACTATTTAAATCTGAAGACAGGGCATAACCAGAATAGGAAAACTGTTGAGAAACACTGATTAAAATGTGTTCCCAAACCCAAACTTGTTTCCTCCTGATCAAGGCAACTTTTCATTCTGAATTCCTTTTTTCATTTTTTTTCTTTCTGACCAAGACAATTTTCATATTGAACAGCATTGATTTTTAAGTAGGTAATATGTACTTTAAAATAAAAATGAAGGCAGTTTTCCATGTGGTGTGTATGTATGTATATGTGTATATATATATACATATGTGTGTGTGTGTGTGTGTGTGTGTATAATTTTTTTAGTTAACATTCATTGAAAATCTACCATGTGCCAGGCACTATACAATGGCACTATGCAATAAAAAGAGGAGGAGGGCTTGGTGCTCTGTCCTCTTGGGGTTCATTTTCAACCCAAGTCTCACTTATGCCAAGCCTTGTTCCAATGTTGTCATATATATATTATACATATCTACACACACACACACACACACACACACACACACACACAAACACACACACATATCTATATCTATTTCTATATCTATATCTATCTATGTATTTTGTTTTATTTACTTCATTCAAAATTCAGAAGGCACAGAAGGCTATACAATTAAAAATATTCCTCTCACTTCTGTCTTCTGGAGACTCAGTTCCCTCCCTAGAGGCAACCAATATTATTAGTGTCTTACATAGCCTTCTAGAAAATATTATATTGTTTAAGCAAACAAGTATATATTCCTTCTTTTCTTTCCCTTAGATACAATAAATACATCACTTATATGCTGTTTTGCACCTTGCTTTTTACACTTGGCAAGTCTTAGAGTTCATTTTAGATTAGTACCTCTTGTTTATAGCTATATAGTACTTCACTGTATGGATATACCATAGTTTAACTAGTGTCTTTGATGGAGAGTAATGATGCTTTCAATCTTTTATTATTACAAACTATTAACATATGTTTTTTTCACACACTCATATACAAACACACACACGCACAAATATAGAAAGCCATGCTTAATGGAGTGGCTCACTTTATTCCTGGCACATGCAGGCAGTTTTCTTCCCACAAGTAGAAACAACATAAGCTGACTCTATCCCCCCCTCACCAACACTGAAGAGATGTGTCAAAGACATCACACTGCTATTCAGATCCTGTTGTCCTGTGTGTCTTTTCTTGAAAGTGAAGAATCCAGGAGAGTTTCTGGATATCTTCAAATAATCATCTTGTTTTTCTGAGGTCTACAAACAACTGCAGTAAACTACATCAGGCCGTTAATGCAGCCAGAAGCTGAGGGGATCAGTTGCAGGGTGAAGGGCTCACAGTACTGTAACCCCGGTGTCACAGATGGAGTTCAGGCACTAGGTATCTTAATTCTATAAGAATTTCTTGGTCAAAGCCCCTCTTGGCATGCTATATTTTTTTTTCAAAATGCTGTGAAAATGCTCAAGAGTTTTTCTTTATCCCTCCATGCAGCTGCAAACTCTGCTCCCTCGCATGCCCCTACAAGAAGGCAAACTGGAGTGTTTCCTTTTAAACCTTTTAAATCAAACACCTTCCATAGGTACTTTGGCAGTTCTTCTAAGTCTTTAAAAGCAGGAGGGGGCAGCGGGAAGACCACCCACGCACAGTTTGGTTTATTTGTGCAGCACAATCCTTACGGCAAGCTTTAAAAGGCAGCCCTTCCTCACACACTCCTCTCACAGGTGCTCGGCCTGTCCTTGGTGGCCGAGACTCCATTATAAATGCAAACCTTGTCATTAGTATAAACGACCAGAGTTCTGTCCTTATTACCCCATCATTTAACTTGGTAATGACAATTTATTGAACGCCCACAACACGGAAGGTGCTATAAAATTTATTAAATTTTGAAATGATTGAAAGTGCATCATGTAAATGAATCCAGATGTATTTCTGGAAAGGCTGGAAAGATTTTTACAGACACGAAAATGATTCTGTTATATTTTATCTTGCAGAAATAGCCAAAGGGGGTGTGAACTCACAAAATGTATGAGTGTTCATTTATAACATATTAAATTAGTTCACAGATTGTAATAAAGGCTTTAAAAATCACCTGACATAGAACAGCCCTTTCAGTACGCTGGTGGGGAGCACATTTCCATATGCTCCCTCAAAAGTGGTAAAGATAGCAGAACTGCAACTTAGCATAAACGGTGAAGGACATTTTGTAATGGTCAAGTTGCTTGCCAATTAAAATTTCTTCTGTTAGTGGAACTATTAATGGCAGTGGCTTATATTAGGTTAGGGGCAGTGTGGCCTAATTGATGGAAACCAGGCACTAAATTAAAAAAAAATAAAATAAAAAGTTTCTGGGAGATGATGGGACTCAGCAATGCCCCTCTTATTTCTCCTCCTCCCAGACCATACCCTACCAAGGGCACTTTCTAGAAGTTCACCACCAACTACATATATTGTAAAATGTTCTGATGTATTTTAGGTACACATGAAAAATAAGAAAATTATATTAAAAATATAAGAACATCTTATGATGTAAAAAAATATGTATAATAATACCTTACAATTTTTAAAAAGGGTACCATTAGTACCTATGATCTAGCAATTCCACTTTAAGGGGATATGCCCAGAGTACATGCCTCCTTCCTATTTAATAAAAAGCAATTTGTGGAAAGGTGTTTATAGCAATTTATAGTATTCAGGCTCCTAGATAACCCCCACCGATGATCCTTGTCTCAACTCCTGGCATTCGCACCCATGTGTAGTTCCCCTCCACCCCCGACCCCCGACACACTACCAAGGTTGGTCTGTGTGATCAACAGAATATGACAGAAGTGAAGATATATCAACTTCAAGATTAGGTTAAGAAAAAAACCATGGCTTCCATTTGGGCTGTCTGTATGTCTGTTTGTCTGTCTGTCTGAAGAAGGACGGGGAGGAGGAGAGGACCTGGGGAGGTGGAGGGGAGGAGGGGAGAAGTTAGCTGCTATGTCATGGGCAGCTCTATGAAAAGATCCATGTAGACAGAAGCCTCCTGACAGCCGCCATATGAGTGAGGGCGGAAGTGGATCCTCCAGCCCCAGGCAGCCCTAGGAGGAGATGGCAGCCCCAGGCAACAGCTTGACTATAGCCCCATGAGAGACCTAATGAGGAGCTGAGCCACTCCTGGATTCTTGGAATCACAGAAACTGCATGTGATAATAAATGGTTATTGTTTTAGGCCGCTAAGTTTGGGGATAATTTGTTATGTTGCAATAAATATCCAATACATGGTGCCATCGAGTTAATGTAATTATAAATAATCAACTGGGAAACTGCTAAGCTAATTATGACATTATTAACTTGATGAACTCCTAGGTCATTAAAACAAAAATTACAAGCATTTTATACATATATAAAATAGCTTGAAAAAAGCTAAAGCACAAATATATACCTAATTAAAAGTATGTAGAAAGTATTATGTATGCATTTTTCTCAAAGATTATGGGCAATTTGGAATGAAATAAGCAGCTACCATTAATCATTTCCTGAGTTACTTTATAATACACAGTACTATATAAAATAAGGGGAACAATCTGAGTATGTAAATTCTAAGTGCAATATTTTATGAGACTGGTGAATCCTGAAGATGTAAAGCTAATAGCACTGTGACTTAACATCACAGAATGAGGGAATTGATTTCTCTTTGTGAATAATTGTGGTAGATTTGCAGAGATTTTAAAGTAAGTCTGCCAAATCGCTAACACTTCTTGCATCCAGATGTGGGTGGGGTGGGGGGGGGTCTGTTTCACCTCTCTTTGAATCCGGGCTGGCATTAGTAGCCTGTTGTTAACAGCAAAAGGCACTAGAAGAAAAGCTATGTGGCTTCCCCCAGGCTACATCGGTGTCCTCACTTGGGACCCTCACTCTGAAGAAAGTCATCATCATGTAAGAAGTTGGACTATACTATGTACATACATGTTGCAACAGTTAAGCACAAGCATTGACTGTGGGGATGTGAGGGAGTCACCTGAACCCTCAGATGACTGCAAACCCAGCCCAAGTGACTCCCAAATAACAACTGCCAAGCTAAGCCCTTCCCAAATGCCTGAACCACAAAATCAGGAGCAAAATGAAATGTTGTTTTATATCACTTTAGGAAATGTGTTACGCAACAGCAGTAACCAGAATGAGTTGATTGTAAATTTGGTGCTCTCACCAATCCCTATATGTATATTCTTTGATACAGGACATTAAGAAATAGTGTCTCTTTCCTCCCCTTCACACCCAGGCTTTACTTGTGGCTTGCTTCAGCCAACAGAATGTGGCAGAAGTAATAGTGTGCGTGTCCCATGCTTAGGTCTCAAGTGGCTTTCTGCTTTACCACACTGTCAATATCTTGCTACTGCTAAAAGAACAATGCTAGTTTAGTCTTCGGGAAGATGAAAGACCTTATAAAGGTGAACCAAGCTGTCCCGGATGCTTCCAGATCGGTTAGCCCCCAGAAGTCTCACCAGCTGACCACAAACATACGAGTGAGCCCTCCACTCAAGACCAGAAGAACTGCCTGGCTGATCAATACCGCTAATAAATGTATCTTTTTTGTGTGTCAGTGAGTTTTTGTGATTGTTTGTTACACAGCATCATTGTGGCAATAGATAGCTGGTATAATAGCAATACAAAGCAGTATTTTGGGATAAACTGATGTCCCCTTTTAAGACTTAAAAACACCAGCTTGAAAAAGCTCGATAATGTCACATTAAATATGTCAAAATTTCTTTTATGACTTAACTAGACTAATTAGTACACAACACTCCCAACTTTGTTTCAGGGATCATTTTGTAGCTTAATGGATGATCTGTAACTTATAATGATATACACGAAGGAATACTAGTTTAAAAAAAGTAGTTTAACCCAGAGTAAGGTTCTCTGGCAAAGCAGTGCTAGAAGTAACAATTTGGTTGATGTGGATTTCCTTTTAAATTGCTTTTCCTCTCCAGGACACCTCCTGTTATAGTTTTGGGATTGTAGAGAGAAGAATTGAAACCACCCCTGAAAGAGGCCAGTGTCAGAACTACCCTGGTACTTATTCTGACCCCATACTGCGTAGCAGATGAGCAGTAGGGTTCAGACAAAGCCAAATAACAGGGTTGATTTTACCCACACATTTTTTCTCATAATAGCCATGCAGTAATTATGTGCATGGCAACAAGGTACCAAACTACTGTGGGGATCTATTTAAGTAATAGAAACGGAAATCTCTACATACAATACCTATTACTCATGGGACAAGATAAACATAAATACTATTTACATCAGTTCAGATAATGCACTACCATTAAAGCCAATAGCAAACCATATAATGACGTGTCAAAAGGACATTTTTGGAACCATATTTATGGCATTTATTTTAGTCCTGATCCACGGCAGCTTACCAAAAATTTCCAAAGCAGCTATAATTCCAAGCAAACTAAAAATACATTGCCATTCCATCGCCCTCTTTCTAACCTTTTAACCCCGAGATGGTCAGCCATCATGTTCAATAGTATGGTTAGAGTTCAAAAGTTTTAATGTTCCAGTTACTTCTGGCAACTGGTTTTCTCTTTTAGCTCCTAATTGAACCCAACTGCATCCTATTTTACATTAAAAAATGTGATAAAAACCAGTAAGATGGCCCTTTCTCCTCCCTGTCTTCCGTCAGAAAACATTTTTTTTCCCAATCAAATGAATATCAAATTTTTTGTACATGATTCTGTTGCAGACACCAACTGACATACAGCAATAGAGCTCACGTGAGGATGGACATAGATACACACTGAGCTGAACAATATAAGATTTAAATAAAAGGTCAAGACAACTGTTATACATGGCAGTACGTATGCATTTGAGAATAGGACGCAGGACTGAACAAAATGGTATTTATGGGCACTTTCGATCCTAAGATTTACTGATGAATGTCCACACGAATGGTAAGGCAGTTGGGAAGCGAGAGATTGTATCAGGCTGAGATGTTCAAGAAAAGCGAGGCCTGCTGGTAACAATGACCCCTCAGTACAATAGTCAAAGCTCTTAGCCTTCGCTTTATAAATGCCATGTCCCAGCTCTGTTTTTCTTAAGATATAGACAGCTGCGAGAGAACATCACTCCCACCCTAATCATAAGTAAAAGAAAAATAGATTATTCACAAAACCATAATTTGTGGAGTCCATTAGAATGTTAAGGTCAAAAGGCAACTAAGTGAACTGAATTCTCTCTGCAGGGAGAAAGGACACAAATTGCTCCACCTTTGATAAAGCTGGGGGGCGGGGAAGGTGGCAGCCAGAAAAGCAGGAGAGAAGCAAACAACTAAGATTTCAACAAATCCAGTACGGGTTAATGTGGGTCCCTACAAGGGGCGTCTGCCCCAACTTGCCAACTCTTTCCACAGGCCTCCACTAAATGCTTCTAAGAAACTGTGGGGACAGAGCCAAGACCTGAGAGAGCCCCTCAGTGTGTAGACCTTGCTGAGGTGTGAGAAGTGAGAGCGGGGTTTCTGGAGAAGCCATGAGAACTTCGGGCCTGGCGTGAGAACAGGTGAGCAGGTGCAAATGAGGAACAGTGTTTTAGTCAGCTTGGGCTGCAACAACAATACCGCAGACTGTGTGGTTTAAACAGCAGACATCTATTTCTCACGGTTTTGGAGGCTAAGTTCAAGATCAAGGTGCTAACATATTCAGTTCTGGGTGAGGGTCTGCTTCCTGGCCCCCTTCTCATTTGATGGAGAGAGAAAGCATTTTGGTGTCCCTACCTCTTCTTATAAGGACACTATTCCTTTCATGGCAGTGCCACCCTCATGACCTTATTTAACCCACAAATACCATCATATTGGGGTTAAGGCTTCAACATATGAATTAGAGGTGGGGGCACAAATATTCAGTCCATAACAGACATAAAACCTGCCTGTGTTCCAATTCTTCTCCAGGACCAAACACAAGCTATCTGCTGATGTAGAGGGCAAGAAACCGCCTACCTTCCAGGGCTGAGTCTGCTTCGATGTGAGGCAAAAGCAGTATGCCTCCAGTGAAGAGGTGGAAAATCCTTGCACCCACCCCATCTCATCCCAGGTAAGGATGGTTGCCTCAGGGGACAGTAATAAGTCACTCCCCTTGCTGGGACTGGGACAATGGCATCTCCCCCTGGGAATCCTGAACTGGTACAAAACAGCAAAGAAAATAAAGGTAGAAAAATGTTGGTCTGTGAGGGTGGACAACGAGAGTGTCTGTGGCTCTTGCTGTCCCCAAAGCCAGGTACAAAGATTTGACACTCCCAAGGAAATCCTGCTCACTCACTGACACCAGGTTCCCTCAAAGTTTGCCTGGAACACTCTTTCTGTGTGTTGACACCTGTGGATTCATGCAGTAATGCTCCTTATGTCCCACAGAAACTCCAGCCCCCTCCAGGACAAGGATGCTTGCTCTTTGGAAATCTTAGCCCTGGGACTGATGGCTCTGACCCCAAGCCGGCCCAGCCCTGGTCCAGGATTCCCCACCAGCTCCTGCTATTCACTGCTCACAAGTAAGTATTCATCCACAGGGGCCCATGGCACGGTGCTACGAATCCCAGGGGCATCTTATTCCTCCTTGCTGGCTGGTTTCACTCTCAGCCAGAAACTGAGTTCAGTGGGCCTATTCACATTCCTGTATGGTGTCTTTAAAACTACAGCATTGATATTCATCCTTGACATCTTTCCTTATATGGCAATCATCTAGTGGGACCCTATAATCTCTTTCAGATACACGGTACATGTCATGTTATGTTTATAGGCCACCCATCACAATATGAGGGAAATATGGCCTTTCCCTCCTATTTCTTACCCAAACACCCCAGTTAAATCTACAGCTTTTTCTATAAACGTCCCATGTAATATTTTACTTTGATTTTCCTTTTGGTACAATCCATCTTGCTATTCCAAAGCTCCTGTGTTCCCACTCCTAACCTCTAGAACACAGAAGAAAGCCAGTATTTATTGTACTTGTACTGGGCAACAGGTGCTTTTGCATACATTCAATTCTCATAACTTCATTATTTTCCCATTTTTCCACAAAGAAACAAATGCACGGGTTAACTTGTGAGTGGTCACACGGGTGGGAAATAGAGAGCTGAGATCGAAACCCCTAATGCCCTTAAAGTTCCCTCCATTCCTTCGTGTCTCACCTGAAGGCTTAAAATGGTGAGGACAATGAGGAAAACATGGCATCTCTCCATCTCGATTAGGCAATGCAGCAGAGGCTTCATCAAATGTTTCTTCCAGGCACCTGCCTGAATCCCCCGCATCAATGTACCTGCCAAACAGTTAATGCTTTCCCCCGCTCTCTGGGCAGCTGATGGAGATACTGACCAGACCCACAAGAGAGGTATTTTCCAGGCTTCGACGAAGCAACTCTCTCTCATTTTGGAGGCCTTCCAATTGCTCTTCCCCTTTACATTCTCAAAACTTCATCGCTGAGCTAATTTCAATACGTAGAAAAAGAAAATCTGGGATACCGGGAAGGTAAATACTCGCCCTTCTTAATTGCAAGAATAAGCTTGGATAGCAACGTTTTAAAATAATATAATCACAGGGTAAATGCCTAAAGACTAGCTTGCTTAGGAGAGTAGATCTTAAAAGAAAAAAGTTGATAACTATGTGGTGATAAAAAACCAGCCTGCCCTATTGTGGTAATCATTTCGCAATGTGTACGAATACTGAATCATTATGTTGTATGCTTGAAACTGATATAACATTACATGCCAATTATATTTCAATTTTTAAAAAGATTAGTCTGATTAAGATGAGCCTACAAGAACAAAATTTTAACCAAATCCAAGATTCTCCTCAAAATTCAATTTGGATAAACCTGGTTCAGACTATAAACAGCAAAGCATCATTACTTTGAAATGAAGCAGCAATTACACTATAAACATTGACAAGAGGAATATTTATTTGTCCCTTTGATTTCTCAAAATGATTTCTCAAAAGGCTAGAAAGAAAAGTGTTCCCAGGTCCTGGGAACTTGAGTCCCCTTCTTTTTTTTTCTTTTAATAAGTCTATTACTTCTAAAATGATAATAAAAAAAAGAACAAGAGTTACTTAGGGCACCTGAGGAGACTGACTCCTGCAGTTAAATCTCCATTCGCTGGCTCCATAAAGTTTTCTTGCAGAGATAAGATTGTAAAAAATGTTTTGAAGTTGTAAAAGATGTGTCCTAACCTCCTTTATAATCTGAGTTTTCTAGCTATGCGCTACATTTCAAGATAGAGCAGAGTAAAGTTAAAATTTCCAACCTGCCAAATGATTTTAAGGAATATAAAAAGTTTAAGAAAATCAAACTTTAAAGCCTGAATTCTCAATAGTGATGGAAAATTACCTCAACTTTCAATTTCCTCTCCAAATATGAATAGCCTAAAAAGAGATGCACTCCCTTTTCTGGACTGTATTCCAGAAATGTATTGTTATTTTCACTTATAACCAAATGACTTTTAGAACACTGAGTCTTTAAAACAGAACCATCTCCCACCCCTTTCTCACATCTTCTCTATATACCTTTTAGAAGAAAAACAAAACAAAACAAAACATTTTCCACTCAATATTTTGGTCCTTTTCCAGTTGACTTTGGATGGTTGATCATGGAATCAAATCTGCAGGCAGATTATTCATTTCCTATTCTTTTTCTAATTAACATGATTTATGAACATTTCTACAGAACATAACAAACACTGAAATAATTCTTCTGCAGAATCCCTTGAAGCCATTTACATAAACAACCAAATTGCATAATGACTTTGGGATACTGAAGAATATCCTTCAAAAGTGAAATAGGAAATAAACAAAATTATCTGAGAACATTTCGAAGCCCTTAGCTCCATAAAATGGTCTGTTTATGCACATATTTATACCAACCCTACGCTAGAGCATTTTGGTCTTGTGGAAATCCAAAAATGAATACACACACACACACACACACACACACACACATGACAGACAGAGCACTGGAAAAATACTATATTTGAAAACTAAAATTTCATAAATTTGTATATATATTTCATTTTATAAATATTCAAAAATATTTTATTTTATGGGTCACGTATAATGCATATATAAACATCAAGTGCAGTGAAAAAGCACACAGTAATTATAATTTCATATATTTCCTGTTAAGTATTTGTTTTATGAACCTAAACTCAGGTTTCAAAATAATATGAAATCATCTACATTTCAAGTATATTAAACATTCACATAAATCTTAAAGACAAATGTCTTAACGTTCATCAGAAAACAAATTATAAAGTTCCAGCTATCACTTCTCCCTCTAAAACACATTTCCAAAAAGCCTCCCCATTTGGTGACTAAATGTAATTATGGCATAAACATACTACTTGTTCATTTATATGCAATATTCATTAATTAAGCTTTGTATACAAGCAGAGGAGGACAAGGCCATTTCCCCCTTGTGTGTGCACTGCTGGCACCAGAGGTGACCTCACGGCGGGTGAATGAGAGGGGCTGTACTCCAGGGTAAGAGGTAAAAGCCTATGACCTCCCATCACCAGTGCAAGAGGACACATTGCTGTGTGGTGAAGAGGGGATCATTGAGAAGGGATCATCTTGCAGGGAGAATTTATAAGCACAATCGAATTGAGTCTCCTAAATGTGAAGAGGAGACTATCCATCTCTCCGTCTCTGAGACTGCAGCATGACCAATTGTAAATCTTTATCAGCCACTCCAGATGACCTCTCCTGATGTGAGAATGGCTCTGAGATTCAGAGAGGTCATCTCTTGAGGTGCAGAACGGATGCCCAAGAGTGGGTCCGTTGCCCTGTTGGTCAATTCCTGCATTTCCTTCTTTTCCTTTAATTTATTCATCAACAAATATTGGTTGAGTCCTATGTGTCAAGCCATTGTAGGCCCTGACAATACAGTAGAGATAAAAACCAGATATCTTCTCTGGCCTCATTGAGCATATAATCCAATGAAGGAGATAAGGAGGAGCTGGGAAAGCATGTAATCAGGTAATTTGATCTAGTCAAGAATTCAGGGAAGGCTCTCCTAAGATCTGAAGGACCAAGTAGAAGTTAAGTAATGTAAGGAGACCTTCTTGGAAGGTTAGCACATGTGCAAAGGCCCTGTGGCAGGATGGAGCAGGGCAAAATTAAGAAGACCAGTGTGGCTAGAGTCAGGACACCAAAGCGGGGTGTGATGCAGAAGCAGGAAAGGCAGGCAGAGCTAGCTCTGGCAGGGCCTCTTCCATGTTGAAGGACTTCTGTCTAAGAGCCATGGGAAGGCACAAGGATTTGGGCAGGCTAGAGAAAGCATAGGGGAAGGGAAGCTTTCTCTGATGTATGTGGTAAAAAATTCACTATGGCTGCAGAGTGAAGAATATCCGTCATGGAATCTGAGTGGATGCAGATAAACTAGTTAGAAGACTATATAGTAGCCTAGGGGAGAGAATAATGTGGCTTATATTGTGGTGTCAAAATAGAATTGGACAGAAGTAATAATACTCAAAAGGTATTTAAGAAGTAAAAACCAAAGGACTGATGACAGGCTATGTATACATTTTGGCGGGGATGACTTCCAAACGTGAACATGGCCTCTGGACAATATATGGAGAAGGGAAACCATCACAGCCCCTCAGAACACCACAGCAATGACAAAGAATCAGGAACCAGGGCACTGCGTTCAGTTTGATACCATACCTGAAGTTTCTTCCTTCCCTTTCCGAAAGGGCATGCAGAAAAGAATTGAGAAAAGAGTGAATGGGAGGGATAATTATTCTTGACTATAAATCTAGTACCAGGCTTCTGTAGTATAAAATCCTATTCTCAGAAAAGCCAACAAGTGCAACAA
The DNA here is from genome assembly GCA_004027375.1 of Macroglossus sobrinus. Lineage (NCBI taxonomy): Eukaryota > Metazoa > Chordata > Mammalia > Chiroptera > Pteropodidae > Macroglossus > Macroglossus sobrinus. The sequence continues at coordinate 766,555 of PVKZ01000283.1, forward strand.
TAGCATCTTATCCTACAGACTCTGAAAACTGGAGCACTCCAGGCCTTGTGATGACACAGCCTCTAATGATGATGAGAATGATGATGAGAATGAACTTTTTCATAGCCTCATGATCATCAATAATAATAAAAAAAGAATTACCATTTATTGAGAGCCTTGTAGCAGGTAATGAAACAGGAGGGTTTCATCCTTCCAAAACCGTTACCATATATTAAATGAGGCAAATGAAGCTCAAAGATGTAGAGTCAAATCTGTACTGGTAAAGGTTTAAAACAGCCTTCTCAGATCTGAGTTCCCTTTCACGATTTCAGTTCTAAAATTGTTCTTCTTTATTTGGGTAAAGGAACATGTTCACTCCTGAGTATACCTTGGTTTCTTTGAATGTTCTGGTGCTTACCGATCTGACTATAGTTTAGAGCCAAGAGAGTATATATAAAATTCTCCATAATTTTCCTATTTTAGAGGAAGACAGAGAATTAATGTATGTCTTCATGTGGTCTCTAAAACCCTTAGTCCTTAATTTCAAATTAAATTGGTCCATACACTATTTCTTTCCTATATTTTTATGCCCAGACCCACCAAAGCCTAGTTCTGTTAAACCTCATGCATACTCATAAATAAACTTATGTGTGTTCATAAGTAAAAAAGAAAAAAAATTAAGATAGCAAAAATTTAGATAATTTCAAAAAATGTGACAGTGGCTCATTCTTGATTTACTTGCTTATTAAACTCCGTCTGAACTTTTAAGAACTATGATGCTTATTCAAAAAAAGCATTGTAGTAATAATGCCTTCAGTTAAGTTCCCTAGAAACAGAATCTGACATAGGAATTCAGAAGCAGTTCCCCAGAGAAGGGGCAGCTGTCTTAGTGTAGCCTTAGCAGTCTACACTCTCAGAAGCTGGGGAATGGGGGCATCCACCCCGAGAGGAACCGGGCTGGGCACCAACAGCATGCATCACAGGCTATTTTTACCACGTGAACTCCTTTGTTATGAAATTTCTCGGTATGTGGAGTGGCTGTGAGGTTATTATGCCCCTTTTCTTTTACAGAGGAAAACAATGAAACCCAGAGAGGTGAAATCACTTAAACAAAGCCAGAGAATCAATTAGCAGAGCTGGTACTTTAATCCAAATCTTCAAACGTCGACTTCCATTTATTCAACCTGACAACCTGAAAACTTTCCCAGTATAAAATACCAAGAAATGTTGGATAAAATATAATAAACACCATTTTACAATCTTGGTCGAACTCAAAGAGAGAACAGGATATATCCAGAGGCCACAAAGAAAGTGGAAACTGAGTGGCAGGCATCAGCTGATGCTCGGGCAGCTCACAGGGAGGAGAGGAGGAGACCCAGGAGTCTAGATTTTAATGGCCAAAGAGGGTTGAAGATTTTATCTTGGACTCAAAAGTAAAGTCGGGTGGAATGAGAACTGAGAACCCCGTGCAAAGCTGAACCCCATGCCAGGGCTGCACTGAAAGGATGAACTAAAAACAACATTCTCCCCCACCCAGCAGAATGAGACAGGAAGGATGCTCATCTCCATGTGAGCTCTGGGTTGGGGGAGGGGGAGAAAAAAAGAAAGGAAAAAGCAAAGCTCTTCCTGAGGATTCATAATTAGTAGCTGACCTTCATTTGGGCTTAGAAATCAAATCTACATCCCCAGTGAGTCTAGGATCCTCAGGACAAGAGACTAACATAAGAGATCTCAGATCAGAGGTAACCCGAAGCAGCAGTCAGAGGTAAATGGAAAATCTCTCTTCAGAGAAATACTCTCAAGCAGACCCCAAGGAATCCCACAGAGAACGTCTACTAATGATGAGCCCACAAATCGAAACCACAAAATACCCAAAGGAAGAAAAACTCACTATGACTGCATCAACAGACACAATAAACAGCAAAACTAGATCCTCATGCTTTCAAAATCAAAGGTACTAAGGTGATTAGGGGGCTTCACTCCTGTACCACGTTATTCATGGAAATGCAAGCCATGCTCTATATCATTAATTTAAAGGATCTATTAAATTATTCAAAGAACTTTCTCTTTGAATTTGGTTTTAAGGAAAAAGTATACATGGCCTTCTGATTCTTAAAAACAGAAGGACTTAGCCAATATCTTTCTTTCATAAGTTATTTAAATGTAGACCTAGCTGGAGGCAAGCAAGCGGAATAGTTTTCTTTTTGAATCCCCTTAGAGTCTTAAGATTCTATAAGGATTCCTCTAGAGCCACGTGTCTAAATCAGCTTTCCAAAAAATATCTAATCTGAAAATGTTATGCAATCATTGGCTGTAATAAAAAAGAGGGTGGGTGAGGAGGCTGAGTTGTTTGCCAATCCAAACAGTAACTAGACTAGAAAAACCCAGCTCATTTGTATTTGGCAATCTCTCTCATTGTGAATCACAGATGATACAAATATCCCTTGAAGAAATCCAAAGTGGCCTGTTGTAAACAAATGTATACTGTAATCTCCTCGTAACTGTTATGCAGACTACAGACAACAGTCCAAGTCTGTGGCTACCTTGGAACTAGGACACTTTCCAGTTCAAACTCGAAATCACGTTCTTAAGGAAATAAGGGGAAAGGTAGTTGTTCATTCCTTGAATAAAAAGATTATTTGACTGATTTTCAATGATTTGTTTGGATTAAGGACAAAAAATGGGAGAGGAAGAAAGTCGAAGTAAATTTAGGGAATAAAGGAGACTTTAAGTTAATCTGGCATGAGATGTCACTCTGACTTCCCTCCATCACCCAAATTCTATGTATATTTTAAAGTCTTTACTTCCATCCTACCTCCTCAGAGCTTCATCACTCTTCCTGCCCACTCCACGCTTCAGTCATTTCCCCGTCTTCTATGCTCCAAAGAGTCAAAGCGACAAATGCTTGTGAGCATTTATTCTGTACTAAAACAGTGCCAAGCACCTTCTGCAGTGTATGGCCCTGGAAAGAACTCTTTTTGAAACATTCCCCTTCCCTGGCGTCCATAACATCACTGCTCTGCTTGTCCTCCTGGATTTATGCCCTTTTGAGTCTCCTCTGCCCTGCTTATCAATTAAATGTGGGTGGTCTCCAAGGACCTGTCCTTGGTCCTAGATATTCTCACTATGCCCACTTCCCAGACTACTGCATCCTTGTCCTCTCATTTACACAAAAGTACCAAGCTGATGTCTTCCCGGGCAGTATCTCTAGGCCAGAGCATGCTCCTGAGCTCCTGGCCTGCACCCAACTGCTAAGTATCATTTCCTCTGAGGTGAGATAGTTACACCTAAAATTTAATATTTCTCCAATACGACCCATTAGCCTCCCTCCCATTCCACATCACCCGATCTGCTACTTTTCATGTATTACCTATCTTAGCAAGTGGGCAAACAAACAAAATCCCTCCTTTCTAAAAATAGCTACTGCTCTCTCACCTGGGCTCTGAGGTAGCTCAACGCTAAGTTGTATGATGTAGACAGACGCCTAGTCCACGCTCAAACTACCAAGCCCAGTGGTTTCTACTTCTCTCTTATCCCGTTGGGATCTCACCAGCATGCCTCTCGTGCTTCAAGCTCTTTACTTCTCCTGTCTGGGTCACTCATACCTGCTACCAGTCTCAATATCAGCCTCTTTCAAACCACTGAAAGAGGTTTGTCATCCTTTAAGATGGTGACCAAACTCCTCACTCCTCATTCAGTAAACTGGCGTGCTCTTTATGAGCTGGCCACTGCTTAGCTATCACTGTCCACCATTCATTCCCAATACCCGTCTCCTCATCCACTAGGCCCTGGACATATTGAAAGATGGGCAATTCTCAAAGGTAGCCTGCTGCTGCATATTCCTTCTGTCTCACTTCCTTCCCTCCTTCATATGGGCAACCCTTTCTCATCTTTCAAAACTCAATACAACTATCAGCTCCTCTAGGAAGCCCTCCCTGCTTACTCCTTCTACAAAACCCCACCACCCCTCTCTGCTTCCACAACGTCCTATGAACACACACACCTTCCATCTTACACATCATCACCCTGTACTCTGAGCTCTCATTTATCTCACTACCTTCTCTTCAGGGCAGGAATTGAATCTTTTTAGATTTTGTATTCCCAATGCATACCATAAGTCCCAGTACACGGTTGGTGTTCAATAAAAGTTTGTTGGATAAATGAAGAGACTATTAGGAATTTTTTAAACACGATTCTTTGCTTTTCCAAAGTATTAGCCTTTGGATTCAGGTGTGAGGATTAAAATAAATAAATAATACATATGATAGTGCTTCATTAACTAAACAATAATACACTGTTAGCTTTAAGAAGCAATACTGTGTGGTGATACAGCCTGTACTTTGAGGGCAAGCATCCCTGGGTTTCACTTCTGAGGCCTAGGAGCACATTATGTAACCTCAGGATACATCACTCTCTCCCTTTCAGCTTTTAAACTACGATCTGAATTGGTTCACCTTGTATACAATTAGCAGGAGATGCTTATGTGTTTGTAAAGCAAAACACTGCCTGCCTTCTGGGTGGGTGGATGCATGTGCTGAAGAAAAGAGCAAAGTCCTAAGGGAATTCTCATCTTCTTCTCATCCTGGATAAGTATTCAAAACCACCTTTCACTTTCTTGGGCTGTGAAAGTTACCAGAAGCATTAGCCCGTGCACCTCGGTGGGAATATTTGTGCAAGTATCTACCATGCTATCCTATCTTGTTTGGTAAGTGTTTAAACTATGGTTGTTTTAGGCCTAAACAAGATTAGCTGAACTATAAATATTTTCCTGATGATAGTACATGCAGGTGTAAAGAGCCAACCTTTTGTTTTGCTTATAATAAACTGCCTCTGGAAGTAAAACAAAATTAATGGCTGTGGATCACCTTAACCAGCCCACAATGATTGGGCAGAATAAATGAGTCAATATCATTATACATTAATATTTATCACATATGACATAACAGTTATACAAATCAACTTCTACAAATCAAGTCTAACTGTTATGTCATATGTGATAAATATTAACGTAATGATATTAAGAGACATTGTAATCAAGCTTGGTTTTGTAGCTTTATTAGAATGTAAAAGTATATAATCTGAGCAAAGATAGAATATTCTAGAGAAGAAATGACCATAGACTACAGATCTGCAGAGATCCCACCCACCCATATTCCATAACCCCACCTGAAGATGTTCTTCCACCCAAAAGGGTATAGTTTGTGTGTGTTTATTTGTTTGTTTGGTTTTTATTCCCTGGGTAAAATACAGCAGGTGTCAAGAGGATTTCTTTTCATGTACGGCAGAGAAAATAAACTTCTTAAACTCTAGCTCAGAATTTTGAGCCCTGCCCCAAACCTAACCTTTAAGAAAACATGTTCACTGTTAAGTCCAAGAAGTCAAACAAGGAGGTACTCTGTGTCACAAAGCAGAAGCACGTCCACGTGACCTGCGTGCACTCATGAGCAAGGCGACCTGTGAGAAAGGGTCACTCACTGCCTGACCTGAGAAATCCCCAGGACTGCCCCCAGACCTAAGAAGTCAGCCGCTGGTTCCCACTGTGCAGTAACACCATGAGCCAGCAACACCCGCTCGTCAGTAGTGCTCCCCGACTCAGCTCACACCTCCTCCCAACCCCGCCACTCCCAAATATTTCTTATTACACTTTTGTAATGTTTGCGACTTATTTTTCCATTATTAAAAAAAAAAGCATTATAAATCACATTACAGAAAATTAAAGGAATGATTTGTTGCAATTTGACTGGAAACAGAAGCCAGGAAACTCCAGATTAGCTAGGCTTTGCATCAACAACCACTGCCCTTTAATATTTAAAAGCCACATGAGTCAGTATTTAGGATGACTGACTGCCTGTCCTTAGGATGTGGAAAAGTCCATGCAGCCTTCAAAGACAGCTGTAAGACCTTAACGCTCCGAGGCAGAAAGAAATTTTAAAAGGATGCAGGATGCCCACACCAGTGCAGAGAATGTGGTTTAAAAAAAATTACAGATGGAATAATTGCCCCTTACCTCCACACTTTCTTCCATGCATTTAGAAGCCTCAGATGAAAGACCTTCCACATAAAGCTTTTGTTAGTGCATCAGATATTCTGCGTACAACACCAGCAGCCAGTTCTATCAGGGTCTGGCCAGAGCAGGGTAAAATTTTGGCTCTGAGTCCAAAACGAACATTATATGAATTGAATCTTCGCCAGTGGGTCTTGCTGGTCTGCTAGGAATTTATCAAGTATTTCCATTTCTAAGTAGGGGAATGTTAACCAAAACACTGCTCATGGTAGCACTATGCATAATAGCTCCAAACCAGAAACAGGCCAGATGTCCATCCAGAGCATAACAGATGAATTAAAAGTGGTATATTCACACAATGAAGCGCTATGGAGCCATCAAACCGCAGTTACATTCAACAATATGAATGACTCAAAATATGATGTCGAGCAGAAGAAGTCATGGACCTAACAGGACATGCATTGTATGATTTTAATGACGAAGTTCATAAACAGGCACTAACTTCTGTAGTTAGAAGTCTGGACAGTGCTTACCCCTGGTGGTGGTGTGCTTCTGGGGCCCTGGCATACCCTGTCGGAGCTGGGTTCTGATGATGTGCGTGTATTTATTGTGTGGGAACTCAAAAAGGCGAACACTTAATGATTAGTGTTCTTTTCTTTTACACAGGCAACTTTCATTTTCATTTTTTCACTTATTACAAAAGTAACTCTTAGTCAATGTAGAATCTACAGAAAATACAGATTGGGGGGCGGGGCTGGGTAGAGGAGAAATGACCTGTCTGTCATCCCATCATCCGGGGATAACCACTAACTCCATTTTCAGAATAACTACACAGGAAACATTCCTTCTCAGCATAATCTCGTTTCACTTAAACTCATAAATCATTTCATGTCACTCGTCTTCTCCTACATCTTTTCAGTTGACATATCACAACCCGTGCCATACAGGTGCAACAAACTAACTAATGTGTGCTTTGCTAGACATTGAGGTTGTTTAATTGTTATTATAATCAAGACTGTCATAAACATCTATAGCTCCATCTTTAACCACATCTATGATTATTTTCTTAAGATAAATTTCCCCAAAGAATGTCTGGATCAAAGGATATGTCAAACATTAATTACCCCCAGGAAAGAGTTTTGCTAATTTACATCCCCAACAGCTGTGTTTAAGTCTTCCTACTCAGAAGACATTAGTGTTTGAACAGTACAGCAAAGGATAGTTAAAGAAAAGCCACTTGAAAATATAAGATTTCTCCCCCTGATATGCAGGATTTAAAAAATAGATACCAGAGAATGTATAAAGAACTGAAATCATAGAACAAAACACCGGCTACATGAGACCTAAATAAGTCTCAACCTGGCGCATGAGCTCAGGCAGTTTTGGACAGTATCCCTGAGTCACAAGCTGACAGCAAGAAAAAGGGACATGTGGGAGGCAGTGGACATCCAGGAGGCCCTCATACATTCCCTTTAGGAGGATTTTCCAAAGCTGTCTTGATCCTTCAATCCCAGAGGGTTTCTGGGTTTTATTGAATATAGGAGCCTGGGACCTGCAGCTTCCAGGAGGAGAAGGTCAGCATGGGGTCAGCTCTGGACAAAGTGGCAGCCACTTGCTTATTTCAATTTACAAAACTCATACACTTGAATGTATTTTGAACCTCACAGTGCCGAGGATAATTTTTTCAAGTGTAGGAAGTATTTTTAAAATCCCATTAATGGGAAACAGGTTATCCTCTTGGTCATCATCAACAATTAACCCCAATATCCTAAAGTTTGATAAGGTCTGAAAAGAACTGCAGAGACCGTCCATCTTCTCTGAGCCACCTGCTGACCCCTTTGGTCCTTAACATTCTTGGCTGGCGTCCTTTACCCGACTTCCTCGGAGGAGTGTGCAATCTGTTTCCTCTTGGATGCTGTTTTGCAGCACCAAAGGTAATTAGAGAAACTATTTGAGAATGGTGTTTCCATTTGAACGTCCTAAAGTCAACCCCCAAGCTTAGATATAGCATCACATGTCCTGTGGTTGAAGCTTTGGTTCTGACTTATTCATTCCTTTACCCATCTTGTCTTGGGCTTCGTTCTAATGGATATAAGTTCCCATTTAACATATGAGACCATCAAGAAAAAAAAAAATAGGAAACCTAAAGCCCAGGATCCTGATACGCCATTCCTGGATTCACATTTCCCCTTTATTGTTACTTTAGACAGACAGAAGGGAAGAAGAAGGATTTACTACTTCCCTCCCAAGAAAAACAAAATATAGGACAAGTAGTCGCAAGAAGCAGGACAACAGGAGTACTGAATTTAAATGTTTATCAAGGGCGCTTAGTGATCAGAACAGCTGCCTGAGCAGGGATATAGAGTAGAATTTTACGACACTACATATATTCTACAATATATGGTAGAATTTTACAACTCTACATATTTTGTATGCATGGGCTTTCGGTAAATGTAAACTGTGCAGATATATGTAACAAAAATACACGTATAGTTTTAATATGGAAGATTTTTTACAACATTGAATATATACTCTGTGAAAATATGATGGAAGTGCATTTATATTTACTTCACCTGTCTCATTCATCCATTCAACAGGGTTTCTCAATCTTAGCACTACTGACATTTAGGGCTGGATAATTCTTGGTTGGGGTGGCTGTCCTGTGTATTGTAGGATGTTTAGCAGCATCCCCAGCCTCTAACCATTAGAAGCCAGTAACAGCCCCCTTGTCTCCAGAACTGCCAAATGTCTCCTGGGGAATACCTCACCCCTGTTGAGAAATATTGCAATAGAAGGTGTTGGAATGGTGAGGGTGAAAAAGCATTCAATTGAGACAGGTTCTAGTCTAGATTCAGCAGGTAGCTAACTGTGTAACCTGGTCATTGAGGTTCTTTGAGGTTTGGTTAAAGCATCTACTTTAGCTGATGCTCAGACTCTGAGGCAGAGATGTGCATGCCCTCAGGTACAACCTATAAAGAAATGGGGTAAGCAGGAATGGGCAGAGAGAGAAGGTAAACGTCAATGTGACTGCAGCAGAGACCTCATCTGGGCCCATGGGGAGCTCTAAAACTGGGACAGACCTTCAGAGATATCCCAAATCGAGGCAAAGGGATCAGGCATCTCTACCCACATATCAACCAAGCATTGGACATGGGCTACCCCCGGAGAAAGGGCATACCTTTGTCATGAGGAGGTTCTCTTCAGCACAGGGAAAGGCTGAAGGAGGGACCCAGCTGTGAGCCATCAGCAGCCAGCACTCAGAAGCTGAAGAACTGAGTGCCGAGTGCCTCTCTGATGGTGACACACCACAGCATCCACTACAGCATGTGGATAATTCACCAGGCATGAGAAGTTTGATGGAAGGGAGTGGGAGCAGGAACTTCAGATCAAATTAGCCAGGAAGGAACCTAGCTACCCCTGGGCATGTTGAACTGTCTCTATCCGAATCATTGGTCTCTTTTTCAGACCCTTATGTTATGGTCCCTACTACTCCAGTTAAACAGCAAAAATATATATAATAACGATCACTCTGTGTCAGGCATTGTTAAGCGCTGGAGATAGAGCAAGGAACAAAACAGAGTCTACTTGCCAGGAGCATTCATCCTAGAGTAAAATTATAGAGGGTAAGGATAAGATTAGTGACCTAAGAGAACTGCTAAGTCCACCCAGATAGGCCGCAGCCTGAGGAAGAAACAGCGAACACCGTCATTGAACAAATCACTGTACGCAGCTAAATCTGAAACAGCTTTAAGGACAAATATTCCCAGAGAAAGAAAAGTGCTAAAAGTGCTAAAAGTGGTAAAAGTATTAGCTTTCTCAGAGAAAAAATAATAGGAGAAAAAAATGTGTGGCTTTTGCTGGCACGTGTGATATGGTAGTCCCCGCTTATCCACAGGGGTTATGTTCCAAGACCCTCACTGGATGCCTGAAACTGCAAACTGTACTGAACCCTACATATACTATGTTTTTTTCCCTCTACGTACATACCTATGATAAACTTAATTTATAAATTAGGTACAAAAAGAGATTAACAACAGTAACAAATAAAAAAATGAACAATTATAACAATATACTATAATAAAAGTTAAGTGAATGGCTTTGTTAAGTAAATTAAGTAAAATAAGGGTTACTTGAACACAAGTGCTGCAATACCAGAGTCCATGTGACGGCCAAGGCAGCTGCTAAGTGACTGAGGGTGCAGTGTATACGACATAGATATGCTGGACAAAGGGATGATTCATATCGCAGCAGGAGGGAGCGGGATGGTATAAGATTTCATCACGCTACTCAGAACAACACATAATTTCAAACTTATGAATTGTTTAAATTTGGACCCTAGTTGACCGCTGGGTAACTGAAACCAAGGATAAGAAGGGGTACTACCCTATTTATTTATGAGTCATCATTGTCGGAATATTTTCAGTGTTGCATTTTCCTTTCAATTCAATGATTAAGACATTTGTAAAATAATTAAAATTAAAATCGTTTTAAAAAACACTTCCTGTGTGCGTAATCTATAAAAGAGTTCTAGATCCATGATACTTAAAAGTATGGTTGGAGATAGGGAGGATGGCATCACTCTTTTGAAGTTCTGCATAGATAAGTCGACGTGGTTCCTTTAAAAAGTGTATGAATACATCACCCAACCTGTCTGCTGTGAGGCCTCAGCCCAAACCCCAATGCAACCAAAAATATCCACTCATGAGTCTCTTATGCTAAGCACCTCCCCTTAATGAGAAAAACATAAAGTCTCTTTATTATTCAGATAGCGAACAGCTATTTTGGGTGCTGATACTAATAAAGGAAGAACAAAGATAGTGCAAACCTGCAATGTTTCTGCTCCTAAGAAACATTACTTTTGGAAACACACACACACACACACACACACACACACACACACACACACAGCTGTTGGATTCAGTGATACTTCATTGATAGTCACCCTGGAAATTATTTGTTAAAACTTTTAAGCTGCTGATTCTAAAGGGAAAAAAAAATCCATATTCTAACTAAGCCAAAAAAACTTTTTCTACACATTATCACCATTAGGGGAGAAAAACATGGTAGTTATGTACATTATATAAAGGTAATATTGTGCTGTGAAAAAAAAAGTATGGTTTGAATAGTGAAGTCCTCATAGAGAAGATTCTATTAAATGCAAATTCTAATTCAATGGGTTTGGGGTGGGCCTGAGAGTCTGTTACTAGTAAGTTCACAGGTGATTCTGATGCTGTTGATTGGCAGACCTCATGCCGAGGAGCAAGTTTCTAGATCATTCAGTTTAAATGATTGTTAAAGTTCAGATGAAGAAATAATTGAGCATCCTAGAAAGAAAAAGAGACGCAAAAACAATATTGCACCAAGACTGTAGTAGTTAAATTCTGGAATCTCAGCAGCGAAAGTGAACCCTAATTAAAACTTCCAACAAACCAAAATTCCTTCAACATCTAAACCTTATGCGTCTGGATCTAAGACGACATTAGGTATGTACCATTTGCCGGTAGACACAAGCAGTTACATGGACTTCGGTATATTATTTACAATATAAATACCACAAAACAAGACCTGAATAATATTACTCCCTGTGAAAATGGGCCAGCCCTTAACCACAGCATTTTCCTGAACTTAGCTAACATTCACAACCATTCCCTTCAAGTGTCAGAGCTGAGCCCTTAAGTAAAAAAAAAATTTTTTTAAATACAGACATGATGTTGATGCAATAGTGACTGAACAGTTTTAATAAAGCAGTAAGAGTTGATCTTAAAATCAAACAAAGATTAGTAGAGCCAAAAGTAGTCTCTATTAATAGTCTTATTCTAGACACCGAGCATCATTCAAGAATTTTATCATTTTTTAAAGAGCTCAGAAGACATTATAAATCAGCATCTTGGATCACATTTTTTATCATAGTCATCCAGATTGGATATGTCAGGTAATTATTATATGAGGATGATGAGCAATCTGTGGGAATAATTCAGTTTTATGGCTATGATGAGAACTTTATGAAATGAATTATAGCATAATAACAGTATTTTTAAAGGAACTTATAATGTATTTTAGTGATCTTTTTGTATAATAACACTTCCTCAAAGTGACTCGTATATGGTGTTTAAGTGCCTAATAAAGCTCATCCTGATTAATTAATAAAGTGACTATCACTAAGTTTATATGCATGGTGTGTGTGTGTGTAAATACACCGATATATATGTTTGTTGGGACAGTCTATTTTTAAAACTTAACTAAAATTCAGGAAAATAAACTATTAAAAATTACCTAATAGGAAGAAATTACAAAGATTTACCATGTAATATTAGTGGCTTTGATTATGATTTTTTTAAAAATAGCACTGTCATTACTTGAATTATCAAGATTTGTGGTGGCAGAATTTATATTAAGCAAAAAAGTCTTAAGAAGATTGGGTTCTAGTTGCATTATGAGAGAAAAACTGGCGTAATATTTTTTGTCTGAACAGAGCAAAATAAAATCATTCTTATTAAATTCCACCCCATAAAAAGCAAATACTATAATTCTCTACATACTATATAATTCCCTCTATACTATAATTCTGCTTCTCTATATCCCATGTCGGTTCCTCAATTCATATATATTTTTATAAACAGGGGATTGATAATAACTAAATATGTGTGTTTTATGAACTACTTTAAGTGCATGGTTTGGGGCATCCAATTAGAGTCTGTTCTTTTACTGTAGTTTTCTGTCTTTAATAGGATTCTAGTGTTCAGGTACTGATGATCATGAATATACAAAAATATCTTGAATTCTCATCCAAATTATTGTATTCAGTATAGCTTTGACAGTAAGTATATTTTATTGCAATCTTTTTTAAAAAAACTCAATTGACATTTATTATACTTCTATTATCAAGAATATTCAGATAATCAGAATGCTGTATTTTCCATCCTTTCTGTGTAAGTGGCAGTTTACTGGTCATTTTAATAGTATGTAGTTTCAATAAAAACAAATGAGTATAGTACTTTAGGATTTCGAAAGTGATTTTCATATGCATTGCCTCATTTAATCCTCACAACAACCTCTGAGGTAGGCACTATAACAATCCTCATTTTTAGATTTGAGGAGACCCATAAAGAGATTATATAGTTCTCCCCAAATCCTCTAGCTATTGGATAGTAAAATCAGGATTCAAATCTGGGTTTCACTGCTGTTCCCACAATGCACCACTGCCTCTCTGAGATAACATAAAGGGAAATGCGACACAGACTGTAAAACTAATGGTCTAAGTCTTCTTAATGCATAAATGCATATGTGTTCTTCATAATAAGTTAACTATTTATGGCCGCATTCTGTTCCTGGGTCTTCTCTACTTCATGTCCAGTGTTAAGATATTTCAAGGTGACTTCAGACAAAACACAGCAACTTGCTGTTACCACAGTCTGTTGGTGGTACCTGACCTGTAGAGCACTATCAACTTCCATTCATTCATTCAACAAATATTGGGCTTCTAGTGGAATACTCTGATTGCAACTAAGTCTATGATTTTGTGATGAAGCTTGGATACAAACTAAGCTTTCATTTGATTGATATGGCCCTCCATTTTGGGGAACAGAATCTAACGTCTGGGGCACAGATCACTCACTGGAGGAACTAGAGAGGATTTTAGATGATGTGTGGCTCAGCAAATGTTAACTGGACCTACATAGGGAGAATGTTATTTCCTTCACTATTCTCTTTCAATCTTTCTGATTATGTAAAAAAAGAAAGGCACAGTTTGGGGCTAGAATATCTTCAGCATTCTATAACTAGATAATCTCTTTTTAGCAGAGAGAAAGCTTTAGGCTTAGAATCTTGAACGAGTAACTTGATCTAATTACAATTTAATGTATTTTTTCATTGTATTCATTTTTAGCATTACGTTTTCTTCACAGCATTGAAACTGGTTCTTATATTTCTACATAGAATAGTAATATAAAGTTTCTCTTATAAATTATTTACATATAAAAATCAGTCTACATTTAAAATTATGATGTCTTTGATGGCAGACAGCAGTACATGATGTGGCATAAATTATAGAAGTAGTACAGAAATCGCTGACATTTGGAAAAAACTTGTGAAAAGAAAAAGCAGCGGATTGATCATCGGCAGCCTGGCTCTAGGCCATGGTGTGTGACTTTGAGGAAGTTACTGAACCCGGCAGCCTCACTGTGTTCACGTGTAAGATGTGGGTTAGACTGAATCCGCAATACAACATGTTTCTGTCCTCTTCCCCCTAGACATGTGACACACTCCCATCTAGCAGAGTGACCTCACTACTGCAATGATGGTGAAGAGAGGAGTAACTAGATGGTCAGAAAGAAATGTGTGATTTTTTAAAGTTCCCCACGCTTCCAATCCCAAGTGTATTCTCTTCCTCATGTTAAGCACATGATGGGAGTTGAGAGTCACCAGATAAGACAATCTGTAAGGCCTCTTCCAGCTCTTAAACTCTAAGTCGCTCTGATTTGACATATAAATGTTAGAGCTAACATATCAGGATGATTTGGTAGCTGTGAGACGAAAACATGCCCATAAGTTCTTTCAATAGGAATAATTATGAAAAAATAACAACAGTTCTACTTCTTTAAGGAAAAGGTGTACATGGGCCAAACAACCGCAGAAAGATACTCTCTGCAGTACTGACTAAAATTTGAAGTTTTCTCACCAGAGACAACTTGAGTCTGCATAAGAAACTTCACTGAAGTATCTATTTCCCACTTACCATCTATTTCCTAGTTACCCTCCCACAATTTATCCCCTAGGAGCCAGAATTTCCTTTTTCTTAGTGTATTCACTTCTGCACAATTAACACCCATTGTTAAAACAGTATAGGAGTTCCCAGGTCTAACCACCTCTTTATATTTTCACATCTGTTCCGTGAAGCCCTTGTGTATGTAAAAATATTAAAATTTGTATGCCTTTTCTCTAGTTAAGTTTAATTCACAGGCCCCAGTGACATTATCTAAAAATACAGAGGAAAAGTTTTTCCTTCCTTACAAAAGAAAACAACAATTTTTTGAGAAACAGTAAGTTAAACAAAATTACGTAAGCTATCTTCCCTATAGGACTTCGGGGATCCTTCAATATGTTAAAATGTATTGTGACTCTCCAAGGAGAGAATAATTTACTTTTTCCTAAACTTATTTGACCAGCAGTCCTCTTGATTTCAAAGCCATATTTATATTTCCAGAAATGATCATACCTACATTTCTAGAGCTCCTTTAACTTTTGAATTTTCTAAGTGCTTTCACACATATTGTTTCATCTCATCTCATCAGCACATCTCACAGAGTGCACTGTCTGAAAATTATGATTGTCCTGTGATGGTGGAAGAAACAGAGGGAGGACCAAAATCCCAATCCCTCGAGCCCTGCTTTTTCCTCCAGAAGTTAGCATTATAGCTGGTGTCCGTTAACTAAATTCTCCTGACCTTCGATCATATCTCCTCTACAAAGTTGGACATTTCCTTGAAAACATCCAGTGAGGAAACTGGAGGAGACAATAATGTTAAGAAGATTTCCTTCAAAACACCCTAAAGTATTCTTTGAGAGGGTTGTGATATTTTAATATTGTATAATGCTTCCCCTCTTGCCTTTATTTTACTTCCTCAATGAAATGCAGAGCGTCTGAAATCCACACTTGAAAATTAGACAGAAGATGCTGAGTCAGTTGAAGTACAGTGACGTTTCTGAAGTAATGAGGAATTTTCCGGGAGGTTTTAGGTAGCACTTTCTGGTTGAAAAAATTGCTCCACAAAGAACATTCTTTGGTAAAGGAAAAGCTGAGTCATTCAAAAGAAAAAGAAAGAAGTCTCCCGTGGGCACCACAGTTGGTGAGCACAGTGGTAGCTGGAGGCACGGCCTTAAAGAACAGGGCAGAGAAGCTGGACTGTTATGTACACCAAGGGGACAGAGTATAGACAGAAAAGAGTGAGAGATGTGCTTTCTGGACAGACGGACAAGCCTTAGAAACGCCACAGAAGAACAGAGCTCTGGCTCAAGGCCCCACGCCACCATGTTCTGGTTTTATAATCCTCAGCAAGTCACCCAAAGGCCCTGGGTTTCGGTCCCTAAGTCAACGCAATGTCAATGACAATGTCTCTTGTGCCTGTAGACCACAGGTGTGCCGGATGGACTCTGAAAGCTCAGGACTCAGTTCTATCATCCTAAGAATGACCCTCCTGCCAGGTCACACCCTGACATTGGGATCCTCAGAGAACTACGGACCACACCATTGTTCCCAGCATGAGGTGGCCTGGGAGGAGGGGGAAGGGCTGATAAAAAGGTTACCCACTTTTGCCAAGCCATGGTCTCTGCATCTTTGAGGACGTCACCCTTGTATATTTTATTAGTCTCAAGGGTGGAGGGTGGAGGGGGGCTTTTTTCCATTTTCCACAAAGATAGAGGATGTCCAACAGGGGGTCCAGAATCCTCAAGACTTTAAATCACTGAGTCAAATCACTTGATGTAAGAAAGTAAGACAAAAAGTATTTCTAATAGGCTCAAAAAGTATCTCCTTACTGTGCTTCCGAAATTATTGTTTAAGAGAGCAAATAAAGAAACTAAGAACCCTGCATGAGTGACCTGAAAAAGAAAAAAATTAAAAAAGACCTTAGAACAGGAACTATGGACTCCAGGAACACCTCACAGGAGAAGAGACCAGCCCTCTAGAGACTCCAGAGAGCTGTATCCCGCTTTCTTTCTAAACTGAAAATAAAATTAAAATTGAATTTTGTTACTTTATGTTTATTTTTGATATTTTAAATTTGTTGCTACATAAATGTGAGGAAATTGATTTTAAATATTTGAAACGTGTCCCATTGTAGAAAAGAAGAGAATTGTTTACATTCGTTTGGCTTTGTGTTTGATTTGGTATTATCTGAGAAAAATGTGTCAAAATTGAATAATTCATGCAAATCTTATTTATTTGTTTATTTGGAGTTATCCGGCAGGCTTGCCCATCAAAAATACAGCTGAAAACAGGAATTAAACAAAACAATTAGGCTTCTGATGAACTAATGGCCTGAAGTCTAAGAGACAAAGACCATGACTGCTGTTCATCCGTTCACTAAATACAGTGGTTATAAAGTGCTGGTGAGTAAGCTGGACATTGTGTGTGGAGGATAAAATGACAGCAAAAGCAGACATAATTCCTGTCTTCAGGGAGGAAAACAACAAGTATGTGTGTCGAGCACTACTGAGAGCTAGTCCCTTTTCTTTTAACAAAAGACTTCAAGTTGTTATTTGTTGTCTAAATTTGCTTAGAAGCAGCATGTTAACAGTGGGGAATGAGTGGCTACTGCCAGCCACCTGAGAGCAGGAAGAAGCACCAGTGACAAGACAGGAGACAGTAAAACTGTAGACAGGCACGAATTCACAAGGCAAATCAGCCCAAGAGGAGGCATGGAGAAGATGGCAAGCCCCACCCGCCTTGACAGACCTAGAGAACACAGCTGAATCACAGCCATCATTCCCCACAAGATGCCTTAGCAAGGACTGCGAGCCATTCAAAAAAAAAAACCAAAATATGACTAACAGTTCCATTTGAGAAGAAAAGAATGTGTAATATGTTTTAGAAAAATTTCCAACAAAATAGCTGAAGAAAAGGTGGCAGTATAATGGTGAAAGATGCAAACCTTCAAGAAAACATTGTTTCCTGGAGCTGGCATTCCCAGTAACTGGGGTTGCAAACAACTAAGATTTTGCATGACCTTTTATGACAAGTATTTCCCTTTACTTCTTTTTGAAATACTCAATTCCAACTGCTGTAGCTCATTAAACTTTAAGTTTCACTTTTAAACTAACCATGTACAGAGAAAAATTAGATGACTCTGCATAAAACTGGTAGTCACAATAAAACAGCTCTATTTCCAAGTCTCTGAAATTCTAAGTTACATCACTGACCACACCTCACCCTCAAAAATCTGCCACAATCACTTCTGATGAAAAAAGGGTTGAACACGTTGGAAAATGAAAGCCAATGGTCATGTTTTTTTAAAAATCTGGAAGAAGGTTCACTAACTGCCTGAATGAGAACCAGAAAGTATGTAAATGTCACAACTGCTCTAGAGCCCAGAATAGCATCAAGCTGGGATTTAAAGATAAGATCTGTCATTTTTTTTGTTTGTTTCTCTGAGATGAAATAAATTTGCCCTGTTATTCAGCCAAAAGAAACAAGAACCATTCTCTGAAATTCACATATCCTTTAAAAAATGCAGAAACTAAAGTATAAATAGCAAACTTTTCAGCTCAGAGTTCCTCCAGGTTGAAAAAAAAAAAGACAATTAAAGATATGTGTCTTGTTCTCTGAGTATCCCATGTGTAAAAATTTAAAAATTCATATTTTATTGAGTTTAGATAATTAATTGTGACATCATAAAAATAGCTCCCATATTTGGAATTCTTTCCTAATAAAGTTAAAACTGTGGACTACTATTTTCACTGCCAAGGACTGACAATGGGGCAGTGCATAGTCTGAAGTAATACTGCCTGGGTTCAAATCCTGCATCCTCCCTTGCACAGCAAATTAGTTGATATTCCTAAGCCTCAGCTTGTTCATCAGTAAATTGGACTGCTGATAACTCAAGATTTTGTAATTATCAAATAAAATCAATGACATATCAACCGAGCACAAAGTAGGCAATCAATTAACATTAGAATTGTTTTTACTAGACTATAAGCTCCTTGAGGCCCCCTGGCACATAGTAGGTGTTCAATTAATATTTTTTGACGAAGTGACTACATCAATACAATTTCATTTTCCATTCAACCGCATTCCTATTTAATTCTGTTTGCATGTTTCCTGCTAAGAACTAAATATGGCATCAGATGCCATGACAAATCAAAAAAGATGTGTAGAGCATAGTCCCCGCCTGTCATCAAAAACTTTACAAACCTAATTGAAATAAGGTGCGTGGCACAGTGAAATAACATCCAACAAATATCAGTGGGATCAAGTTAAATTCTGCCTACCACCACCACCCCCAAAATGGAACACGGTTTTCACTGTAACAATGAACAAAGAAATGACATGCTATTTATAATCCCTGCCACTTCTAAGAAACTGGCAACCAAATGGCTTTCTATTTGCTAAATGACGCGATGGGTGTGGGAGTGTCACATTTGAAAGGGCTCAGTGTTCCAACACTCCGGTTGAGATCAAACAGCCTTGCAGATAGAAACTTGCATCACTTGATTTTTTGTTCTTAATCAAGGGTGTAACTCAGGGCAAAGGCAGGTTGTGGAAGTGGTGGCGCGTGCAGGAACAGTAAGGGGAGGGTGAGAAGCATGCAGGAAACTCATTTTCCATGCCTTCCTGATAAGGACAATTCTCAACATGCAGCCATGCTCTCAGGCACAAAGACTCAGTAATGGCCTCTGGTGACCAAGAGAGTTTCCTCCACTCAGAAACCTCTGAACACACTATATGATTCATCTTCACCCATGATGGTCCTCTATGTGCTCTCTCAGCAGAATTTCAAGTGTTAGAACAGCAAGGACTCATTTATACTGTGACGGTCGTCAAACCTTTGTGCTCACATAACCCCATAAGAATTTTGGGAAACGTGGCCTGCACATTTTAACATCCAGAATTTTTCATCATATGTTTAAAAAGCTTCAAGGAATGTAATTTCCAGCAAGACATATATCAACATTTTAAAATAAAACAATTATATCCAACAGCGTACATACACACATACACACACACACACACACACACACACACACACACACACACACACACATACAAGATAAGATACCCACCACTGGGAATATAAAAATTTGTTTCATATCAAGTAAAATCAACTAGAGTTGGGACATAAGTGTAAGGGGGTGTGTATTCTGTTGGATATATGTATAAAAATGATATAATTGTTCGCTTTAAAACGTTGATACACATACACACTCACAGAGGCAGATTCACAGTGCAATTACTGAAGCTTAAATTTCAGGAGCCCTTACTTGTATAAATAAACTAGCTAGCTATAAATGCACTTGGTCGCCTGTTTTTGGAAAATCTTCAAAGGTAAGTTATTTAACTGCAATTAGTTAAGACCACTGTCTCTTTCCACTCTGACTTCCCCTTCCACCTACACCCTCTCGAGTGGGTAACATTGCACTGATTGGGCATTTTAAACTCATAATTGTTTATTCTTTTTCCTAAAGAATGCTTTCAATTTCATAGAATATTCAAAACCTGGCAGAAAACCGTAAGTACAAGATTGAGAATATTCGTTAACTCAGAATGGAGAAGTGAGGGGAGGGTGGAGGAGGATAACACAGGTGTATTTAAGATAGCCTCAGGATGGGAAAATCTTGTTACAGGTGAGAGTCCATTATGAAGGAAGAAAGGGGAGGAGGGAGGAATTAACAGGCTTTTCTTTCATTCATTCATCTCCAGTAACTGGTATTTTCATTCCATTTCGCCCACATGTTCTAACAGAATATATTTTTATGTTTGAGAATATTTATGATCACTCTTCTATTTTGTACAACATAAATATGTATGTAAATTAAAATTCATTTTTAAAAATTTCCTATGACAATACATAATGCTCCAAGTGTTTAAAAATAAATTTTAAATTGAGTTATTATTCAGATTTCCATTGATGCATAATTGCTCAAACAACAAATATTTTACACATTTCACAAATAATTATTAAAAAGCAAAAAAATGTACTTTTATATTCACTGCAGCACTATTAACATAGTCAAGACATGAAAGTAACCTAAGCGTTCATAAACAAATGATTGGATAAAGAAGATGTGGTACATATCTACAAAGGAATATTGCTCGGCCATAAAAAAGAATGAAATCTTACCATTTGCAACAACACGGATGAACCTAGAGGGTATTATGCTAAGTGAAATAAGTCAGAGAAAGACAAATACTGTATGATTTCACTTACATGTGGAATCTAAAAAAACAAACAAACAAAACAGAAACAGACTTATATAGAGAGAACAAACTGATGGTTGCCAGATGCAAGGACAGTTGGGAGGCTGGGTGAAAAAGGAGAAGGGATTAAGAAGTACAAATTGGTAGTTACAAAATAGTCATGGGGATGTAAAGGATAGCATAGAGAATATAGTCAATAATACTGTAATAACTATGTGTAGTGCCTGATGGATACTAGATTAATCAGGGATCACTTTGTAGATTATATAAATGTCTAACCACTCTGCTATACAACTGAAACTAATATAAAATAATATTGAATGTCAAATGTAATTGAAAAATAAAAATTATAAAAGCAAAAGTAAAATTTGATTGAAAATGCATCCATAAATGAAAGAGAGCTTTGTTGTTTAACTATTTAACATATCTATAACTGAATTTCACTTATTTCAACTTTAAGAGGTCAGTTGTTAAGGCATTCAAAATATGTTTCTTCAGAACTTCTCCCTCTGAGAAAGATTCTGATCCAATCTCAGCAGCCAGAGTCCACATGTGGCTAATGAGGAAAAATGCTTAGAATCTAGGAGGATCTCATCCAAGGCTAGGCCTCCACCAGACCCAGCAGATACCAAGCAGCCTGACCAACCAGGGAAGGTGAATGAACCAGAACATTGCTCTCACTGTTTAGTCATCCACCATTGCAACATGCAAACCAACTCAGCCACACTGGATTTCTACACATCAGCACTTAACTTCATTCAACCCACTACTTTCCTGTTCCTGCCAAAAAATAAAGCAGAAGAAACTGATACTTGAGAGAAGCAATCAGGGCCATGCTCAAATACCCACTCTGTGAACACATAAACCCACTGAAAAGCAAGACACCCAAACTGTAACAGCTCAGCTCCCTGGGAAATGCCATTGCTTAGCTGTGATTTGATATTATGCTTTTCACTTTTATAAAGAACCAATGTATGGCACAGCCTTATGAAAACATGCCATTCTCTGGGGGTAAAAAAAGAGAGAGACAAAGAAACATTGCCCCTTATAATACTCTAAATCAAACATTTTAATATTATATAAATTTCTCCTACAATTTAGAGGTAGGAAAAGACAGGCCATCTTTTCCCAATAAACAGATACTCTTCTTATATTAGATCATAATGATATGACGCATTTTATTCCCTTTTGTCTTGGCCTCTAAATATTTCTGATATATATTTAATATACAGCTACAAAAATGCTCTCACTCTGGGTAAGTTATAATTACTTTCATAAACTATATATCATTCGATAAATACCAGACCCTGGGCAAGTTCAGACAAGCTCACTCAGAGTAGAGCATCTATCTGGGTTTTGTTTTTTTTGCCTTTCACCACTTCTCTAAAAAGATGTCCTAAATATCAAGTGCTCAAATGGTCATGTCAAAGACTACCTACCCATCCACTACAATCTTAGTTCAAATTTTTTTTTGACATAGACCCCTCTCCTTCAACTGTACTTTAACAAAATTAGAGATTTAGAAACCTGTTTCTGGTTAAAAACAAACCTAAACCAAAACAAAATGATTCAACAATTTTGCTTTAAATCTTCCAGAGCAGGTGGCAGCACAGGTGGGGCTGGATGTCTTCCAGCAGGGGTTGGGAGTGCTGAACAGCTTTAGAAAAAGCTACACTCAGAATACAAAATCAACAGCCCCAGCATACGGGACTTAGGGAAGACACAAGTGGAGGCACTTCTAAAGAATCTTCCATAAAGCTATAGAGAAAATAAACCTGTGATACTCAGCAAACAGTCATTTTTAAAACATCAAGAAATTATAGCCTAAATTCCAACGTAATCTATGACAAATGGCCTGATCAAAGTTTCTGAAATAAATAAATAATAAGACCAGGAGACTTAGGAGTCCTACTTAATACATAGGAACATAATAATAATATGTTATATCCTTTCCTACTAAAAACATGGTGAGGATTCCCTCCCCCTCCCATTTTAGCTAATCAGAGAAAATAAACCATCAGCTTGTAGAATGCTATCATAACAGGAAAATCTCAGCAAGGAGGCAAATCAACATGACTATATTATACTAAATAAATACCTGCAGGATAAGAGTTAAGTTGATTTTCCTGTCAAACTTTCTTTATCAAGATGAAAACTACTTTGAGAGTTCTCACTAAAAGAGTTAGAAAAATACTTTAGTATTTTTGAGGAAATATGTTTCCATGTGGCATCACTTGGGACTGAGAAGGCCTGGATTGAATGCAGCATCCTCCTCTCTCCACTCTGCCAGCTGAGCAACTCACAGGCCTTCAAACATCTCTGGACTTAAGTTCTTCATCTACAAAGTGAGCTTAACACCAACTATGAAGGAGAGGAAAGAAGCATGTGTGCAAATACTTTATGAACTTTCGGTTAAGATGGCGTAGTAGAAAGAAACTGTGCTTGCCTCATCTCATGACAATGTCAAAATTACAACTAAACTACAGAACAACCATGATTGAGAATCACCTGAGGTATGGCTGAACAAAAGTCCTACAACTGGAGACATGTATAAAGAGGCCACCTAGAGACTGGTAGGAGGGACAAAGATGCGAAATGGGTTGGTTCCACAACTGCGTGTGGCAGTTGAGAATCGGGAGGGATATTTTGGAGGAGTGAGGCATCCCAGCCCTACAATAGGCCCCTCAGCCCAGGGTTCCAGTGCCAGTAAAAGAAGTCCCTACAACCTCTGGCTATGAAAACCAACAGAGATTGTGGCTGAGTGAGGGAGAGGGAAGTAGGGGTCACAGGTATTCCTCATAAAGGGCCAGGGCACAGACTTACTCATTGATGGATTCACTTGCTCTAAGCTCCAGCTCTGGAGCAGGTGTTGGAGGAGCATCAGGGACATACAGAGAGAAACTGAGTTGCTTGGCTTCACGCAGCTTGCTCCCAAACAGAAGTGCTGGCAGAGTCCATTGTTCCTTTGTTGAACCCTCCCAACTCCTGGCATGCAGACGCAGGCGGCTGCCATATCTGAGCTCCATCAACTTGGCTAACACTGGTTGCCCTGTCCTGTTGATTCTCTGAGAGCCCACCCCTCCCAAATTGCAGGCCCATCCAAGCTACTTCTAGTGGATTTTCCATATAAATGGCTTGTCTTGGCTCATGCTTTAGACTTTCCTAAAATTGCTCGGAGGTTCACAAAATCCAAACAAGTAGCATCTGGCCTCGATGTGCCCCATACCTCTTGCTGAGCAGCCTCAAGCCCGCAATTAGTGGCAGCTGGCCTCAGTTCTCAATTCAGCCTTTTGAAGTACCTCTAAGCCCAGTGCGAGTGTCGGTCATCTGCAGATCACTTGGTAAGTCATGCCAAGTGGTCCCGAGCAGTGCATAGGCTGTGGCTGAACATGGCCTACAGTTGGGCCCTTCCCAGGAAGCCCTTAGGCTGGGTTGCCTTGGGGCTAGCTTTGACTGGAGCCAGAGCACCACCCAGGGCTGTATCTGAGAAGGAAACACTCAAAGGGCAGAGTGAACAGGCACCAGAGCCCTGCTAAAATGAATTCTGCTCCATAAGGTGAGCCCCTCACAGGCCAATCCTCACACCCAATCACCCAAGGTTCACTCCCTCCCATTGATGTGCAAACATCAACCAAGGCTCAACTACAGTAGGAGGGCATGCACGACCCATACAAGAAACACACCTGGAGCACCCAGTTTGGATAACCAAGGAAGACTGCACCACTGGGCCCCACAAAACCCCAGATAAATCCTCTCTACTAAGACCAGGAGACTTAGGAGCCCTACTTAATACATAGAAACAAACATAGGGAGACAGCTAAAATGGGGAGACCAAGAAACATGTCTTAATGAAAGAAAAGAACAAAGCTCCAGGAAAAAAAAAAACTGAATAAAATGGAGACAGGCAATCTACCAGAGTTCAAGACACTGGTGATAGGGATGGCTCAATGAACTAGGGGGAAGAGTAGATGAATTCAGTGAGAACTTTAACAAAGAAATAGAAAACATAAAAATGGAGATAGAAAACATAAAAAAGAACCAGTCAGAAATGAAGAATACAATAACTGAAATGAAGAATGCTCTAGGAAGATTCAACAGTAAATTAGAAGAAGCAGAGGGTCAAACTGGCTTTTTGAAAGACAAGGCAGTAGAAAACATGCAATCAAAAAAGCAACAAGAAAGAAGAATCCAAAAAAATTAGGATAGTTTAAGGGGCTTCTGGGACAACATTAAACATGCCGAAATTTGCACAATAGGGATACCAAAAGGAGAAGAGAGAGAGCAAGAAACTGAAAACTTATTTGAAGAAATAATGACAGAAAACTTCCCTAACCTGGTGAAGGAAATAGACATACAAATCCAGGAAGCTCATAGAGTCCCAATCAAGATGAACCCAAAAAGGTCTACACCAAGACACATCATAATTAAAATGTCAAAGTTTAAATACAAAGAGAGAATCTTAAAAGCAGCAAGAGAAAAGCAGTTAGTTACCTACAAGAGAGCTCTCATAAGACTGTCAGCTGATTTCTCAACAGTAACTTTGTAGGCCAGAGGAACTGGCAGAAAATATTCAGAGTGATGAAAAGTAAGGAGCTACAACCAAGATTGTTCTACCCAGCAAAGCTATCATTTAGACTCAAAAGTCAGATAAAGATCTTTCCAGACAAGAAAAAGCTAAAGGAGTTCATCATCACCAAGCCAGCATTATAGCAAATGTTGGAAGGTCCTCTTTAAGAAGAAGAAAAACTGCATATCAAAAATATGAATAACAAAATGGCAATAATTACATTATTGCAACAATTAACTAAAATGTAAATGGAGTAAATTCTCCAATCAAAAGATCGAGTGGCTGAATGAATAAGATAACACGATCCTTACATATGCTGCCTGCAAGAGACTCATTTCCCATCAAAAGACACACATAGACTCCAAGTAAAAGAATGAAAAAAGATGTTTCATACAAATGAAAACAAACAAAAAATCTAGGGTAACAATACTTATACAAATCAAAACAGACTTTAAAACAAAGGCTATAACAAGAGATAAAGAAAGATCCAGCAATCTCACTTATGGTTATTTATCCAAAAAAAGCCAAAATACTACTTTGCAATGAAACATGCATCTGTATGTTCATTGCAGCATTATTTACAATAGCTAGGATGTGGAGGTAACATGAGTGTCCACTAATAGATGAATGGATAAAGAACAGGCGGTACATATATACAATGGAATATTAGTCAGCCATAAAAGTAAATAAAAAGAATGAAATTTTGCCATCTGCACAACGTGGTGTACCTAGAGGGTATTGTGCTGACTGGAGTATGACAGAGAAAGACAAATGCATGTGATATCGCTTACATGTGAAATATAAAGAACAAAATAAACAAAACAGAAACAAACTCATAGATACAGAGAACTTTTTGAGGGTTGCCAGATAAAAGGGGTGTTGGGAGGGTGAGTGAAAGACAGGAAGGGATTTAGAAGCACAAACTGGAAGTTACAAAATAGTCACGGGGGTATAAAGCACAGCGTAAGGAATTTAGTCATTAATAGTGTGACGACTATGTATGGTGACAGATGAGTACTAGATTTATCAGAGTGACCACTTCGATAAGTTATATAAATGTCTAATCACTATATTGTACACCTGAAACTAACATAATATGCCAACTATAACTGAAAATAAAAAAATATTTTAAAAATACGTTATGAACTTTAATGTGCTATTCAAACCTGAGGATCATTTCAGACACCTGCATAGGCTCTTCCATAGCTTTCTGTTTCCAGAATTATCTTCATGAATAACAAATCTACTATCACTCTGTAGTCTGGAAATGTTCACTGGTTTTCCCCATTGCATACAAGTTCCTCACAATCTACCTTTACCTTAGGAGCCTCCCTTGCAGCAGCCTCCCCTACTTGCTTCTCTTCCTCTTTCACCATCTCTCACCAGCCACCCTGTACTGCTTGGTGTACCCAAAGGTGCCACTATTTTTCCCACTGGCTTGCCTTTTCAAGGGCTGATCTTTCTGTTGTAATGACTTTTCCCCACATCTCTGCTCAGCAAACTTCTCTTTATGCTTCGAAACCTCGTTCAAGTGTTACCTCTTCCAAGAAGTCTTCTTGTTCCAATTTTTCCCTAGTGTATGCTCCCCAAGGCATGTGGATGAATCTTTATGGCCAGAAATGTGCATGAAAATAATGAATTTCTACATCTGTATTTGAGACTAGACTAGCAACTCTTGTGGAAACTTTATGTGTTTGGCATACTCAATTTTGAAAAAAAAAATGTAAAAATTAAAATTTTATCCAATGATCACAGCATAAATGTTTTAGAACTTTCAATCCTTAAACTAGTCTTAAATGAAAACTTAAAGTGAAGCAGCCAGAGGTCTTCGGACACACACAAAATCTTTAGTCCCTCAGAAGAATAAGAATATAATAAAAATATCAATAGACTGAAATATAATTTACATTATCTTAAGAGGTACTTTCTACAAAAAACCGTAAGTGACAGGAGTGGCAGGAATGCACACAAAAACAACCACTTTTTGTGACTACCTAGAGACAGTTCTGATGGATTTGTTTGTTTGTGTGTGTGTGGACATAGCACATACACACACCCCACAAGTAGCATCCCTCTGGCTCCTACACTCTTGAGTGCCACCTGCTCTAGTTAGGCTACTGCCTGGATAATTAAAATAAAGATGTGTATTAGCAGATACCGTAAATGCAAATTTTCAAAGTATTCCAGGCAGCAGAGTACCGAATAGCATTCTCTTTATAATGTGGTGGTGTTTGTTCTAGAACTAAAAGAGTCCCTCTAAAGCAGCAATGGAGACTCAGAGAGGTTAAGTGAATTACCCAAGGTCACACAGCTGCATGGTGGCAATGCCAGGATTCAAACAGAGGACTTCTGATATGAAGCCCAGAGTTCTGTTACACTACACTGTCTCTTATAATATTAAACACATCCTGTTAAAGGCAGTCACAGAAGAAAAGTGATTTCCTAAAAAGAAAATATAGTTCTACTAGACCATATGGCTAGCCTTTAAATGTCCATGTTTTCAAATTGTGGTCCCTTGAATTTTATAAATATTAAAAGAATTGCAACCCACAAGTACTAAACACCATATTATCATCTAGCTGCTTATAAAAATAGTGTTAAAATGAGTGCTGTCCCCAGTACTGAGATGCTGCAAAGGGCTGAGGGCTGGTAGAGCCAAGCGGTCCTTAAGGAGCTCACCCATCATTCCCAGTGAAGGTTCCTAGCCAAACTGAAAAGGACACGTGCGACTGTTGGGAAGGGGAAGAGCGGGGAGGGTGTGTGTGGAGAGCTTCATTTTTTTGCTTGAGATCCAGTAGGAGTCCAAGAGGCTGAGACCTATTTTTCCCAGTCCTGCACTTGGGCAGCTCAGGCAGGGTGAGCAAGAAGAGTAGTCATGCCTGCCTGGCCAGAGTCTGAGCGATTACGCAATGCACAGACATACAAAACATTCTTGAGAAACAATGGCAGCACGCTGGGTTCTGGGGGACCTGCACTGACAGGCATAGGTGAGAGAGGGAACAAAAGCAGAAGAGTCCAGGCCCAGCTTCTAGTACGAGTACCATCAGCTGTTCATATCCATGGACGTGGAACCCACAGATGTAGAGGGCTGGCTAAGGAACTTGAGCATCCTAAGATTTTGGTATCAGGGGTCTTGAAGCCAATCCCCCACTAATACTGAGTCACAACTGTACTATGGAGAAGTACCAGATGGCCTCAGAAGCCCTCCCACCTGCAAAAGTTTCCTATCCTCTAAAAAGAGTTAAGTTCAAATCGATTCATTGTGATGTTTGAAAAATGAATTTAGTGTTAAATATCATTCAAGTGTGACGACTTTGTCTCCAGCTAGACTTGCGAAATCACTGAGTTAATTTACACCATAAATGCTAAAAGGATTTTAAAAGTAAATTAAAAAGTGACTCGACAAAGGAACTAGAAGAAAATACAGAAACAATG
The DNA here is from genome assembly GCA_004027375.1 of Macroglossus sobrinus. Classification (NCBI taxonomy): domain Eukaryota; kingdom Metazoa; phylum Chordata; class Mammalia; order Chiroptera; family Pteropodidae; genus Macroglossus; species Macroglossus sobrinus. Next base: position 795,450 of record PVKZ01000283.1, read on the forward strand.
TATTGATGTCAGGATCTAAGGCCTGTCTAAGCATAAAAGCAAAGAAAAAATAATAAATGGTAAAATGTTAATTAGTGCTCCGGAAAACATATTTTAAAAAACTAAAGGGCAATAAAAAAAACAGGAGATTATTATTTGCACATATGGTAAAGGGCTAATACCCTGCATCTCTAAAGAACTCTTATAATTGATAAAATAAAGAAAATATCTACAAGGAAAAAAAGAGCAAAGCTGTTATTTTTTAAAAGGATATCTTATAAACATAGTAAAATTGTTCAATTTCGATAATATTCATTTTCACCAATCTAATGGGTGAGGAGTTTTATAAGATTATATCCAGTGCTTAAAAGGGTATAAGCAAAATAGGTTATAGACTGCTGTAAAATACACCAAAAATATGGCAATTTGTAATAAAAGCAATTTTAAAACGGGCACACACTTTAACTCAGCAATTCCAAGTCTAGGAATTTATCCCAGGGAAGTAGAGAAGTATGCAAGAAGTATGTGGAATCATGAAAAACTGAAAATGAGCTAAATATCAAAAAAGCCTTGCTAAAGGAGTTATTGTATTTTCACAAGATACTACGCCGTCCAGAAAACCAATGTAGAAAAATACCTAAAGACATGGAGTGACATTTGTGAGATGGCAGAGTCGGGGAAGGAAGCCTAGAACCAAACAAAAGCAGCTGTAAGGGACTCATGCTTTTTACCTTGTGCTTTTCTCTATTTTCCAACCTTTCTACAAAAAGCGTATATTAGTGGTTTTCACCATTTCTTCAAATTGTGTTTTAAAGCATTACACTGAGCCAATCTAATTATTTGTTCTACATTCATCTATTTGCTCTAACCATAAACAAAGAAAAACAAACAAACAAAAAACACCTTTACCTGGAGTATTTGGATAATATGGACACTTGGCAATTCTATGCCTCCACATCAGAATTTAAAAGAATGAAAGATCTGCAATAACTCTTTGAAGAAACTTCACACCCAAGACCAATTGTTTTACTTCCTATGCTTACTAATGCGCTTGACATTAGAGCAAAATCTCTATGTCCTCAAATCTCTAAAGAGCCTGCAGAAATTAATACAAATGGGCATTTGTATAAACGCAAATCGGGCAACTGTGTGATTATCACTTAAGAAAAATTGAGGTTTCTTAGATTCAAACAATCAAATTGGTGAATGAACATTCAGTTAAAAATAAACTTATAAAAAGTTTAATAGCACAGTGCTTCAGTGAGCTAGGCTGCATCCTGACTTACTGTCTGTTTACAAGTGTTAATTATGTCTCGGAAAGGCTACAGCGTAGACCTTTGCTACCCACAGTGTGGTCCTCAGACTGGGACACCGGTAACACCTGGGAGCTTGCTGGAAATGCGGAATCTCAGGTCTCAGGCCAACCGCACCGGAACATACAGTTTCACAAGCCCCCAGGTGATGTGAATGCACATTGCAATCTAAGGTGAGCTGCTATAGAGAAAGTGAAAGCTCAAGTATTATCATTCACAGCCAAAGAAAAGATGAGAGATTAAGTCACGCTATCTCTAGCATCCAGCATGTAACTGGACTTGAGGAACATGTGTTGAAGGAATGAATCTGAATAGATGGAAGAGATGATAGAAAGACAGGACGCCTGCCAAGCCGCATGGGAAGGAGGGCAGGCCTATAAAAGCAATGGGAAAACATGTTCTCTGACCCCTTAAGTCTCACCTATGTGAAACTTCAATGAAGTGTAAGCCTGTGGGCAAGACTTAATTCGGAAATTAACAAAAAGTCACCTATCTTTCTGACAAAGTGGCCAAAAAGAAATCTGGGGTAAGGGGGCTCTATTTTGAAGCAGCAATGCATGCATTATGCCATAAAGAAAGGAAACCCAGAGACAGAAGCTTTTCCAGAAACCAGAGAATGCTCTAGTATGTTTTCCCTACCAAGCTAGGGAGCACACATAGCAACACGCCTACACACACACACTCTAGGTCAGACTGCAGGTCAGGAAAAGTTTGACACCATTGTGTCACCAAAGTACATTGCCAGATGCAAATACACAGATCTATAGACAGGAGAGCAAGACACAAGAATACTGGAAAAAAGGATTGTCCAAATGCATTTGAAAAGTTCACCATCAAGCTGCAAAACAATGAGCCTCAAAATATTATCACTCAATGATAGCTCTAGAGAGCCTTGCCCAGGTGAAAAGGGCAATAAAAAGATAAAGGTTACGGATTCTAACAAATACCTCTTTCTCCCTGCCTTTAATTTCTGGGAACCACTTCATCTCACAGCAGGGCTAGAACATAACCACAAACACTGCAGAATCTGTAAAGCCTTAGATCTCCACTGGGCAAGCAAACAAGAACAGCCTTTTGAGTTGGGAAAAGCACGAGCAAAAAAAAAAAAATAATATGGCCTCGATCCTGTCATCTACTAAAGCAAAATAAAGACACTGCGCCATTTGGTTTTTATATTTATGTAGCTTTGCAGAATTCTTTTCTTCGTTTTCACCTCCTTGTCCTACACAGCTCTCAGAGCGGCTTCTGTGCACCGCCCTGGAGAGCACACAACACGTTTTCAGGAGTAGCCAGTGTTAACCCCACATTGCTTAAACCGGCGTCACCCTCAGAGGCCATGTCAACACTCTTGTCCTCCACACAGGATACTCTTCACTCACCTGTTAAGAGGGGACCACACCACAATCCCCATGCCAGTCTGGCACAGCCAGAGACGCAAGCATGCCCAAGCCCCAGCTGCTCAGACACTTCACCTCCTTACTCAGCCCTGCCTTGGCCTCGCTGCCAATCGTCACTTTGTTTTCTTTCCCTCTGTGGTAAAAATAACTTCCTCTTGAAGTGTCTAAATCTGCATGTGATTTTACACACATTTTTTGGCACATCACTGGATGAATTCTGACACCGAAGCAGAATGAAATCACAAGAAATCTGCGATCACATTTCCGTAAAACTCCAACCAGATGAGTCAGTTCCACGTTTCCTCAGATATTGAGAAAAAGACTTCCAGGCATGATATGATGCTGTAGTTTAAAGCACCACGTCAGTTCCTTCTGTCCTGTGCTTCTAACAGACTCAGCAAAGGCTCAGAGACCAAGGGAAGCAGAGCAGAAGGCGGGAGCTCTTTCCTGTGAACCAGGGCTGTGGTTCTGAGTGTAAAGAAGGACATCTCAGAGGGCAAACCACCCGGTACAAATGTGGCCCCAAGAACTTAGCAAGATTTTGTATTTAGGACTTGAAACAGGGCTCCACGCACCTGTCATCACTACAGAACACCGGAGGATATGGCACAGTCATTCTAAAAAAAAGACTGTTTTGAAGACAGTCACTTCTGATAGTGACTTGTCCTCACAAAACAGGTTCACAAATCAAGGGAACTGGCGAATTCTTCAGCTCTGTGGTCCAGTGAAGAGCCATACTGACAGAGGAAAGTGAGAAGATGCACAAGGGAATGAAAATCATTTCATCTTTTCATATGCTGATTGGTCACTTGTGCTTCCTTTTCTGGAAATTGTCTGTTCACATTCTTTGTGCCTTTATTTCATGAATTCTCTTTTTCTTTTTGGTTTATTGAACTATTTGCATATCAATCTCATTTCCTAGAGAAACATCTGTCCCCATACTGGATTTTTTTCTTTGTTTATGGCATGCTATTGATCAGAAGATTTCACTTTAATGTTTTTTTCTTTCTTTGTTGTTCGTGCTTTCTGTGTTGGAAAGTAACTTCAGATGAGCAACTGCTGGAAGACAGACCTATTTGTCTAGACAAGATTTGTGTGTGTGTGTGTGTGGGGAGGCATTGTGGGGGAAATAGGGGTGGCCATGACAGTTATCTGCACATCATCAATTCTTTGAAAGATGAGGAAATCCAATAGACTATTCTATGTAGTTCCCAGAAGAAGAATTAGCAAAAGCAACTGGAAGCGACAAGGAAGTAGCCTGCCACATGGCAAAGAACTCCTTCAGCCACTGGGACTGTCCACCATGAAATGGGAAGATCAGTAGCAAGCAGCTGGGCCGAGGTTCTGAGAACCCTCTGAACAGCCAGAGTTTCTGATCCCTACTTGTTTTCCTTCTTTCTTCCTATCACATTGTTAGACTCTGAATTTTGTAAAGCCATGTCTTACTCTGCCTGCTCTCTCTGCCTTCCTAAGGATATTCTGCTTCCCACGATTTCGGGAGCAAGGTTCTCCTCTTATTGTACAAGATAGGCTGGGACAAACTGGTGATGTTGGCAAAAAACAACAACAACAACAAAAGAGCAACTATGATTAAGACTTTGAAAATGATGGCTTAAAATGGTTGTGCGTATATTACTTGCCTTAGTCACTTGACTCCTAGAATCTTTTAAATAAGCATTTGGCTCCCCAAAAAAAAAAAAACAGCCTTATATTTCCCATTGCTACAATTAAATGGCTTCTTATTTCTTTCAATACATGATTTTAAAAGTAGATGGGACCTTAGAAAGCACACAATTCAGAGATTCTAAAAGAAAACGAGGCACCACCCCCTTGGGACTGCATATAAAAATCACTCAGAGAACTTCTCTAAAGAACCCCAAAACTTCCCCATTCTGCCTCTCCTGGCCACTGGGGCATATTCCCAGAGAGATCTCATGGAAACACTGCTGCTGATAGGGATCCTAGGAAAGAAAAACAATTGAGAATCAGGGATCAAAATTCTTCATTTTAGAGGTAAAGAAACTTAAACCTGACAGGCTCATGTGACTTAGCAGCACTGACCACTGAACTATTTGGGGACTCTTTCCAGACTTAGGTCCAGTGCCCCTTCCATCAACCCACACGGCTCTGCCTGACAGTTCTGCTTAACCAATGAGAAGGTATTCTTGTCAAATAGCCTTCATGTCAAAGCAGGAAGTTCTGCGCTCGAATTGCAAGGCCATAGTTCTCCTGGACAAAATTTAACTTTCTATTAAGTAATGTAATATCATACTTGCTTTCAAGTTCTCTAGGAATTGGGTTAATAGCTACAATGGACTGTAATGGCCTTGTGGGTCTTGCCCCAACACCCATCTGAGGCTGGGCAGGTGAAGGCAACATGAAGAAGCAGAGAATGGAAAACAGAAGCAAGTTCACCAGCCTTTTGGCAAGGACAGGATCCAGTATTTTGGTTCACTGCCCTTGCCCTGACTTCCAATGGAAGCAGAGAGAAGAACGTAGCCATGCTACGAGGCGTGGTCATTCCATCACAAGTGGGAGAAATTCTTGTTGCAGTCATGGGTATGCCTGGCATTATGATTGAGAAGGCATGACTTTGGGATCACTAGCCCAGCCCTAGAACAGCTGGTGATCCCAGACAGTAAGCGACACCATACTCTCCCTCTGCACAGCTATTTTTATTTTGTGAATACAGAGGGAGGGGAAAATGTGTATACATTCAAGATGGAGGAAAGCAGGCTGTGCAAAGGATGTGTTCTTTAAAGACTTCTCCAGGAAGCAGAAGAGAGGATAAGAAGAGGAAGGTTTGTGTGTGAGTGATTAACAGGGCAAAAGACTAGAGCTTGTCAGCTGTTGAAGAGCCGCTGCCAATCTGAGGGAGAGGGTGACAAGATAAGCCATAAAAATTCTAGTTTAGTAATTTCATATTTCTTGCTTGGAATGGCTCTTTCAACGGAAGCCAAGCCATGAGTGATCTGGCACACTCCACGAGTATGTGTCTGCATGAGTGTGAGTGCACGTGTGTGGACATGTTTATGTGTGCCAGAAGAAGAGGGAGACTGAGAGAAGCAACAAATCAGGTGAGAAAACTGACATTCGTTCAGCTCAAATGCCAGGCCTTGGGTTAGAAAAGTATCCTATAAACAGCAATTATTAATCCCATTGTACAGATCCAAACACCTCAGGTTCAGAGAAGTCAAGAAACTTGCCCAAGTTCTCCCAGCTAATAGGTGATAACGTAGTGAATCACACCCGGATCTCTGCCCTAAAACTTATTCTAACGTCTGATGCTTCTGGCCCACCATAGGCCTTCAATGAATATTCGCTGAATAAAATCACTGAACAAAGCAATTTATATGTTTTAGAATACTTTCATTTTTATTTTCATTAAGACTATGAAAGTCATACTCACTGAACTTGAAAAAAAATCAGTGGTGTTTCCAGAAATGTAGTATGGTTTAACGTAAATGGTTTTTTAAGTTGTCTATGAATGAATGAAGTAAAAGTTACTTAAAGTTGTGACTTCGGACAATTACAATATCTTTCATCAAACAAGGATGAATGGGTTAATGCATTGAACCCTACTTTTATAGTCTATAGTTTTGAGGTTCTAGGTTAAAATCCGCTCAGTCACTGTTTCAAAAACTACATCATGTTATGTATGGTCTCATCTCCTTAAAGACTCCAAGTCATGCTTGAAATGTACTAGCCAATTTAACATGAATTGCTACCTAAGGAAGACACTGACCTAGAGAGAGAAATAAAATGCTATTCTGCAAAATCCTCAAACAACTAGGTTCAAGAAAATGACAAGAAACAAGAAGTCTGCATTCTAGTTGTTTGCAGCCAAATCTCTAGATTGACTTTGGGTATTCTTAATTGCAGTGAGAGCTCTACAAATCTACCTTGAAATCCCTTCATGTGAGAGATGCGTGATAATCCCCATGCACAGAAGACAATCTTTATGAAACTATATGGCTTGGTGGTTTTAGTGCCATTACTTGGAGCATATGCTCCAAACAGCCTAGAAAAGATGGGCTGTAGACGTCAACGAAGCTTGAGTCTTTCCTGGTACTCCTCCCCACATTCTCTTCTTAACAACATTACCAAACAAAGCAAGCCAAGGAACCCTAGTGGAAAACAGTCTGCTTAGCAAATACTATATTGAATCAACAGATACTTCCTGCAGGCCTGTACAGAGCACCCAGGAGAGGTGTTAGAGTACAGATAGAAAATACAGAATAAGCTTCTTCCTCTCAAAAGCTTGCCCATGAATTATCACAACACAAAGTACAATGTCAAAACTTCAGAAGTGATCATAAAATAAAGAATATACTACAGGAGTTTAAAGGTCATCACTGGAATGTTAGCTTCCTAAACCATCAACACAGAGGCAACAGCAGAAGCAAAGGCAGGCACTGAGACAAGAGAAGTGAGCCAGTGGCTAAATTTGGGAAATTATAGATAACTAATACAAAACCGGAGACAAACCAAGAGGTATAGCATACTCTCAACACTAAATAGCTATATGGATCCCTGGTAATTTTGAATATGAGAGTGTTACAAATTATTCAAATTGAACCTCTACCAGGCAGCATAAAACTGACTCTACTTATTTGAAAGCTTCCTATTTTAATAATATATATCTTTAGAATCTACTAAAAAGTTCTAACACTTTGGAAAAATGACATTTCTTCCTAAAATTCATAAGTTATTTTACTAAAAAGAAACATTATAGGAAATATTGCTCCTATATATTTGTCCTGGATATTATACAACAACATGAATAAAAAATGAACTGTATATGAATTCCAGTTTTATGAGAACATTCAAGATTTCTTTGGTAGCCTTGTCATACATTGTATAAGGAACATAATGTACCCAAATGTTTTCCCCTGCTGAGCTCATCAGCTCCATTCTGGTGATCAAACACAACGACAAAATACTTCCAACCACTGCACCAGAATCTACTGTTCCAAATTGGCTACACACATATTCCACATAATCTTTATGATATTGGTAAAATAGATAAGTGCTAGCTACCCATGAATTATCATGTGTTAGAGCTAATACAGACAACCCAAGTATTTAACATGTGAAGTAATCCGTAAGTGTCAAAAAGACCCCTGAGATTCTTTTGAAGAAGTCCTTATTTTCAGTTAATTGTTAGGAATTTAATTAGGCTTTATTATCTACCCAGACACTGTACTTAGCCCTTTGAAAGTGACTGAAGTATAAAATAAATTTCTTGCTCCTTGGGAAGGTGCATGCACAAGATACAGAAAACAATACATAAACAGTATTGTGTTTCAACCAGTGTCACCATTTACAAATTCAAAATAAAAAGCAAAATTGTATATCTGATAAGGGTCTAGTATTCCATATATTTAAAGAACACTCCCCGAAAAAGATAATAACCTAATTGAAAGAAAAATGCAATAACCCAAGTGAAAAATGGGCAAAGAATGTGAATAGACATTTTACCAAAGAAGATAGATATATGGTCAACAAGCATTAGGAAAATGAAAAACAAAACCACAATAAGATACCACTTCACACCCATTAGGATGAGTACAATAAAAGTAATGGACAATAACAAGTGCTGGTAAGGATGTAGAATGATCTTACATTGCTGGTGGGGTGTGCAATGATACGGCCACGTGGAAAAGAATTGGGCATTTACTCAATAAGTTAAACATAGAATTACCATGTGACCCAGCAATTCCATTCCTAGATACACACCCAAAAGAACACAGAACAGGAGTTCAAACGAAAGCTTGTACAGAAATGTACATAGTAGCTCTATTTACAATAGCCAAAAGATAGAAACATCTATCAATGGATGAATAGATCAACAAAATTCATATAATGGAATATTACTCAGCCATAAAAATAAAGTGCTGATACATGCTACCACATGGATGAATCTTGAAAACAATATGCTAATCACAAAGAAGCAAAACAGAAAAGACCACATATGATACGATTCCATTTCCATAAAATGTCCAGAATAGGCAAATCTATAGAGACAGATTAATAATTGATTAGGATGGAGTGGAGAAGGAGGTGAGAGCTCAAGGGTACTGGGTTTCTCTCTGTGGTGGTGAAAATGTTCTAAAATTGACTATAGTGATGGTTGCACTTATCTGTGAACAAAGAAATATTGAGAAGTATTAAACTATTGAAAATTTAAATGGGTGAATTGTGTAGTCTGTGAATTATATCTCAATAAAGCTGCTTAAAAATTAACATGTTTTAATATATTTAAAACATGCTGAAATGCGCTTTATTTAGCATTTTCTTGTACAATAATTGCTACATTCTTTTGACTTTTGCGAATAGTAATTTTTTGTGAAATATTAGTGTTTCTGTCCCCATTTGTGATGAGTACAAGGGTTTATGAATATCAACTTTGCTTAAAGTTGAGTTTCTATAATAAAAATAAATTGAGGTCAGACTAAATGTTATTTGTGGTCAAGTCTTCTTCCTCCCCGCCCAAGAAAAAGCAAGTTATAACTCTTAATTCTAGTGTCTACAATCCATCAAATAAGATTCCTTGTCATTGTCCAGCACTGTACCCTTGAGGACAGCTGCAGGGCACACTACTGTTTCTGATCCAGCGGCTTCTCTTTGGGGAAGCAAAAGATATTATTTCTCATGGGACTCGCAAAACTTGACCGCTTTTTTATTCTAGTTTCTCAAATACAAACCAACTAGTGTTTTAAACCTGGCTTGATGACAAGGAATTTGAAGAAAGACAGTATCCAGATAATACATATTTATATGTATTTTGAAACAATTCATACTGAGACTAGTCTACATTAAAAATAGTTTACAAGGCAGAATGCTTTTCACCATTCATTCTATGTGTTTACAGAGCAGACTGCACAGTTGAATTCCATTTTCTGTTCTTCCTCTAATACAGGGCTACTGTGTCCCCATCCAACCCTGTAAGATAAATTTGCAGCTATGAACAAGAATGTCATTTTCTTTTTATGTCAACAATGTATATTGATAACATCATATTGTATGCATTCATTTACTAGAGTGCTGTTTGGGGCTTAGAGTACAATACTGAAACCATAAGTGATGTGCAGAAGAAATTAAATTTGGCTTTTTAACGTTTAGAAGACTATTTTGTAACAGTTCTGGATGTCTACTTTCACATTTTCCTTTAAATTCATATAAATTTAGAGAATTTTAAATTTGATAGTTATATCTTTTTCTCTCATTTTTTGACACAAAATTGTCATGCTCATTTTAAATCTATATCAAAATAAGCAATTCTGAAAACTATAGTAGTATAAATTAAAAGTGGAAAAGAAAGCATATCAACTTGTGATCGATCCAACAAATTTAGTTCCCATGAAGGCTAAATCAACATATCCAAGGCTTGATGATAAATCATTAGAGTTCACTGGTTGTATAAGATCAGCAGTATGCCATCTGGCTTATTCAGTTTACATCAATGTAACGAGTGTTATTCCAAGTTTTTGATATTTCCACAGCTCATAAGTAATGAGGCTACTGGCAGAAGATGCACCATAACTAAATTTCTGGGGGAAAGCTTATTTAATTTTTGTTTGTTTTCCATAGTAAACCAAAGCCTGAATACTGCTTATTATCAAAAAGTATAATTTTATTGAATTGAAAAGACTATGGTTTCCGAGTTTAAGCACAGTATTGCTATATTCATCTATTTACCCCATTGTATGTCTGTGTTCTCTTCCTTTCATCCATTCTGAAGAGGGAAAGAGTCACGACAAGTTATCCTTGCATAATTTTCCTTCTCCTAACTTATTTTCCATTTTTCAAATTGTTGCAGCCTTTCCCCAAGCTGACTATAAAGAAGGAACAGCTCTACCCCAGCTCCTGTGGGAAGAGGAAGCATCATAGACTTCTTTCCCTTCCTTCTTCACACTATACTTTCTGCTTATTCCCCTTCACCTCATTCTCTGCTTCTCCTAACCTCAGAAAGTCTAAAGCTAGCTGGGGCCACAGCTGTTGACTGGTCTTTCCCTTGAAACAATGGGGGTTAAGGAGCAAAGCAGATGCATTTTTAAAAGTTGCAATTTAACAAATGAAACCATATACATTGCTTTTAAAATATTTTATGAACCTTTTCTCTCTCTCATCTCCCTCCTTTCTCTCGAATGTATAGGAAGCTTCCTGAAGCGATGCTTTAGTTTAGAACAATGGTCCTCAAACTTGAGCCAGCATCAGAATCACCTGGCAAACTAATAAACACACAGATTGCTGGGTCCCACATCCACCCTCTTTCATGCAATGGGTCTGGGATGAGACCTGAGAATGTGCATCTGTAACAAGTTCCCAGGTGATTCTGATGCTGCAGGCCCGGGACCATACATTGAAAACCGCTAGCCTAGACGAAGAATGATTGCTAGAGAAAGAGGGAAAGGTCGGGAATCCAGTTCAAATCGCCTCCAGTTGTGCAGCTCTGTGGTGTTGAGTTCCCTAGTACGTGGAGGCAGCACCATGTAGTTGTTACAATAGGAAGGCAGAGTTTGAGCAGAATTCGAGCAGTTGCTCGAATTATTTATCTTCTCTGCTGGCCCCTCAAGAGATGCAGAGTAAAAGTATCGAATAAAAGGAAGCAAAATTATGAAAATAAATATAATCATTTTCAACCCATCAGCTCTTTAGATTCCCACCTGCATCTTGATTGTATTTCCATTTTATCTCTTAGACTGTTCATAATGCTATACAGTGAGTGCTGTTCAGTAATCCTATATTATATTTGGGTTCAGGTCTTGTCTTACTTGCTGTGTGTCCTTTGGCAAGTCAGTGGACCTCTTCATCCTCATTTTCCCCACATCAAAGATGAGAATAATAGTGGGACGTACCTAAAATATGACTGTGCTAATGCAATTTCATCCTGCACGTGCCTGGATTGGCACATACACAACAATGTTAGCTTTTCTTGTGAATGGTCATCTCTCTTGGCTTCCCTCTGAGAATATTCAATGTGCAATATGTGAAATATCCCTCTACCTATTTGACACAATAGGTTTGTTATTACTTCAACAAATAATTATTGAGAGGCTACTATGTGTCAGATGTATAATATTATATATGGGTATTAAAATAATATCCTGTCAAGGAAAGTGTTTTTTATAAATATTATTTAGATTTGGAAAATTTTGACTTTACATAAACTTATATTTAAGAATAACACTTGCCTCTAAAATTGGCTAACTAGAGAAATGGAGAGGATGTGTTTACTAACCACAGATTTTGCTTTGACAGACATTGAAATAATAGAATGGAAGAAACAAGAGAAAAAGTAACGCTGCAGATACTTTGCCTTATATTATTATTAAGCGTATATTTTAGACCCTCTTAAAGACCACAATGCCACTTTTCCCAAAGATCATTATATTTATGTAACAAAACAACAGGGACCAAATTTGGCCAAGGGTATCCTATTTTCAGTTCACGGTCATGTCATTTGTTAACCTATCATGTCAATCAGAAGTTTAATGATCACTTAGTAATAGCAGCAACATTCAATCCTTTAGTTATTACTCATTTTATGAGTGAAGGCTGTGAATTCACTCTTCTACCAAATTTATCAGGCCTTATTTTTTGAAATATATAAGAAAAACACAAAATTCTGGGTACCATGTGTGTTTGGCTGAATTTTCTAAAGGTTAACATGCTAGATATTGAAGTCCTTGATTTTACTCTCAGTAGTGCCTTTGCTCTCTCTCCTCTTCCCAGATTTTTCCATCCCCCAAAAGGGTATCAAAACCACAACATTCTAGGAGGTGAGTGGACGTCTGAGACAATCTAGTCCAGTCCCTAATTTTACCCATAAGGAAACTGAGGCCCATGAAGTCTGAGTGCCATTCTCCAAAGCCAAGTGTCTTCCTTCCCCATGCACTATATTTCTCTACACCATTGTCCTCCATATTTTGCTTAGAAGAAACACACACACACACACACACACACACACACACACACACACACACACAAATTACCTGTGTTACACTAGCAGGTGTCTGCAAGCTATGAAGCTATGAGACTTCAAAATTTAGAACTCAAAAAAAAAAAATCTGACTTCCTAACAAGAGTGCATACCATCCCAACTCTCTAAAACAAACAAACAAACAAACAAAACAACAGATGCTCAAGATTGTACTTCAGAAATCTACTCGGACAATATTTCCCCTAAATCATCTTACAACAACATAGCTCCCCTAAGTTTCCACAAAAATAGAAGTGTTACTTTTAAAACCTGAGCTGCTTTGCATGGAAGCATTCTTTTATCTGCGTTTCCATTTCAAAATGCTCTAACACACGTGTCACTTTGCTGAAGTGTATTTTTCCTTCGAAAACTGTGTACTCTCCAGACTTGTGGCTTCTGCACCGAAGAGGCTTCGGTGGGTAAGTGTGGCAGCCGCCAGCCAGCCTGCGGGAGTCATTTGGTCCATTTTGGTTCCAGCGCTCCAGCGGCTTCCCTTTACGCACCGGCTCGAGTCAAGCCAGATGTTTGCGGGTGGTTCCCGTTTATCACCTTGCACGTCTACAAGAAGCTGGAGCCAGCCCTCCCATCCTCTCCCTCCTTCCCGAAATACTCCTTCTGGCCGCAGACTTGTGGGAGATTTGCATCCTGCCTCGGCCAGGGAGCGCGAGCAGAGTGGTGCTGGGGACCAGGGTGTGCGCTGGCCCGGCCCTGGCACCGCTCCCTCCTCGCGCGGGGACAAGGAGCTGCGGGTCACGCCCTCTCTCGCTGAAGACGCTCTTTTCTCTCTCCACAACCCCTTGCTTACCTCTGCTAAAAATAGATGGCCTCGCTCCTAATAAACCAAGCACAGCCCCTCACAAAAGTTCTGGCATGAGACACACTTGGCGCAGAGGAGGCTGACCTGCGCCCTCAGACAGCCCCGGACCTCCCCGCGCAGCCTGCACCCCAGTCCTACTGGCTGCGGGCTACGGAGTGAACAGGGGCTGCCAGAGGACAAGCCAGCTCAGGGACAGCTCGGAGCCTGAAATCTGCCCCTGGGTCCCCCACGCCGGCGACAGGAGGGAGAACTTGTGGGGCAGAATTCGCAGAACCCACTGTAAAGAGGAGCTAAACCCACCTGCGCAGGACAAGACTCTGCTCACTAACAGGCCTGAATATACCCCCATTCGTACACACCCACAAACACCCATGCCTACACTCCACCCCAGACGGGGTGGCGGAGGCGGGGAAGGTATGCGGTGCCCCGCCCCGGGGTACCTGCCGGGCGGGTCACCCCGGTGGCGCCCCCGCCTCTGTGCCCACGGACGGCGGCGCCGGAGGCGGCAGGCGCCCCGGGGCGCTGCAGCGACGTGCGCGGGCGTCGCACCTGGGCAGCCTCGGAGCGGCGGTGGGCGGGGGCAGCAGCAGAAGTCCCCGGCGCGTCCCCTCTCCCACCCCGCACAACTTCGCGTGGCCAGCGCCACCCTCGCGCCGGCCACCGCTCCTTACCCAGATACTGTCGCAGGTCGAGCAGGAAGCGAGGGGGTCCCCCGCCGAGCTGATAGCAGAGGGAGCCCAGGCAGAAGACCAGCAGGGTGGCCATGCAGAAACCGTAGTCCCGGAGGGAGAAGCGCAGGAAAGGCAGCAGGGACACCCGGCGCCTCCAGCTGCCCAGGCCGGGAGGGGCGCCCCCCAGAGGGGCCCCATGGGGCCAGGGATCCGCGGCGCCGCCGGGATGCTGCTGCTTCTTCTTCATCGCCTGCACCGCCGCCTCGCACAGCCTGCGCGTGCCAGGAAAAGGTCACCCATCCGCCTGCGAAGACGAGAGCCCGGCGGGCCGACTGCACACGGGCAGGGCCGCGCCGCGGGCAGCCCGGGTGGGGGCGGGGCGGGGCCGAAGTTGCCGGGCTCAGGACACTTTGCTCGGCATGGTCCCCGCCGCCGCGGCCCGAGCGGCCGAGCTGCCCGGCCCCGGCTCCGGCTCGGGGGGCGCTGCCCGCGCTGGCCCGCTAGCGCCCCCGCGCCCCGCGCCGCGCCGCGCCTCGGGCTCGCTCGCGGCCGCCGGGGCTCGCCTCCAGCGCCAGCGTGGACCCCCCCCACCCCGGCTTTGTGTCTGTCGGTCTCTCGGCGTGTTTTGTCCCGGTTCAGGCTCCTCTAAAAGAAATTAAAAAAAGAAAAAAAAAAAACGGCAGGGAGGAACGGGAGGCGGACACCAGCCCCTCGCTCCACCTCCTTGACAGGGGTTTTCCTCCTTCTCCTCCCCTTTCTCCCTCCGGCTCTCCGCGGCCCTCTCTCCACCCTCTCCCCTCCCTCTCTCTCCCCTCTCGGGTCTCCGCGTTTCTCTCTCGGGTGTCACGTTACTACTGCCTCTGCCTGGGGAGGGGCGGGGGGCGCGGCGATGAATCGCAACGAGGAAGAAAGTTTCTGGGTGTTTTCTTCCTCCCCCCCCCCCCTGCTCAACAATCTGGCCTCAGCTCCTGCGCCACCAGCGACCTCTTGGGGGCCCCGCTGACTTCCCTCTCGTAAACAGTCACGGGCAGGAAGAAGCACGACTTCTTTTACCGTAGACACATGTACATATTTTTTTCATTTCAGTAACTTGATTCACCTTCTGTATCCCGAGCTGTTCGCCAAAGGCCGATCAAAGGTACTAGGATAGAGATTCGAGGCTTTGCTGAGATGGGGACAGAGCAAGCGGTGCAAATGAGAATTCAACACGCCCCATCGCGCCAGGCTCGTCGCCCCGACTCCTGGAAGAGAAACACAAGCTTTCTTCTCGCTCGCCCTCGCCCTCCAGCGAACTTCTCATCGACGGGACTGACCAGAGACAGGATGGAGGCCGGGGGTGGGGGCGTACAGAGCGGACCCAGGGAGGTGATATGCCGCTAGCAGATACGAAGGGGAAAGAGCCCTTACACACCCCCTTCATTCCTGCCTCCCTTCCGTCCAAGGGAAGCTCCTGGACCTGAAAGGCTGCGTCAGATACAGATCCGCGGATGGGGATGGGAGATGCACCGAAAGGGCTGCTCTCATCAGCCACTCCTTCGGTAAGAATAATTTATTGCCATAGAGAGAAGCTGCACCACCTGAGGCTCGCTGCAAGGTCACAGAGCTACTAGGTTGGGAGCCGCAAGGACCCGTCTGATCCCCAAGCCCATTATACTAATCACTACACAGTCGTCACCCAGCCAGGGCCCTTTTCTTCATACTTTGCATAGTGACTGGAGGATGAGATAGCACTCATTTAGCTCAGGCCACACCGAGAACCAGAAACCTCAACTTCTGATGCCTGTTGTCTCAGGCTCACTACTCTCCCCACTGTACACTCTCAGTAACCGACAACCCGATTAAAGGAAGAACCAGGAGTCAGGGGGTGCCATGATCTTAGGACTGTGTTCCTGAAAACCGTTGTAAAGTTGGGTAGCTAAAAAGTTTTTCTATGGAAAATTAGGGAATAGAATCTTGAGATCAAGAGTTCAGAATTTAAAAATAATATAGTTGAACCAAAATGTATACACGAGTATCTTTGATTCCTGATTTGAAACCAATGAAGAGACACATGGATCCTAAGCTGGAGAGAGTTATAGATGAGGCAGGAGGTGTCACATGCATCCACACACACATGCAGACTCACATGTACATGTACACAAATTCTACTTCCCAATTTTATGTTGCCCCAGCCCACTTTCTCAGGGATGGGAACTCCTTTGCCCCCTCCACCCAAAAGGAAGCCTCTTAGTTCTGTCACAGAAAATCCTAAATAGAGTGTTAACCATTTCTTTCATGATTTTGCATGAATCAGAAATTTAGGTAGCTTAACACGAACATTTTAGGAATTTCCATGTCCCTGAGAGAATTGAGCCAATCAGTCATTGTCCATCAATGTGAACTAGCACACTAAGTAGCCGGAAGAGGCTCCCAATGAATAATTTTTTAGTTAATGAAGAAGAACTAGTAGATGAGAGGAACAAAGCAACTTTCGTAGTATTTCAGAGACCACCTTTGACAAATTGGACCTGTACCTGAGGCTGGCCTTGTAATGTGCAAGATCCTCCATGCTTACAAGGCCTGCCGGAGCTCTAGATACTTCTCTCATAAAATGTATTAGGAAACCTCCCAATTCTTTCTCCTAAGGATAGCAATCTGAGGAACAGTGAGGTTATAACAGGGAGATGGAGCAAGAAGAAAGGAAATAGGCATCTCAAAAAAAAAAAAAAGAAAAATAGTAAGTATGAGAATAAACATTATAAAAAGAAAAACAATGAAAAATTGCAAGGAAAGTACAAAAGGGCAAGGTCCAGCTTAGAAGAAACAAGTTATGACATGAAAAATTTTAGAGAGGGAAAAACAGGTCAGTTTTTAAAAGACTTCATTAATGGACTTAGTTGCCTTAAACAAAAAACTCACAGGAGGGGGAAAAAAAAGATGTCAAAATTCAAAAAAGTTTTACATGGAAAAAAAATGCTTTATATTTTCACCCAACAAAAACTTAGATGTTTGGGTAGCTTGATTCTTTGAAGTCATGTAAATGTCCCTTCAAAAAACACCTTTTAATTTAAGGTGTTTTTATCTCTAAGCAAACTAGTTAATAAATCTATTAATTATAGGAATTTGGGAACAATTTTTGTCATTAATCTTATAATTTAATATATTTTATTTAACACCTTGACCTTCATTCAATAAGTTGTGCTTCTTCATCCTTTCTCTTTCTGGTGACTCTTCATCCCTCTCACTCGAACCACTAGTTTAAGCAATCGCCCCCTCTAACCACCATCCCCTTCCATCCTCTGCTTAGCTTCTCAAGTGCCCACACTCTAGCAATTTTACAATCTTTTTGAGAACCGTCAACTTTTTAATCACATCACCTACCCACCTCGAGTGTTTACCTCTTACTTTATCCAGTATTGATTTCTGATCCATTGTTCTGATCTCTATCTTGCAAACATCCCTGCATTCTCAGTACTTGTCTGGCAAAACCCACTTAAACCCAACAATGCCACTGGTTTGGATTACAAAGGGCACACCACCTTCTTAACTGCACAAATTTCAAACGGATGCTCACTCATTACTGCCCAGCAATTTTGCTCTCTCAAATGACAACTTCACACTTGTCTCTCTTTCTTCAAATCTCTTCATTTCCACCCTCTACTTTTATTCCTTCAGTCTCAGCTGATGACCTGGCCTCAGAATTTATTGAGAAAAACAGAAACAGTAGGACAGAAGCTCCCTCATTTCCCACCAATCTATGCCCCATGCTCTCTGCCTTCCCTCTCATTTTACTGCATCCCTCCTTGCTTCTAGCAAGACCAATCCGACACTGCCCTAGCCTCTTTTTATATATAGTTCTTTCTTTATTTTCTTCAGTATAAACTTTTTTTTAAAGGTGCTATGAATTCATCAGATATAACCATTTAGCATTGTTTATACTACCACTACTAGTATGGACAAATAAATGATATGCATTATTTTGAAGGTACAGTGTCTACTTCAATTAGCATAATTTTATTTAAAGAGCTGTTAGGTTGTCTGCATTGGCATTTTTAGGTGCACTTTCTGAGACAAGCTTCTGAAGTATCATTTTGAGCCCTGTTCCTACCTCACTAGCAATTGGGTAGCTAACCTATCAAAATCCAACATTCCAGACATCCATAAAAGAAAGACATTACAACCTATTTTGGCCAAGTCCAAGAACCACACCACGCACAGTCAGTTTTTAAAATGGCACAGAAATGGCATCAATAAATCCCGATCATGAAGATATGAATCTCTTAAGGGGGAGGACCCCAAGCACTTTGCCAAGAAGCGCAACAAGAAGATGCAAGCCAACAATGCCAAGGCCAAGAGTGCATGTGCTGAGGCTATCAAGGCCCTCATAAAGCCCAAAAAGGTCAAGCCCAAGATCTCAAAGGGCGGCAGCTGCAAGCTCAGTCGACTTGCTTCCATCGCTCACCCCAGGCTTGAGAAATGTGCTCGTGCCAAGGATCTCAGGCTCTTCTGGTCAAAGTCAAGGCCAAGGCCACAACGCAAACCAAGTCCCAGGCTGTGGATGCAGCTCTGCCTCCAGCTCAGGCTCAGGCACCACTCCCAAAAGTGCCCAGGCTCCCACAAAGGCTCCAGAGCGGAAGTCTCTGTCTGCTGATGCGAGGAGAGAAGGACTGTATTGGGCTGGTGGCCTCCCGTGCTATTTGTACAAATAAACCTGAGGCAGAAGCTGTCAAAAAACAAATAAACAAACAAATAACCAAACAGCTTAAATAAAGCAAATGAAGATGTAGCCTGCTCTATGGAATCTAATTTTTGGAAATACTTAATTCATTTTGGGGCGGGGGGAGGATCTCAGTTAAGGTATTTATTTGTGTTTATCCAAACAAGCTGCAAGCACCAATTCGAAAATAGGAGAGTCTTTTCCTCAATTAGAATACATTCTTTAATAGGATTATATTTTAATAAGAATTCCACATAAATGGAATATGGAATATACACTTTAGCACAAGAAAGCAAGGAATATTTAACATTACAAAGACCAGACATTCTGTTGGTTCAACCATGATGAGTTACCCTTCCAACCAAATACTTATTTTTTATATTTATGACAAAAGTTGCAGTCAGTTCTGTATATGCTACAAGCATATGCAGTTGTAACATTGAGTCATGTGAAACACACAACTATTTCCAAAAGGATATGTAATGTGGTCTTCATTTCAGAGGAGCGGAAGTGACTGAATTGCTGTCTGCTCTTTAACCTTCCATTAACTATTTCATTGTCCCCTCAATGCCAATGCCTTTGGTTGCTAAAGGTTTGTGTATTTGTCATCTTCGGTCCTTCAAGACATGTAACCCAAGTGCACGTGCCATCTCTGAGAGAGTCGTGTCCTGTTCCATGTCCTCCTTATTTGCAAACACCACAGAAATGGCTTTTCTCGGTTCTTCTTCCTCCAACATGGCAATTAACTCTGATTTAGAAACAACAGTTCGGTCTCAGTCACAACTGTCTACTACATAAATGACAGCACCTGTGTTTCAATGATAACATCTTCAGTACGGCCTGCTACTTGACTGTCCCACTAAATCCCAGACCTAGAATTTAAAATTCTCGTATGTCACCATCTCAACATTAACGCCTTCTCCAGCCTATAATCTGTACAAAATTATACTATTTCTCACTACATCTAATCCCAAAATTAAAATCCTCATTTCCTGGGTTCCTTCACTCTGTATCAAAAGCGCCTATAAGAATGAATTCCTCACCATTTTCATGAACCCTAGTCTAACTAGCATTTCAACTATTCCCTGAGATTATGACTGCCTCATGGGATCATAAAAAGAATACGAATCCATTGCTTTTGCCTGGCGTTACCCTTTACTTTAGCATAAGTGCCTATATCTTCCATAGCTTATTTCAGGGACTGAGGCATTTCCTCTCTTGGAAAACCAAGCTCTCTGAGCTCTGGCCTTGAAAGAGCACGAGGGTTCTGTTTGAACCCTCTTCTTTTATTGCTTAGCTAAAAATAGGGCTGTTTCACGAGAGTTTTTGAGTTGAAATGAAAGCCCATTTTGCAATCACGAACCAGCCTGCTCTGCTTCTCTGCCTTGCAATTGGAAGTCAAATGAGAGAATAGGTTTTAGGACCAAGATGACAACACCGCCTCTTTCCAGTCTTGTGAATTCCTGGTCATCGCGTCTATGGGAACTTGGTCTTGGGGTCCCTGCACGCTCCCCAGTTGCAGCCACCCTTCTGCACATAGCTACCCAAACATAAAGAACAAGAGGTGCACTCCACCCATGCACCCTTGTTACTCTGCTCCCTCTCTTGAGAAGAAAAGACATACAAAAACAAGCAAGCAAGCCAATAAAGCAAGCATTAAACAAAGGGGTCTTTTACATCTTGAGTGTTTTATAATTAACAATAATAGCAAAACTCTGATAATGTTCTAATCACATGAATAAAGTCGTTTAATCCTTACAACAACCTCATTCTGTAGGCACTGTAATTTTCCCCCATTTTACACATGAGGAAACACAATAAGAATAATGGATATCAACCACATGAGACTTTGACTGGAAGGCTTCCCAGAGGAGGTGGTACATGAGCTAAATTATAGGAGGGGTAGGATTTATAGTTGAGTGGTAGCCCAGAGGGCATTCTGAGTAATGAGAACTAACTGAGAAAGAATACAAAGATGTGTTCAGGGGGCAATGATGAGCCTTTCAGGGAGAGGAAGGCAGGGAATGGGAGACCCCCAAACACAGGAACCAACTGGAGTTTGTCCAAAGGTTCTTTCGAGATTCACCCACTTGGTGTCAGTGCCCATAGACCTTTCAGCTCTTAGGCAAGCATTCAGCTGAAATCGTTGATTCTATTTTAATTAAATGGATGCTGCAGAGAAAGCAATATTAATATAAGGAATGCACAAGAGACAGGCACGGCTTAGATTTTTGCAGAAAACCACTTATCCACAAAGATACAGTTGAGTGCAGATACTGTTTCATAGTCGTAACATAACAGGCGGCAAGTGTGAGTGCTGCAACCTGATTGGACTCTTCCTGCTCGGAGAAAGGGAGGGCCCAGCAACAGATGTCTTTATCTCTACAGTGATTTTCTTTAAAAGTCTTTGTTTAGTCTACATAAAAAGCCCCCAAAATTAACTTTGTTTACAATGAAAGAAAAACCTTCTTAATTTGTCCAAGTATTGAATGTTTTACCTTAATAGATGAGAATTATATCATTTTAACAGTGCAGATTGCTGTTTGCTCCATATTTTTAAGTCGCTTGGCAGTACAAACACATATACTAACAGAATGGATTGTCTGTCTGATTTATTTCTCACCATGCTCATAAAAGGTTGTAAACTCCATGCAATTCTTTGCTTCTATTTTTTTGTATAAGGATTCTTGAGTAGACTCTGATTCTCTGTTAATATGCTTTAAAATCAATATAGTTCCTTCAGTAATGCAATAAATATACATTTAGCACTATTGTGTGCCTACCATTCTGCTAATTGCCCCACAGAGAAACAGAAAAGTGTTAAGACCAGCTGTTTAGCCTTCAAAGAGTTTCAATCTCCTCAGGAAGACAGGATGTCATAAGTGAAGAAATTAGACAGTCATGCAAGGTAGTATATAATTAAACGCTAAATTGTTTTTTACAGACTTTATAAATAATAAAGCCATTCAACTATTTAGAGAGATCCAATATCCAACAGGAATACTTCATTAATTTTTAAAATTGTCTTAAAAATCTTTGTCCTTTGAGTGTGGAAGAGATGTTTAGATTTGAGAGTTACTTATGAGCAAATATGAATAAAGTAGACGATCGAATTGGCGATTGTTTTGTGACTCTGACGTCAGGGTTCTGATTTCTTTGTGTATGTCTATGTTGACTGTATCTGCTGCACATCATTGGTGAGGAGGAAGCCAGATGTCAGGTGACGGGGACAGAGGAGATTGCAGCGGGCAAGAACAGCCTGGGAAAGCGGAAAGTTACACGAGGCCCGTGCAGACATTTTTTTCCAAAAACTAGTTGAATAATTCTCTTCCAGATGAACTTCATGTAATGTAGTGTGATTGGTCTATTAGGAAATATGCCTGGTGTTTCTCAAGCAGCTGAGCACAAATATGAATTCCAACATATTCATTTATCACAAAATACTGATTTCCGCCTTTAATTCATGAGATCGGTGAAATTCAAGGTGTTAACTCCCTGCCAAGGCCCTCAGCTTCCCAGCCGAGACGCTGGGGAAGTGTCGTGCTTTGCAGAGAGAGGCACAGGGGCTGTGGCTCACGGACACAGTCTCCAGCGCCCTGGTGACAATGGCCACTGCAGTGCTGGTGACCTCTGCACTTGCTCTCTGCTTCTCACCCGTGTGGCTCCTAGTTGAGGTCCTGTGTAGATGTAGATGTGAACAGAACTGACTCCATCTCTGTGTCCAGGATTTCATTGCATGTTTAAGTTTCATGCTGAGATCGACCTCACTGTCTTTAGCAACTATAGATCAAAGCCTTCTAGTTAGTGATTACCTCTGCTCCCTAAAATGTCTTAAATATTTTTGTTGGTCACAGCCAGAATGGCATAAAAACCAAGATATATACCAAACTGGTGAGAAGTATCGATTAGAAGCCATCATCTATCACCAGCCCACCAGGCTGTATGGCCCCTGGTGCTACTGCATTTTTTGTTTCTTTGTCTTGTCAATTATTAGTACCTGAGTTATACTATATATATATACAGTAACAGGAATCTGTAGCAGAGAAAAATCTGTGTAGAATTGCTGGGTTGTCTCTTTTGCTCCAACCCTACAGCCCCATAAGTAGGTTATCCTACAATAAATTCTGTTCTATTCCATAGGGTTGCCTGCTTCATTTGTCACTATTAAGATATCTCTTCGTTACGGTGGCCATTACACCTTTGCCCACCATCAGACAGGACCATCTGCTGCAAATTCTTCTCGCCCTGTGACCACCAGCTCTGAATAACCAGTCACTTTCTGTGACCCCCACTTCCTTGAGGGACCCCAGGAACTTTTCTGGATCTCACTGTATCGTGTGTCCAAGGCAGACTTGCTGGGCCTTCTCAGTCTTTCGCTGCTTAGAATTCTTCCATAACCACTTCTAACCTCAGGTTACTTGGCACTAGGTCAATCCAGTGATTTTTCCAGAGGATTAATATATCATAAATTGGTTCTCAGGAAATACAAGCCAGTCCCAACACTGGGGGAATGCCTGCCTTAGTGCAGGCTGCTGTAACAAAACACCGTAGATGGGATGGTTTAAACCACAAACATTTACTTCTCACAGTCTGGCGGCTGAAAAGTACAAGATCAAGGCCTCCGCAGATGCAGTGGCTGATGGGAACCTGCTTCCTGGTTTGTATTCTCACACGGCAGAGAAGGGCAGGTGGCATAGAGGGTGTGTGTGTCTAGTCTCCTGCTCTCCTAAGGGCACTAATCCCATTCATGAGATTTGCTAATCACCTTGCAAAAGCTCCTCCACCAAATACCATCACAGTGGGGAGTAGGGTCTCCACATGTGAACATTCAGTCCATTGCAGCCCCAAATTATGTGGCTGTTTCCAAACTTTCCTGAATAGCATTTGGACCTGTAGTGGGACAAGCAAGAACATTATTTTTCATGAATTACCTTTCTTTCTCTCTTTTTCTCTGTTCTCCTGATCAGACCCTGCAAACCTGAAGTGCTTTCTTTGTCAGTGTTGACAAAAGAGTGGAAGGCAAGAGAAATAATTCATACAGTATCATCTTCATTATGTTTGGGCCTTTTATTTCTAAATCTCCTTTTTTTTTTGTTGACAGTTCCTTGAAGCAAACGGATCTTTATCTTTTGAAGACTGAACTTTTTAGATTTATTTATTTAATTTTTAAATTCTAGAGATAGCCAAAATTATCCCAAGGCACATCTGTTGAATAAAGTGGATGAGATATTTGGTTAGTAGGCTAAGACATTGAAAGAAGAAAAGAAAAGGAAGCAAAAGAAAAAGAGAAAGAAGGGACAGAGGAAGGAAGAAAGGAAGGAAGGAAGAAAGAAAGGAAGGAAGGAAGGAAGGAAGGAAGGAAGGAAGGAAGGAAGGAAGGAAGGAAGGAAGGAAGGAAGGAAGGAAGGAAACCAAAGAAAAGGAAAGAAAGGAGGAAAGAAACTAGGAGGTTGCCCTGGTATATGGGGCAGAAATGAGCTGAAAACAATCAAGAGCTGGTATCATTTGTCTTTTTCTGAACAGTCTAAAGTGTGTGACCTAGAGTTACATTCGCACAGAAGAACAGCGAAAACCAAACATTCAATGACCAAAAAGCTATCGCTTATATCTAAACTCCTATGCAATGACACATCTTATGAAAACTTAGCTTCTAACTTACACTTAAGAACAAATATATTTTAAAGCAAACGTTGCACTGGTCACTGTGATATTTTGGCCACCTAAAAGCTCTATTGGAATTCTCTTCGTATTTTCTCTATTTTTTTTTTTTTTTTTACAAATTGTAATAAATATAGAGTGAAGGGGGTGGAGTTGGGGAATTAAGTCAAATACCCACTAGATGCTTTCATGTTATTTTTAGTTGCCTTTCACTTAGCCATTTATCCACAGAGTTGACTCTCTGGCCAACCCTAATTCTTCATTTCCTATTCACAATGTTAAGCTGGTACTTCCTTATTTTAAAGGTCATTGTTTCGTGTTAATGCATAAGAGCTGAAATTGATGTAGAAATGATACCCTTTTTTTTTCTCCCTACATAACAATGTCATTAGTTCTTGTTCAATGGGCATGTCACATATCTTCCTGTTCTCTTAGAGAACAATGTTGCTTAAGCTTTGCAAAGTACTTTAAAACTATTTTTTGAAGAACAGCCAAAAACTGAACTATGAAGATTGGAGAGCCAGTTCTCCAGTCAAAAATCTTTGTAGAATAAAGATTCCTGAGGTCATTTTAATAGGTTATTTAAGAAAATATTAGAGCTTGACCTATAACCTTTTAGCTCTGCAAATTACCAGCTTCCTGATCTCAGGTCAATTACTTGATTTCTTTGCACCTCAGTTTACACTTCTGTAAAACGATAAGGGCTACACTCATGGGTTCACGGGGCTTTTGACTGATTCAGGATGAGACTTACCTGGTACGAGCAGCCCATTACCAGTAGCTGCCTTTCTCTCGATGTTACTTATAGTGAAGTGATCTAAGCAATTATCCTACCCATGGAAATTGAATTGAACTGCAGAATGATAGCAGGACAAACTCTTATTTATTTATTTATTTATTTATTTAGAAAAAAAATTAAAATTTTATTTTATTCATTTCAAGTGTACAGTACATTGGTTAGACATGTATATAGTTTATAAAATGATCCCCTAATTGCTCCTTCCTCTGGCTCTCCACCTAGCCAATACATTAGTGCTAACTGCATTTTCTATGCCGTGCTCCCCAACCCCGTGACCATCTATCAACTAATGTCAAACTCTTTTTAAAGAGCAGACAGTTTGGAGGGTGGAGGAAGCATGGGTCTTGGTCTAGAAATCACCTGGGGACAGTATGATCTTGGGCAAGTGATCTAAGTGTGCTGTGAGCCTCGTTGTCATTATACATAAGATGCAGTAAATCACCTAGCATTCAGTGATGAAATAAAATACATTTTTGCAGTACTGGGTACATTTAAGTCGGAAAACAGAAGATGACTTTTGGGGCACAGCAAATGAGATAGAAAGAAGGAGCTGAAACTGAAGAGAAAGATCTCAGATCATGGAAAGCCTTGTAGACCAGGGCAAAAGTTCTCAATTTTATGGTAGGAATGATGGGACGCCTTTGGAGCAATCACAGAGGATTTAACCAGATTTTGCATTTTTAAAATATTGATCTTGCTGGTATTTGAAGAACTGAATGTAGGGGAAAGGGCAGAATCGGTTGATTGAAGATGATGGTGGTTTGGGTTCGAAAAACAACGGTGGAGGTGGTGAGAAGGTCTGATCAGGAGAGCGTGTGTGCCTGTGTGTGTGCTGGGGCTGGCTGCAGGATGGCTATAGAAGCATTTTTGAAATGCTCTGCTGTGTAGGGGAGCAGAAAAATGGGGACATGGTTGGAAAGATAATAGAGGTTTAGAAAGTCTCTGTCTCTTTTCCCTCAACCCTTCCTTTTTAGAGGTAGGAGATATTAGAGTTAGTGTGGTGATAGAGATGACCCAGTCAAAAGGGATAAATTGACTGTGCAGAAAAAACAGGCTTGTCTGCAGGAGAAGACCGGATGAAGAATGAAGTGGAGGGTCTGATTTTTAGGAGGAGCAAAGACACTTAGTCCATTGGAAAAAGAAGCCATGAGTATGAGATTTGCCGTGAGTAAATAAGGAAATTCATGTGGGGTGGCGTTTATTTCATCAATGAAACATGAGGCAGCTGAGAGGGAAGACGTGGGCAAGAGGAGAGGTAGGAGGCTTGAATAAAGAGACTGTGCCATGGTGTGATTATTTCAGAGCGTGAAAGACACGCCTACAAGGAAAGTTTAGCAGGACTGCTGAACAACTCTGAGCTCACTGGAGATGGCTGTTTCGGAATCCAAAGTGAGTCCGGCTGGCGTTGCCGCTGTGTTGTGCCAGGGCCCAGTTCTGTTCCTCGTGTGTGGGTGCTGGGTAAGTGTTCCGTTGCGCTTACCCTTGACTGGAGTTGGGAGACAGAGAGAAGGCAGTGGTGTCGATGGGGGACAGGGCAGAGTCCCCCGAGCTGGGGGAGACCAGGCCCTGCACTGAGAGAAGAAGACGGTTGGTTCTTTGGTGGAGCGTGTAGAAAGAATTCAACACACTTGCCAAAGTGAGACAAAAGGAAAGTTTATTGGAGAAGGGGTAACACTCCACAGACAGAGTGTGGTCTCCTCTCACAGGCAGAGAATGAGAGCAGGAAGAGAGATTTAGGGGGACAAAGACAATAAAGACAAAGGCAGTGAGAGAGACAGAATAGAGACCCTGAGAGGGACAGAGTAAAGGCACGGAGAGGGATTCCAAGTGTTCTGGAAGTTGTTTATATACCATTGTTTAGTTCCTGCAAGTTACAGTTTAAAGACTTCGTTTGTGGGTTTCTTTGATAGGGACATTCAGTGAGGAAGGATAAGTGTAGGTAGCATGAAGAGGTAAGAATATGTACCGTGATGGGCCTACTGGCAATTTCCAGCCTTTAACCCATAAGTTTCCTCTGGTTTTAGCCATAGAGAATGAACAATTTTATTTGGGGTAGGGCAGCCACTTGAACACTCTGTTTTGCTTGATACCCCTTCGCAGGTGTGGAGAAGGGGGCTGTCAGCAATCCCAGCAGAAATCTTCCTTTGTTCTGCAGGTGTCCTCCCGGCCTGGCTGCAGGGCTGATGGGCATATTGCAGCCTCTGAGTATAGCTTGATTTAACGTTTTAATTCTAGTGCCTCCTCCCTACATCAGTGTTAGTGTCTTTGTGAAGGAGGGACATGATGTTGCACCCTGGAATCTAAACTGAATGAGAAGAAAAATTATCAAATGAAAGGAACAATACTGCAGATTTTCATCGTCCCCAAATTTACACAATTTCGGGGGGGGGCCTCTTAAAGACAAGAATATGAAAGTATAAATACAGAATTAACTATGAGAGTTACATTTATTTAGAAAGACAAAAATAATTATAAGATGTTATGAATTTTATAACGCTTATTGCGATGGTTAATTTCTGTGTCAACTCGACGGTCCAAGGAATGCCCAGCTGGTAAAACATAATGTCTGGGTATGTCTAAGGGTGTTTCCAGGTGAGATTAGCATCTGAACTGGTGAATTGAGTAGAGCAGGTGGCTCTCCTCAGCGTGGGTGGGCATCATCCAGTCCGAGGAGGGCCTCAAAAGAACAAAAAAATGAAGAGCAAATTTGCGCTCTCTCTACTTGAGGTGAAAAAGCCATCTCGTCCTGCCCTTGGACATTGGCTCTGGCTTCCCAGGTTTTGAGACTCAGATTGGGACCTACATGATCAGCCTCCCAATTATCAGGCCTTGGGATGCAGACTGAATCACACCACCCGCCTTCCTGGTTCTCCATCTTTTAGACACAGGCTGTGGGTCATTCTGGCTTCCATTACCACAAGAGCCAACTCCTGAAATAAATCTCCTTTTATGTTAGTGTGTGTGTGTGTGTGTGTGTGTGTGTGTGTGTGTGTGTGTGTGTATAATATATATATATAATATTTATTGTATTTCTGTAGATAACCCTGGCTATACACTGATATATACCATAAACATAACGAGATCCAGAGTATTTACACTACATTTTTATTAATTCACTGCCTGAAATATCTCTATTATTATTCTATTTTCCTTACATATTTTGGCTGCATAAACTTTGATCACCAATTCATGTGACGACAGTTTTGTAATACTTTTTCAATACATAAAATAGAAAGATAATTCAGTCCTTTCTCTAGCGTGTTTATTGCTGTGTGTGACATCACACACGGAATCCCTTGCTCTTTGCAGTACAGCTACAGGTTTCTGCTCTAGCACTATGGGAATTTTGATAAAGTCTAGTTTATATAATTCCTGTCATAAAAGAAAAAAATTGCAGTGTGTTCTTCCATGCATTGCATTATAAAGAATATTCATGACAGGAGAGAACTCCTATTTTGACCAGGAATCATGAGAATCAAAAGCATTACTTAACACAATTTTACTCTCCAGGCTGCCCTGCAGGTTTTCTTAACCACCTGCCATCCCGGACCTGTAGCACAAGGTCATGCATGTAGCCACTGTCCTCTTGTCACAACCTAAGGGAAAATGGTGTTGCAGGTAGTAGGAGGAATCCTGAAGCCACTACTACACCAGCACAGCTAGCGATTATGTGACTGTACTCAGAGGTGATTGGGAACTCTCTATGCCAGCTGAACCCAGTACAAATGTACTCCCTAAGAAAACTTCCCCTTTGCTGTGTCCTAAAAATACCCACAGCCACTCTTGACACCGACACCGTCTTACTGAAAGGGAAGTGTGCAAGCAGGCAAAGCAGAGTGAAAGGTATGTCACTCTTTTGGGACTTAAACATCTAACTACTTCTATTGAAGTGTCTCAGTTTGTGTCCTTTGTTCATTTTTCTCTGGAAGCGATGGCATTTCCCCTATTGATTTTAAAGCACTATTCATCTGAACACGTTTACTTGTTATATTTTAAGACATGTAGAACAGCCTAAAAGTCACTCTGACAACTTATGGACCACGAAAACCTCTGACCTTGTGAATTCTTTGCTAGAGTCTTTTTCAGGCCTTGTGAAAAGCTGTGTTGGAGACAGGCCTCGAACAGGCTTCATCACCTTTTTGGTAAATCTGCCTGGCTCAGACCAAGAGATCAGAGGTACTGATGAAATTATTAAGCTTGCTCTATCTATTAACTGAGAAATCCAGTCCCTTCACAGCTTCCTCTGCTATCCTAGTTGTCCTTTATCTTTTCCCTTCCAGCCCCAGCACTGTGTGCACTCATAGTGTGGTGTGTGTGGTGTGTGTGGTATTTGTGGTGAGTGCTCATAGTTTGGTGTGTGTGGTGTGTGCGGTGAGTGCAGTGAGTGCGGTGGGTGTGGTGTGTGTGGTGTGTGTTGGGTCTCACACTTGAGCCAAAGATTTCTTTGAGGCTTTGTTCCTTTCTGCTTCATTATGGTCTTGGAGTTCCCTCTGCAGGGAATGAGTGAGGACGCAAATGAGAAGAGAAATACACAGGAAGAGAAAAACATACTAATACTTTGCAATGCAATCCTGCCACCGCTGAACAAATGAATTAAAATAGCTCATGGGTATTAGATTTCTCAAAAGGCGAACAGCCCCATGTAGCATATGGCAGCCATTGCTAGTGACATCAAAGCTCTAACCAAACCTCTCTGCAGGGCCTTACTGCCTAAACTGTCTGTTTTGAAGTGGATGTCCATTCCACTTGGCTTCAACAGAACATGCAAAAACCTGCTTCTTTAGACGTGTGTGCATCACAAATCCACTCATTTATGACTTAAATAAGGTTACATTAATTCACTTGTTTAAGACAAAGAAAATAAAGCTGCTTTGATATAAGAATGAAGTTGAGTCATGTCAGGATGTCATTGTTCTACACATGCTGTCTTTGAAAAGCAGTCATTAGCCCAGCTGCTTCCCCCCACCCCGCATCCCCCTTCCCCCATCCCTATCCCCCATCCCACGGAGTTTATCTACCTATAGCTATAAGCAGCTATAGCAATAGGACATTTAGGCTATAAATACTGAGAGTTTGGGAGGACTATTTGAGAGTTTCTGTTTGAGTGAAGCTACTCTTCACCAACTTAGAAACTTTCTAGAGACCCTTGGGGCATTTGTTTCTGTCTCCTAGGCATTAAACAGTGGTGATAAACCACACACCCGCCTCTCAAAAGAGATCGGCCTGCCCACCAACACTGGCCTCTTGGCCCCCTAGCAATGTGCTCTAGCAACGGGGGACTTTTACTTTTGCGCTGGCTGCTAGAAATCAGCTCTGGGTGAATCAAGGACTCTCCCCAGTGCACCTACAAAAAGGCACACACACCTCATGTGTGTACCTTCACTTCCTCTTGCCTGGAACAATAGTGTGATCAATCTGTCATTCATTTGGAGTATGTTATTTTTTTATTTGGCATATTAAGAGATACTATCCTGTTTGCTATTACCTTGTAAAATTATTTAAATCCCACAGCAAATCTGTGCTAAATAAATTACTGGCAAAGACAGAATTGGTCTCTGAGCATAATTTTGTTGCCTCCTCAAAACAAAACAAAACACTTGAGAAGTAAAATTACTTATTAACTTCGGAATTTGAGGAGAATTTGTTTCAGTTTGAAAGTTTAAACAACTTCATTAAGATAAATAATTATACAAATAAGGTTATTTCTTCTTGTATAGGAAGGGAGGCAAACTGAAAAATCCTTACTACCAAATTAACATCTGCAGAAAGATCAGATAGTAGAAACTGAAGTATATGCCCAAATATAAGTGAAAGATTCCCTCTCACCCAAAATTATCCCTCGGAAAATGGGTAATTATATTCTGTTCTTATAAAGTTCCTCATAATATAAGATGCTTTTGCAATTATGTTATTTAGAAACCAAAAATATTGTGAGGATGTCAGGGAGTTTGAAAACTGGTTTAATTAACATTAGTTTGCCGGACTAGCAGAATAGGTTGAGAAGCCAAGGAATTGTTTTCAGTTTAATTGAGGTATAATTTACATACCATAAAATTCACCTATTTTAATTGTGCGTTTTGGTAAGGTTTAGTAAACTTATACCTTGCAACTCAGTCCTTGCAATCCATTATTATGATCATGTCTTAGGACAATTCCATCATCACCAAAAGGTTACTAACCCTTGCTCCCACCCCAGCTCTAGGCAACCACTGATGGACTTTTTGTCACCAAGGTTTTATTTGGTAGATATACTAAAGGAATCATACTGTGTTCTCTTCTCTTGTTCTTTCCACTCATACTAGAGGTTTTTGAGATTCATGCTTGTCATTGCATGTAGTAGCATTGTCTTCATTTAGGTTTTATACTTAATTCTTTGGGGTAAAATACACATAATATAAAATTTACCATTTTAACCATTTTTATTGTTGTTGTGGTTTCATGATTAATAATAAGAAATATATATATTTGGTCTTTGTCCCTGTTTCTGGAACAGAGCACCTAAAACTGTTGGAATTTCCTAAATGAGGAGAAAAAGAAAGATGTCTTTTGTTATGTTAATGAGGTGACTTTTGGAAAACCCCGAAATTCCTAAGAATGAAGGCTGGTTGCTAAGAGACCCAACTGAGAGATTAGAGGGGTAGAACTTTCAATCCTCCCGCTCCACCTGCACAGAGTGGGGAGGGGCTGTGGGGTGAATCTATCGCTAAGGACCACTGATGTAATTACTCCTGCCTGCGTAAGGAAGCCTCCAATGGAACCCCAAAGGACAGGGATGAAGAGCTTCCACATTGGTGAACACGAGATTTGGGGGAGAGTGGCACACTTGGAGCGTATGCTTTGTTTATGTCCGCATCTCTTTATCTGGCTATTGATTCATTTTTAAATATTATTGGTAATAAACCAGTAACGTAGTGAGTGAACTGGTTTCCTGAGTCCTGTGAACTGCTCTAGTAAATTAATCCAACCCAAGGAGGATGTCATGGGAACCTCTGATTTATAGCCACTTGGTAGGAAGCACAGGTAACCAACCACATGGATTTGAGATTGTCATCTGAAGCAGAAGGCAGTGTTGTGAGATTGAGCCCTTAACCTATGGAATGTGATGCTATTTCCCAGTAAATAGTATTGGCATTGAGTAGAATTACAGGGTACCCAGCTGTTTGTTGTGGGGGAAACAAGCCCCACGGCCTCACTGCTCTTGCCTGACTCAGTAGCAATTTTCATGAGAACGCTTTCCTCAATTTGTTGTCTGCCTTTGGTCATTCTCTACAGAGTGCCTTGTGATGGTTGTTTTAGTGATCAGGTCCAGTATTTTACTAGTTTCTGTAGAGGGACAGGAAAAAAATTTTACACAGACTTTGTTATCATACTTAGGAATTTACAAGTATAACTATGTGATTGAAAACCACACAAACACACTTGTAAATAGCAATACAGAAAAGTATTAGGTTGTGGAGATCTAACAAATGTAGAACCTACAGGATGAATAACAGCAACAAAAGTTTATCCTAATGTTTTACAAACGGTTCCATGGGTTGTCTGAAAAGAATTCTTTCTCTTCACTTCTTTCTGATAGAATCAGCATGTGTTTGTATATGGTAAAATGCATATTTCACATGCCCCTTTCCAGTCTCAAGAGATAAATATTGATTAATCTTTTATGATTATAGTAATTCATATTCCTTGAGAGTTACCACTACAGGCCTGGGCCAACCCTGGCCAATGAGACAAAAGAAGTCTACCAGGTGGTTTTTAGAAGAAATGTTCTTTCTCATCTAAGAAACATAAGACAGGAATTCACTCACAGTCATGATTTGGATAGTTGTTTGATAAAGATAGGATGTTTAAAGCTGCTCCAAGAGGACTAAAGCCAAGGGCTGAGCCCGTGGTAGGGTTAACAACCATCCTATCTCCATTTAGCATGGCAAGCCCTATGTCCCAGGAAACCCCTCTGACCTGGGAAAACCAGGAAGACTGCTCCCCCTATATTGCTCTAGCACTGAATTAATGAACACTGGTATAACCTCATCATCTGACTTCTTGAAATATGAATAATGATATCCTTACTTTTTAAACTATTTTTAACTAGTTTAACTCTCAGAGTGCCTAAATCTAAAGAGCTTTAACCAACTCACCAATGTTTACCTACTCACGACAAGTTAAAAGAAGTCT
The DNA here is from genome assembly GCA_004027375.1 of Macroglossus sobrinus. Taxonomy (NCBI): domain Eukaryota; kingdom Metazoa; phylum Chordata; class Mammalia; order Chiroptera; family Pteropodidae; genus Macroglossus; species Macroglossus sobrinus. Next base: position 828,937 of record PVKZ01000283.1, read on the forward strand.
GCCTGAAGAACTTTTGATCAGCACCAGAAGCGTATATCGTAATTGCTGTGGTGGGTCAATGTCAGTTGAGAGAAAACAGCAAAATAATCTCTTTGAAATTAGAGTCCTTACTCATCTTGTAAGGAACTATATTCCCCATCATCTAGCACAGTGGGCAGCATATGGCAGGTCATCAGTAAATATTTGTTGCATGAATATTGCTCATTACTTTTACTAAAATTTCTCAGGCATGTAGGGAAGTGTCCTTAGGTACCAGTAAAGTGAATTAAACAGTGAAGTAAATGCCTTTAAAGTATTTATTTCTACATCAAGCTTAGACAGATCTGGTATATCACAAATCAGAATAAACTAGTGAACCTGGAATCCTGCTGGGGAGAGTTTAAGGCAAGAGATGGACAAATGAAAAGCATGCTAAGAGTCTTAGAGTTTTGGGGTGAGGGAGGAATATAAACCTAATGACTTACATTAGATATTAATATTTAGAAGTCTACATTTAATTGTGTTAAAATTTATGGGTAGCTGCAAATTATAGAATGTATAAGTTTAAAACACTATGAGATATTGCAGCATGGTCAGGAAGAGGTAGACTTTAGTTTTAAATGAGAAGTGTCAATGTTGAGTTGATAGGTGGTGAACCAACCATGAGCAAGATGACTCCACAATCCAAATTAGGACTGGACAACCAGTCCGGAAGGCTTGTTGGGGATCCTGGTAAAGGTTGGGGATGTGCAGCCAGCAGGAGCCAAGATGAAGAACATGAGTCAGCACGGGGAGAGTTGCCAGGAGCAGAGGAGAGATCATAAGTTCAAAAACTGCAGATTCAGCTTCAGAGCCCAGCAATGTGCCTAGCAATCAAGTAGACGGGACACTGTCCCTGAGACCAGAGGACACCTTACTCAAGGACTCTGAATCCCCCTTCTCTGTTCATACACTGACATTTTCTTAGACAGAGTAGGAGAGGGGATGTTTATCTAAAAGATGAAACTATCTGATAAAATAACCAACATATAATATTAAATTGGACTAAGCTTTAAACCACATTGGGCATTTCATTAATTTTTTTTTTTAATTTCTAGCCAGTGTTTGGGAGCTTATGAGGAAGGTTGTATTAACTCTAGACCATATAAAGAAATCTTATTTTTTTTTGTATTTTTACACGGGTTATTATTGAGTTAAATTTTGTGACCTTCTTTCCACCTCATACATATTACATGTGTACTGTAACGGAAAAAGAAGAAGCCTTGCTTTCCAGGAAAGCTGGAGCTGGAGGGGAGAAGCACTGGAGAAAGAGTGTAATCAAAAGACTTCTTGGTTCGCTCAGAATGAAAGTCTTTGAGGCCACAGTTGTGGGAGTTTTAATGGCCCAAATCATTGGAGCCAACTTGAATCTGCTTCAGTGATTCAATCCGGTGTTTTTGGTCTATGTTATTCAGCTTCCCTGCGCTCTTAACCTTTTCTCTTTATTATTCCTTATCATGAGCGATTGGCCAGGTGGGCATTTCCTACTAGTGTGACCCACTGGTTGGGTACAGAGTCAATGCTTATGCAGCTGAGCTTCCCCCTCCACACTTGACTTTCTCCTTGGGTCTCATGTCACTGTCTTGTTGGAAATCACCTGATGAGTTCAAATGTACTAAAGTATCTGATAATAACAGTATTTTCATCACAAAGGCATTTAAGTAAAAACTTAAGTGAAAAAAAATCATCAAAATTTAAAGTAATGAATTTGTAAGGTGACTGTTCAGATAATGGTTTTTAAGTGTCCTATCTACATGAATCTCCTGTGAAGTAAGCTGTAAAAATGCAAATTCCCTAGGCAGTGCTGCACCCTGACTCTGACAGTCAGACTCAGTAGGATCAAGGGTGGCCCTTAGCAAAGTCACAGAGACAGAAAGTGGAACAGAAGTTATGAGGGGGTGAAGGGAGGGGGAAATGGGGAGATGTTTAATGGGTGTAGAGTTTGTCCTTGGAATGAAAAAAGAGTTCTGGAATTGAACAGTGTGGTGGTTTTACAACATTGTGAATGTACTTAACGGCATTGACTTGAACACTTAAAAATAGTGAGGATGATAAATTTTATGTCATTTTATTTTACCACAATAAAAGAAAGGGGAAAAAAAGTGAGTTCAAAGGAAACTTTAAATATTTTCTGAAAAAAAGTGGAAGATCAAAAATAATAAAAGAACATATACAAATAAATAAGAAAACTAAAATTACAGTGAACAAAAAGACTAGACCTTGGGATGCTGCAACTTAAACAGGTATCCCTGGTGATTCCAATGCAGGTGGTCCATAGCCACTCTGAGAAACGTTATAGATTAGATCACACGATGAGATCGGTGGGGAGTTCTTTATGGTCTGGGGGTCTGGCCTGCCTCCATTTTATTATTTGTTTCCCAGGCCATCAGTGACCACACTGAGACCCCAGTCCTTTTGAATTTCTTCTCCTCAGTGTCTCTCAAACTACTGTTTCCCACCAGGTTCTCACGTGGCTTCATGACTTCCAGGGTGGCTGCAGCTGCAGCTGCAGTGCCACAAGCTCCAAATGTGTCAGGTAGAACCTGGTTCTATGTTTGATCGTTACCTTTACAATAGCCATGAATGGATGCTCCTGGCCCACTTCAAAGAGACGCTTTTTTCTTCTTGGTGGCGTAGTTGTGTTAAGGCTGAAAGCACTGATGTCTCCTGTCCTTCCATGTCACAAACCTGGCAATACCAGGTTTATAAATTTGCTTTTTGTTAGGGACGCTACACCACAGTCTGTCCAGGACTCTAGCCTTGGTCCAAAGGCCATAGAACTGTCAGTGATCACATCAAAACATACTCAACAGGCCCTCCTTGGCAACCCTATTTTCCCCACCCTCTTTCTTCAGGGCAAACCCTTCCGCACCTGACAAATTGTGCAGGAGATGGAAGGGTATCCCTGGCTTCTCAGGGGTTGTGGGGTCTTAGAAGTCTCGGCCCACTGAGTCCTTCTCCCTTCCTCTTCCCATGTGCCTTGAGTCTTCCTGCTAATACCCTTCTAAAAGTCCTACGCAGTAGCCTTTTCCACACATATGCCTGGGCGAGTGAGGACTTCTGAATCTACATCTTCCAGGCTCCCAGTTTGAATCTGAGTTGCATATGTGTCCAAGATTCATGACTCGGACTAATTATGTAGCTGGTTTAAATATATTGGACATCTGCTTTCAAATAAAACTTTAGAAAGTTATTAACAGAAATAGCAGGCATTTTCCAAAGTTTTTAACACACGCTAATTTTGTGGTTTCAAATTTGAAACTTGATCCAAAAAAGCCTTCTAGGTTTCGGCTCCCAAAATGTTTGGATTAAATACCATTTTTCAATGCAAATTGCTTATAAAACATTTCTTTTTAGGTGTAAACTAAATCTTAACAAGCTATAGTTTAATGAAAGATGTTTCCATTATTTTAATGCAAATTTAATTCTCACTTCTGCAATATGCAGAAGTTTGAAAATTAGAAGCACTTGTTAGGATTGTTTTCAAAGTTAAACTAAATGCGTTGGTTAGTACAAAATATTTTCAAGTTTCCCTGTGTCTCTTCCCATTTTTCCTATGCACAAACCCATTGAAAGGAGTTATAAGTTGCTTTTTGATGAATTATTAACAAATCTGATTTTTCCAATGTTTTAACTTCTTGTCGCAATTGTTTTTGATGTGTTAAGGAGGGAGAGAGGATGGAGTTGGTAGGGAGAGAGAGAGTCTCTAGTTTCCTAACTAGCTGTCCTCATCTTTCCTTTTTAGAAAAGCTAACTCTCATTTTTACATAACTTGCATAAGATGCAAAGATGTTGAAAAAATCTTATTTAGCACTTCCTTGTGAAAATTTATTTCTATTAAAGTTTTAAAATCTTCTATTAATACAAAGTTGTATGGATTGGCTTGCCTGCCTTTTTCTTTATTCTTAGGACTATACTCATGTTAATATTATAATTTATAAGACTAAACTTTATATATATTTCCTCAAATACTTGAGAGATTAATTTACATAAGAACATGAAACTTGCCAGACTACTTCTGTCTCATTCATTAAACACTCACTTCTATCAACACTTGAGGGTTCCTGGGATCCCTCTTATGTCATTGCCAAGGACACAAGGTCAAATAATCCTGGCTCCTCGTAAATTGCTTAAAGGCTGTATATACTAGTCTGTTTCTGATTTGACATCTTGCAATGCTTTTCATTTAAGAATAACAAAGGACTGATTAGATTACTTAATCTTAGTATGTTCATTTCCATAAGAGAATAATTTAATTTCTGTTTATGGTATTCTTCTTCTCTTCCCTAGTCAAGTCATATGTTCTTCTGATCATTACATTTTCAACATGATGGGATTATAAGATATACAAGCTAATTGAGGTGCAAGTGATTTGATCATTTATTCATCGACTATTTGTTTGATATGGAAGTGAAGAAGACAGGGCAAGGTCTCTACCCTCAAGAGTTCAGAGGGAAGGAGGACACCAGTAGTCACTTGTCCAGTAACTTAATTCTGCCTTATTCTTGACTCACAGAGCCCTCATTTAGTTCAGAGCAACAGTGTACCCCATTGCAAATATCTGCTTCACTTTACTTGTAGCTAAGAATGGCAAAGTGACCCATCTGGCCATTAAAAAATAATGTCACTAGGTAGGACGTCTTTAAACGTTTAAAAAGGCGTGCTCTTTTGTCTTTTGCTCTCCCCTCTCTACCAGTCTTCTCGCTTAGAACATGAAAGTGATGTCACAGGTAGCTAGAAGGAACCTAATCCAGCATGGAGACAATTACTTATGCAGAGATGTGTAAATGCCTACTTGGTTTAGCTATGAAATCAAGGGCATTTCTAACTGTTGCAGGTTGGGCTCCTGGAAGAAGCCTCTGAAACAGTGATCTTCGTGCAGGAAGTTCATTAAGGAGGAGAAATGGGGCCGGGCCCTTCTGCAGTCTCAATAATCAGTCGCTGCATGTGGATAGCCTTGGAAAGGGAGTAGGAGTTTAAGTTAGACAGCTCTTTTGAGCTGAGTCATTTTGTAAAGAGACTGACAACAGGAGGCTGTCTGCTAACAACACTTCCAGCAACTGGGGGAATGAGTCCTTCCTTCCTAAAGAAAAATCTGGGCAATATATCACAGCATCCATAGCTGTTTATCCTATATGGACCTTGAATACATGTTTTAATCTAAGTTCCATGAACAGCTCTTTGGGAATCCATCAGTCCTCTTCTCTTGGAAGAAACTTGTAAGCAAAAGGTTAATGAAGTGAACTACGCCTCTCCAAATAATTAATAGAAAAAGAGAACTACATCTGGTCTTGGATTTAGAGCTCATTGAATCCTTTCCTCTCTATCTATTTGACATTCCCATCTCTGCTGGTCTCTGTTGGACAGTGTGGCCCAGACCCTCATCACCAAGGGTTCTGAGCTATTGACCATGCTCCCCTCATGCCGGTGTTACTGCATGCTATTATTAACCATCAAAACTGGACAGGGGACTACTAAGAGATGCCAGAGTGGATCACTATGTGTCAAACACTTTCTTGCCTGCCCTCGTTGTGTAAGAGCAGCCTTACCTCCTTCTAATGATCAGGGTCAATTATCCCTAACAAGATAATAACTGTTTCTTTTCTGCTGGTCCCTTGACAGCTGAAGATGAAAATGCCTAGACAACAGTCATAGCTCATAGATTAGTGGGACTATTGATGGGTCACTTGGACCAAGTCTTTCTCTTTGTGAATCAGAATCTCCAAGCCCACAGAGCACAGAACTGTGGAAACAAGAAGCACAGATTCCCTGAGTGGGTCACTGAGAGTGATGGTAAGTAGGGCCACTGCTGCCTTCATCCATTGGCTCATAAACCCTGTATTCCAGCAATGAGGACATGACACCATATATAGGTTTGATTTAGCATATAAATGGTCTTCTGGAAGATAATGTTTTACTGGAGAATTGATGTTAGTTTTTGTTACTGGTAAACTGAATTATTGGCTGTAGCAGTAGCCAGACCAGACTTGGTAAGGTAAGTGGGATGCCATGTTGCTAGGCTCATGCAAACCCTCTGTCCCTGTAACTATCACAATTCTGTTCATGCTTCCATCTTCCTGGCAGTGGAATGGCTCGTGACAGAGGCTAACTAAGTAGAGCTGTGATATAGGATCAGTGGAGCCTTGTTGGAGCCGGCCTCACGGGGAGCACTGAAGCTGAGATGGCTGAAGGGCTGGCAATGCACTTCCAGAAGACACCTGACAGACAAGGCTGTTCTTCTGGAGGTATTTCCTTTAACTAGGGCACTAAATCTTTCATTTCTAAAGAGGAATTTTGGAGATTCATCACAGTATATGCTATGTCAATACAGGGATAAGGACATACATAACTAAACAAATAAATAAGGTAAAGTTGGATAAATGCTATGAAGGAAATGAACTGGGTAATGTGATAAAGAATGAATGCCATGGGAAAGGAAGTGATAATTTACAGTATTTAAGGACTTTTTTCTAAGAAATGACAAATGATTCAACTATGAGAAGGTTTGGGTAAAGAGCTTTCTAGGCAAAGGAAACTGCAAGTGAAAAACATAAGGTGAGAATGAACTTGTTTTAAGAAATATAAAAGGTCAGTGAAGTCTGCAGTGTTGAGAATATGAGGAAATGAGTATAACATGGACTGGAGAGGTAAGCAGAGGCCAGATTATGTAAGTTCTTTTGGGTCACAGTGAGAACTTTGCCTTTTACTTTAAATACAATACAAAGTCTTTCAAAGATTATAAGCCAGAGTATAACATTTTCTGGTTACAGTTTTAAAAAATTATACTGGGAGAAGTTGGGACAAATATTGTGAAAGAAACTACTTAAAAAATTTTTTTTCCCAAATCCCTCTCCTTTTATAAAAACACACAGCCCTTAGAATAGCAAAAACAAAAATCCATGGACAACGCCTTCAACAAAACTAAGTGAAAAGATAACCTCATGAATCCCAAAATACAAGTGGATTCCAGCATGACAGCTTTAACGCCTGCATGAAATCAGCATTTATGTAGGAGAAAGCAGAAACAGGTAGTGAGGTAATTGACAGACTTCCTAACTCCAAAATAACCATAGATTCTTACTTGAAAGCTATGTAAGACAATTTGAGAAAAACAGCTAAAACTAGAAGCATTTTCACACTGCAATGGCAGGTCAATGATAGTGTCTTAAGTTGCTGAAGTTGTCTGGACCCCCGAACAGTAAAAACTAGCAAAAGATCTCTTCCCGGACAATACCCCACAGTGAAGTAAAATTCTTGGCAACCAAAAACTGATCAGGAGAGGGTCAATATAGTCAAAGGAAAAAGGAAGTTTTGAATAAAAATAGGAAAAAGGAACAGAGGTCAAGAAACCTCAGAAAGTAAGTCATATTTTCATACACATCACAAAAATGACAGAAGAGGAAATTCTAGATCCTTGAAGTTGAAAAAGTTAATCAGGAACATTAATTTCATGTAAAGATGAACAATATAAATAGATTAAGGTCAAATTTCATATGATGTTCTTATAAGAAATTAAAAGAAAATACAAGATAACATTTCTAAAAATGATGAAAGCAAACAAGAAAGACATGTCTTCAAAACAGATAAAAAATATAAACTGATATGTTAAAACAATATAAAATACTTTAAGAAAATGATTAATATCTAGAAGAATAGATCAGAAGAAAAACTGAGGAATGAGGAGATAGAACTCAAGAAAGAATAAAAATAAAAGATAGTAGTTTATTTTTGAAATAAAGTCTAAGCCAGAAGATAGAATGGATAAATAGAACAGGTAATGCTTTAAGAAAAACCAAAGATTAAAAAAGCAAAAATTTAATGTGAAAATTTAAAGAATAAAAAGGTTAAAAAAGATTAGCAAAAATGACAAATATAGAAGGCAGGCAAAGAAGATCTAACATATATATAATAGGAGGCTCTGAAGAAGGAAAACTAAATCAAGGGAAAAACAAATAAATAAATAGATTTAAAAAAAAAGAAAAAAAAGAAATAAAAAAGAAGAAAGTGTTATCATACGCTATATGACAACAATAATAAAATTGATACTACATATTGAAAAGGCATAGTGCAATCCTGGAAAAACCTAACTCACAATGACTAATTATTAAAATATATTCTAATAATATTATTGGACTTAAAAAAATTTCTTTGGGCACCTAGCAAAAACTAGGTGACTTACTAGAGAGACGTAAAATCATACTGTCAAAATTTTTGATAGCGATGCTTTATGCTATAAGAAAAGTGAATAACATGTTTGCAATACTTAAGGAAAGAAAATGTGGACCTTGGATTTTATGTCCAGTCAAAATTGCTTTCAAGTATTAAAAAACTACAGACAAACTGTGATCAAAATTTAAAGCCTCAGAAAATACTGTTCCCATGAGTCCTTTCTTAAGAAGTTGGAAAATGTGTTTCAGACAACAAAATTATAGGAGAGACATGATCTTAAAACTAGTAGCAAACTCTAAACATATGCTTAGATAACAAATAAACACTAATTGTGATATAAAACAGAAAGAGTAAAGTGTGTGATAACTTTATGATCTGACTATAGAGAAATAATGCAACTATAAAAATATGGGACGAGCTCTTGTAAAAACAATTTTAAAGTATTTTCATAATCAAATTGCGGAAGATATCGTTATCATTAATCTTAAATTACTTTGTGTGTCAGAATAAATCAAATGAGTAATTTTGTGAAATTCTAATTCTTCATCTCCACTATTCACCAACCAGGCTTTGTGGTGTAAAAGGAGAAACAAATTTCACATTGAAAAGTTAAGTAAAAACTCTTGTAGTCCTGAATTTAGAATTCCTGGTATCTTTTAGTAGAAAACACTGTTTTGGGATCAAAATTGCTACTAGGTTGGTCAGCCTTACCAGGTCTTTCAGCATTCAGAACTGGAATATATGCCTCTTCCTGGTTACATTATGTACATCGCCTGGATCTTAAGTGCCACTTTGGGAAGAATGAACGAGAGACAACATTCCTGAATGGAATGAGCTTGAAAGTACTGAGAAAATCCTGAAGTGATTGAAGAACCTGAAATTTAATTTTCTGCCATCTGTGCACTAAGAGTTACAGCTCAAACTCAGTTCTGTTATAGAAAGATAAGTATTTGCTCACACCTGCATGTATGATTGTGAGATTTATTTCTGCTGTATTTCTGTTACTTCAATGAAAATAAGGCAAGGTCATCTCATCAGCTGAAAATAAGAAGGGAAAGGGAGTATGGGATACTTAGGAAGAGGGGAGATTTAAAATAGTCATCAGAGGAGAATATTAAACTTACTAGGGAAACAGGGTTAATGAGCAGTATTGAGTGCCTTTGGAATTCTGTGGCAATAAATAAAGTGTTGATAGTCAACTTAGTGGAAACAATAGTTTTGACTATTTGTGGCTGAGAAGGGTGACTTAGATTGAGGTTTAGCCAGTGAAACATTGTATAACAGAAAGGAGGGAGAGGCAAGTTTGATGAAGGTTGACAATTTCAATGTATCATGTTTTAGCACCTTAAAATGGAAAAATGTAATGTAATGTTTCAAAACAAACATAAGTCGTGGATGGGATATTTTCTCATTGATGTTATTCTTTCACAATGGCCACTATATATAATGCAGAAATAATGTGTGTGCACAAATAGAAAATAATTTTGTTTTCTCTAGTTTGTAATTAAAAAACAATATGTTTTAATTTTATATATGAACTTTCAATGTGAGGTAAAGAATCTGCTTTGTAGTTTATTATATTCATTGGGCCTAAAAATTCATTTTTATTTTTAATGAATTTGGTTTACTCCTAAGGAACCATGTGGCTAAAATGAACTTATCTATTCACATAGAAAAAGATAAAATATAAGAATAACTACACAATAAAATAAAATAACTATACAATACAATAGTGCTATGAACTGAATGTTCATGTCCTTCCAAAATCTATGTTGAAGCCCTCATCCCCATGGTTATGGTGTTGGGGCTTGGACCTTTGGAAGGTAATTATATTTAGACAAAGTCATGAAGGTGAAGCTCCTGTGATGAAATTGATGCCCTTATAAGAGAATGAGGAGACCAGAGCACTCTCTCTCTCTCTCTCTCTCTCTCTCTCTCTCTCTCTCTCTCTCTCTTTCCCCACCATGTGAGGATATGGCAAGGAAGAACCTTCTGCAAGGCAGGAGAAGAGCCTTCACCAAGAACTCCACCATGCTGGCACCCTGAGCTCAGACTTCCAGTCTCCAGAACTGTGAGAAAGAAATGCTTGTTGTTTAAGTCTATGGTATTTGTTATAGCAGCCCAAGCTGCCTAAGACACCCGTTTATAAAGTATGTTGAAATTAGAAGTACAATTTATGCTGTAAGTACATGTAAAGTTCTTAATTTTGGAATCTGCTGTATTTCCATCTTGCTTGTCAAAAGAAATGGAATGTTTATAGGACGTTAAAAATCGTAATTGTCTTCAAAAAATATTTATAAAATATATTGCCAGCATTATGTAGTTTAGTTTTGTACCCTTTCACATGCAGATTAAAATAAAAACACTATTCTTCATAAGGCTAACTCATGTATATTGTATAACTCTCAGCTAAATGTCATTTCTTGTGGGAATCCTTTCCTGATCCCCTGAGTTTGGGTTGGGTGCTCTCTGTTGTGTGTTCATAGCACCATGAATTTACCTCTGGTCAGGGGACTCTTAGAACTGCCTGCTTCTTTGTCTCTCTTCCTACTGAACAGTAAATTCTTTGAGGATGGGCCGTGCCCTATTCACTAAGATATCCCTGGCATCTACCCCAGTCTTATTTAAGATAAGAATCTGTGTCTATTTGTCGAATGAATAAATGTATCATTAATAGAAAAGCAAGCAGCCAATTTGATAATTGTACAATATACTTTTAAAAATTCAAGGGTTTCCTCCTTTCCTATTTTTTTGAATAAGATGAACAGAAAAAAGTAAAAAGCCAGAGTTTTAAAATTTGCCCACGTGTTAAAAACGTTGGAAACATTAAAAAAAAATTCAAACACTAAAGCAAAACAGTGAATTTTGCCAAGAAGGAAACAAGAATGTGACAGTAAAATTAGCATAGGCATTCCAGAATTTGAAAAGGCAAATATCAGAGGAATTTTAGAGAAGGATAATAAAAAGTTTTATTAATACAGAACTGAATAAGTATAATCTCTATATGAACTTTTGTATAAGTTCATATAGAGATTTTGTTCAAATCATTTCATTTTACGCAAAACAGCTAGTGAGCCCATTTGGGCACTTTTGTTTGTTGTTGTCTTTGTCCAAAATATGTACTCTGAGGAAAGCTATGAATTGCTTTAAACATTAACAGATGCTGGATTTAAAGAGTGATCAAGTTCTAAACTGCTGATTACCATGGAAAAACTAAATACATATTCTCTGCTCTGTATCAAGTTTGAAGCCGTTATACTGTGACGAGGTTTCTTATGTCTGGGAAAATGTAAAATATGTGCCATAAAAAGAGATGGTTTCATGGCTGTCTGTTTCTTCTTTGTATTTGGGACTGGTTGACGTCAACCAGTTTTTGCGAAAATGTACCCAGCACGATGATAATAGCTAACAGTTATTGAGGCCTTCTATGTGCCAGGCACTATTCTAAGGGCTTTTGGGTATTAACTCATTTAAGCCTCATAATAATTTCACGAGAAGTATCATTCCACGTTTGCCATTGAGGAACCTGAGCCGTGGAGAGAAATTTGCTTGAGGACATAGGCGTGTAGAAGGGACACCTGGGGTTTAAACCACAGCTGTCTAGCTTCAGAACCTGGACTCTTAGTGGCAAGCAAAAGCCAATTTTTGTTCAACTTAGTGGAAAAGAAGTTTATTTGAAGGCTAGCGGGCAGCCCACAGAATTTTGGGGAATGCTAGGAAGTAGGCATAAAGCTAGAGAGGCCAGCTACTATCCCTGAGACCACAGGGCACAGCTGCTCTGGTGACAGAACCACTGGCCTGCTGGCACCACTGACCATGGGATATGCCATATTCCAGATGTGATAAAGTTTAAAAATTTTTTTTTGACATTAGCAAGCAACTATAAGTCTCTCTTGATCTTTTTTTTCTATTTTGTATAAGCCAAATTTATGATGTATCACTATTCACCAATTTCATTTCATTTTCCACTGATGCACAAAGTTATATTTACCAGTGTTTAATGAATAAACCAGATCACATAGCCATGGTGTAAATGGTTCTCTATAGCACAATATTATTTTTAAAATAAAGAGATGAGTGATGTAACCTAAGGGAAGAAGGATGTAAGATGACTATCAGATTTTGCTGTGTTATATTTTTTTCCATTATGTTTGGAAGTTAGTGTATGTACCAGAGATGTAGGGTTAGGTAACAAAGATTAATTTTAAGGGACAATAAACCCTTAGGGGCAGGGCTCTAATCAAAGATCAGGTGCAGAGGGTTACTTCTTTTCTATGAAATATTTAGGCCTTGTATGCATATCATGCAGGAGCCTGAAAACCAATTGTATACATCTCTTCCCAACTCTATATTCAGCAACAATGTACTGAAATAGATCATGGAGTGTTTACACCATGGAAATTGGCAAACACCTCCAGAGCACCAACTGTTAAAACATTGATGTGTTAGATGTACTATCAACAGAATTGCCGGAGTGGAAACGGAAGGGGTCCACGCACAGTGTTTTCATTACACAAATTCTAACGCTGTGTTCCAAGACAGGATATCTACTTGTTTACTCACTTAACATTTGGAAAGTCATAGAGGAGGACAAACCTCAAGCTCCTCGGAATTTATTTAAAATGAATAACTAGAATGGTGTCCCAACTGATACACTTTAACAATATGAGTAATTAGACTTCAACGTATCATACTTCATAAACAATACCTAATAAGCTTACAATATATTTGGGGTCAAAGAGCTCTTTGGGAATGTTCATTTGGGAGATGGAAAACAGAAAAGAGAAAAAAATGGAAGAAATGAGTATTCTCAGTAAGCAGTAACAACCAGAGTGCTAAAAAAAAAAAAAAAGAAATCAATCAAGATGTCACAGATAACCGTAACAACAACAAAAAATAACAATTAGCCCAATGCATGCAAGTCTCATTTCTTTTCTACTATCTGTAAATTCCCCCTGAGCTGTTCCCAAAGGGAAGGGGTCGTTCAATCACACACTTAGCACAGGCTGCGGGTGAACCAATGAGGTGGAGAGGAGTATCACAGAGAACCACAGACTCCGATGGGAGTAATGGTGGCAAAATAAGTTCCCTACTTTGTTGCCAAAAAGGGCACCCAAGGATCAAACAGAAAAGCAGAATTCAATTTCCCATCCCTTGTGTTCCTTTCTTGATCACCCACAGGTGTTCTAGCCTTGGTGAAAGTTACTGACCATCTGTGTCCCATCTGTAAAATGTCATGACAATTCTCAATGTGTCCAATAGTTGTGTCATAAGTCTTGAGCACCTGCCATAACATAAACTAAGCAGACATAAACAGTCATTACCCAGGAGTCACATTAAAAATGCAGTCTTATCCCCTGACATATATTGCCTACAGGAGACTCACTTTAAATTGCAAGATACACACATACTGAAAGTAAAGGGATAGAAAAAGATATTTCAAAAAAATGGAAATTAAAAAAAAAACAAACAAACCTGGGGTAGCAATACTTATACCAGACAAAAATGACTTTAAAATAAAGGCTATAACAAGAGACAAAGAAGGATCCAATAATTTCACTTCTAGGCATTTATCTGAAGAAACCCAAAATACTATTTGAAATGACATGTGAATCCATATGCTCATTGCAGGTATTATTTAAAATAGCTAAGGAAAGCTGGGTGTTGGATGAATGGATAAAGAAGAGGTGTTACATATATACAATGGAATATTACTTAGCCATAATGAATGAATGAATGAATGAATGAATGAATGAAATCTTGTCATCTGCAACAACGTGGATGTTGTGCTGAGTGTAGTAAGTCAGAGAATGACAAATGCCATATAATTTCATTTACATGTGGAATCTAAAGAACAAAATAAACAACAGAAACAAACTCATAGATACAAAGAACATTCTGAGGGTTGCCAGATGAATGGGTCTTGGGAGGGTGAGTGAAAGAGGAGAAGGGATTAAGAAGCACAAATTGGTAAGTACAAAATAGTCAGGGGGATGTAAAGTACAGCATAGGGAATATAGACAATAATATTGTAATAGTTATGTATGGTGTCAGGTAGGTCCTTGATATATTCGGATGATTGCTTCATAAGTTATACAAATGTCTAATCACTGTTTGTACAGTTGAAACTAATATAATATTGCATGCCAACTATAATTGAAAAAAATTTAAAATGTTTTTTAAAAGGCAGTCTTACCTTAGGATTTCCAGTCACGTTCGTTATGTATGAGAGAAAATACCATCCCTCCAAACATGAAGGTCAGCAATAGGTTTTTTCACTGCAGACTTCTAGGATGACCAAGGCTGATACCATCTGTATCTGACAGAGAGAATCTTATGTGATGACTATCTCCATCTCTGAGGAGGTGCTATGCCATTCCATTAGTCTATTGGAGATGCCATGACCAAACCCCTTAGTCTGGGTGGCTTAAACAACAGCAATTTATTTTCTCAGAGCTTTGGAGATGAGAAGTTCAAGATCAAGGTTCCAACTGATTTGGTTTCTGCTCAGAGAACTCTTCTGTCTTGCAGACAGCTGCCTTCTTGCTAATCCTCATTCATAGGGTAGGAGGGTTCGGGCAGTGTTGGGGGTGAGGATAGAAAGTGATGAAGAGGGAGAGTGAGGGAGAGAGAGAAGGAAAGAGAAAAAGGGCTCTCCGGTGTCTCTTCTTATAAGAAAATTAATCTTATTGGACCAAGGCCCCACACATATAACTTGATTTAGCCTTAACTACTTCCTTAGAGATCCTATCTCCTAACACAAGTGCACTGGGATTTAGGGTTTTAATGCATGAATTTTGGAAGGACACAAACATGTAGTCCTTGACAGCCACTGTCTACACGAGCCTGGGACAGGGGTCACTTACGAACTGGAGTCAAGCACTGAGCACAGCATCTTTCATTATTGAAATTTAGTCCTACCATAGCTTTTGAGCTGAGTTTTCTCTTGGAATGAGAAAAGAGACTGATGACAGAGATTTCTCTTTTGTTTCCTGGGTAGTCAGGGCTGAGGAAAATGGGGGAAGACAGTACAAAGAAAGGGGTAGGTCCAAAAGTGGGGTCAGGGTCAGCCAAACAGACACACGTACCAGTGGAACAGAATTGAGAGTCCAGGAGTAAACCCATGTTTATAATGGCAAATAATTTTCGACAAAAAAAAAAAGTGAAAAACATACAGTGGAGAAAGAAAAGCCTCTTCAATAAATGATGCGGGAAAAACTGGAAAGCCACCTGCAAAAGAATAAAACTAGTCTGTTGTCTATCACCACACACCAAAATTAACTCAGAATAGATTTAAGGACCTGAATATAAAACCTGAAACAATAAAATGCATAGAAAAAAACATAGAAACAAAACTCAAGGACCTTGGACTTAAAGAGAATTTTATGAATTTGACCTCAAAGGCAAGGGAAGTAAAAGCAAAAATAAAAGAATGGGACTACATAAAACTAAAATGCTTGTGCTCAGCAAAAGAAACTGCTAACAAGGTAAAGAGATAACCATCAGATTGGGAAAATATATTTGCAAGCAATGCCTCCGATATCCAAAATATAAGAGAACTCATGTGACTTAATAACAACAAAAAACCAAACAATCCAATCAAAAAATGGGCAGAGGATTTGAATGGACACTTCTTCCTAGAGGACATACAAATGGCTAACAAACATATGAAAAGATGCTCAACATCACTAGCTATTAGAGAAATGCAAATCAAAAGCACGAGATACCACCTTACATCTCTTAGAATGGCTATAATCTACAACACTAGTAATAACAAATGCTGGAGAGGATTTGTTATTACTACTGCGGAGAAAAAGGAACCCTCGTACACTGCTGGTGGGACTGCAAATTGGTACAGCCTATGGAAACCAGTATGGAATTTCCTCAAAAAACTAAGAATTGATCTACCATATGATCCAGCACTCATTCTACTAGATATTTACCCCAAATACTTAAAAATTTATATCCAGAAAGATATTGGCACACCAATGTTCATAGCAGCATTATTCACAGTGGCCAGGACATCAAAGCAACTGAAGTGTCTTATGATAGATGATTGGCTAAGGAAGCTGTGGTACATATATACAATGGAATATTACTCAGCCATAAGAAGATATGAAATACAGCCATTTGTGACAACATGGATGGACCTTGAGATGGAACTCGTACTAAGTAAAATAAGCCAAACAGAAAAAGTTGAAAATCACATGATATCACTTATATGTGGGATATAAACCTAAAAGCAACAAATGAGCAGGACAAACAAACAAAGACTCATGGACATGGACAATGGACTAGTGGTTACCAGAAGGTAGTGGGTAGGGGAGGAGGGAAGCGGTAAATGGGGTAAAGGGGGTCAATATAGGGGGTAGGGGAAGGGTGAAGTGGGTAAAGGGGATCAAATATATGGTAGCTAAAAGAAACTGGACTTTGGGTGGTAAACACACAATAGAATATACAGATGTTAAATTATAATGTACACCTGAAAATTATATAATTGTATTAATCAATGTTACCCTAATAAATTTAATTTTTTTTAAAAAGGTGGGGCCAGGGCAAATCCTAAGAAATCATTTTTATCTGCTCCATTGTTGTTGGAACATCATGCCCCCTCCCCAAAAGTGGACTTTTTGCTAAGGCCCAGAATCCCTTTCAGGGCCTGTGGCTAGTGAGTGACAATGAAGCCAGCCTTGCCGTAAAGTCTGGAAGCCTCTGCCCGGGTCCATCCTAAAGTATGTGACTACAGAATGTAGAGGGAAACTCGCCATGGCAAGCGATGATGCCCTAGGCAATAAGGCCAAGGAAGAGCTCAAAGGCTTTAAAAATAATCCCCAAATTTAAAATTAGGAATAAAAACTTTAAAAAAAGTTTTTTAATTAAAACTTTAAAAAGTTTTCCTTTTAGAGAAATTCTAACTCTGCAACCCCTGTCCTAAGCCAAGCCCTTGGAGTTGTTATGGAAACATGCCCAGCCACTGTCACCCGGGGTAACTGGGTGTCGCTCTGGGGGTTTTCATTGGGGGAAATAAGCCTGAAACCACCTCCATCGGGCTTCACTAGCTTTTTGATTTTCTTTGAGCGGTCTGATTTTGTTGTAGTTGTTGTTTACTAACATGTGGGCTTTGCCCACTGTCTAATCATTACAGTCCATCATTACAGAGGGTGAGTCTGTGCTGACTGTTTGAATGAAAGGCAGTGTTTTACACTGACATTTTAATCACTGGAACGTACTGTCATAAAACCTCTGTGAGACAGTAATGATTCGAAAAACCTAATATTACGTCTTTTGTAAAGCCTGACATCTGTGTATAATTGACCAGTTTATTAGATGTGGTGGTTCATTGATTTTCTACACAGAAAAGAAAAGTGATTGCAGTTTCTAGTGGCTATTTTCTTCAAATTGATCATGTTGGCTCTTATAAATGTTCCCTTTGTACTCATGCTCTTACTTTTGCACAAAGAAACTGTATTATATACAGTGTGGTGTCATTGGTCTTGGACTTAGTGTCAGATTTTTTTTTTTTTCTTGCAGAAGCTCTTTTCTGTTGTTGTTGTTGCTAAGTATTTTGAAAGCAGTTTTATTCAGAGGAATTTTCCTTACAAAAGACTGTTTATTTTCTTCAGTCTAATGTTATCCCTATAAAAGGGAAATCCTCTGAAATCTACTTTGCTTAGTTTACAATGATGCCAAACAGATACATTAACAATTAACCTCAGGACCATTGCCATGGCCAGGATGACTTTCAGAAAATTTTCATTTATGCTATTGCTGATAATAAGATGTTTCTGGCCTGAAAAAGAGTATTACTAAAAGAAGTCACAGTGCTGAAACCTAAGGCCACAAAATGATTAAAAGTGAATAATTGTTCCCAAGAAATCATTTGATGAAATCTAATACCCGTTTATGTTTTAAAAAAAAAAACCAAGAATCTGAGGAATATAAGGGAATTTGCTCAAATTGATAAAGAACATGTATCAAAACAAACAAACAAACAAACATACAGCTAAAATCATACTTAGTGGTGAGAAATTATATGCTTTCTTTTTAACATCAGGAATAAGACAAGTATATCCACTCTCACCATTTTTTTTTTTTACACCTTGAGTACCTGGTCTTCCTAGGTGGTCTCCCATCCAAGTACTAACCAGGCCCGACTCTGCTTAGCTTCTGAGACCAGAACGAATTGGGCATGTTCAGGATGACATGGCCATAGACACACTCTCACCATTCTCATTCAACATTGTACTGTAAATTCTAAATAATGCAATAAGGCATGAAAAGGAAATAAAAGGTATACAGTTTTGGGAGGAAGAAATGAAATTGTCTTTGGTCACAGATAACATAAATGTCTATGTAGAAAATATCAAAGAACCACCACTACCACCACCAACAACAAAAACCTCCTGGAACTAATAAACTATAGCAAGGTTGTAGGGACAAGGTTAATATACAAAAGTTAATTGCTTTTTTTGTATACCAACAAAGAATACCTGGAATATAAAATTAAGAACATAATATTAGTTATATTAGCACCCTAAAAATCAAGTGGGTATAAGTCTAACATATATATATATATATGATCTACATGAGGAAAAATAAAATCTTCTGATGAAAGAAATTAAAGAAGATATCAACAAATGGAGAGATATTTTAGCACATGGTTAGAAAGATCCAATATTGTCAGGATGTCAATTCTTCTCAACTTGATCTATATAGTCAAGACAATTCCAATCAAAACCCTAATGAGTTATTATTTTTTAACTATTGAAAAATTGGTTCTCAAGTTTATATGAAAAGGCAAAGGATTCAAAATAACCAACATAATACTAAAGAAAAGAACAAAGTCTCAAGATTTATTCTATCCAACTTCAAGACTTGTGAAGCTACAGTAATTAATATAATGTAGTATTGGCAGAAGAATAAACAAATAGAAAAATAGAACTGAATAGAGTGAAGAAAAAGACTCACACAAGTAAAATAAACTGATCTTTAACAAATGAGCAAAGGCAGTTTAATGGAAAAAGGAGAGTCTTTTTAATAAATTGTGCTAGAGCAACAGGACAGCCATATAAAAAAGAAAAATAAAAGAATCTAGACACTGACCTTACTCTTTCACAAAAATTAATTCAAAATAGACCATAGAACTAAATGTAAAATGCAGAACTATAAAATTTCTAAAAGATAAAAGAAAATATATAGGTGACCTTGCATTTGGCAAGGACTTTTTTAGATACAATAGCAAAAGCATGATGATGAAAGAAAAAGTTGACTAGTTATATTTTATTAAAATTTAAAACTTCTGTTCTGTAAAAGACATTATTAAGAGAATGAAAAGACACATCACAGGTAATAAGAAAATATTGGCAAAATATTTATCTGATTAGGGACTGGTATCGAAAATACACACAAAAAAACTCTTCAAATTTAACAATAAGGAAACAAAAGAACCCAACTTAAAAATGGGCAAAATATCTGAACAGACACCTCACCAAAGAAGATCTAGAGATGGCAAATAAACATATAAAAAGATGTACAACATCATATGTCATTAAGGCAATGCAAATGAAAACAACAATGCATTATTTCTACACACCTTTTAGAATGGCTAAAATCCATAAAATTGACACCACCAAACACTATGACAAAGTGCATCAGCAGGAAAAAATTCTTATTCATTGCTGGCGGGAATATAACTGTACAGTTACTTTGGAAGACAGTTTATCATTTCTTACAAAACGAAACTTACTCTCACCATACATTCCAGCAGTTGTGCTCCTTGATATTTACTTAAAAGAACTAAAAATTTATGTCCAAACAAAACCTATACATAAATGCTTAGAGCTTTGTTCTTAATGACCAAACTTGAAAGCAACTAAGATAGCCTTCAATAGGTGAATAGATAAGCAAACTCTCATATATTCGTACAATGGAAAATTATTCAACAATAAAAAGAAATGAACTATTAAGCTACAAGAAGACATGAAGGAACCTTAAGAGCATAGTGCTAAGTGAAAGACGCCAATCAAAAAAGGCGCCGTATGACATGATTCCAGAATATAAGACATTTTGAAAGAGGCAAAATTATGAAGAAAGTAAAAAAGGTCATTGTTGCCAGAGTTTTGGGAATAGAGTGGGAGGGATAAAAAGAAGAGCCTAGGGTTTTTTTTTTTAGAATGGTGAAACCATTGTGTATGATACTCTCCAATGATAGATATATGTAATTATGTATTAGTCAAATCAAAACCCATAGAATGTTCAACACAAAAAGTAAACCCTGATATGGACTATAGGCTTCAGTTAATAATAACGTAATAATATTTGCTCATCAAACGTAACAAATATAGCACACTGATGAAAGGTGATAGATAAGGGGGAAATGTGAAGAGTGGGGTCATATGGCAACTCTGACTTTCTGTTTAGTTTTTCTATAAGCCTAAAACTGTTCAATAAAATAAAGTCTATTAATTAATAATTAAAATTAATATTAAAAAACAAATTCCAAAATCAATTCTTTAAAAGAACCAGGGGTAAAATATATTTATATAAATTTATCAACTTTTGGATAAAAAAAAGTTTGGCATTAAACTCATGAACACATAAAAGAACACCTAAACACATGAGAAAATTACTAGGAACATCTATATTTTGTGGTAAATTGGACTAAAACTAAAAAAAAGCTAGGAAAATAAGCCAAAAAGAAAGAGAACATATCTACTCAAAATAGAAGGAATATAAGCATAAGGCAAAAAAAGGAGCACTCTCAAAGATCACAATGCAAGAAAGCACCAATAACTCTAAAACAATCATCCTCCCTGATAAAAACTGGTATGCAAGCTGGGCCAACAACTCCCTCTATAGATGTTCTACAAAAATCAACTCCAGCATCCCCTTTCCAAATCAGGGGAAGTTCTCTGTGTCTCTGTCCTGATCTCAGTAGAATAAGAATGTAGAGGGCTCTGCAGCCAGACAGAGAATGTTTCAAGTCTGGATTCCCAGGCATCGGTGGATGACCTAGGGCAGGGAATAACCGCAAGACTGTAAACCGGAAGTCAGGCGAGCATAGATTTGATGTGCACAGGCTCTCTGGTCACGTTCCATAGATCACATTCCAGCTCTGCCTTTCCCATAGATGGCATCACGAGAGTCAAATGAGAAATGCATATACACAGTAGTTGTTAATATTTTCTGGTTTCTACTCCATCGCCTACCGCATTGCTTCTTTCCCTGTCTGGCCCCTTTGGATTATTAACTTTGTTGGACAAGGTGGATGACTTTTATTTTGCTTTCCTTCACAGGATGCTGCCTCTCATTTCCCTCATGTTCTTCCATAGAGTGCTCCTTCTGTCCTCTGCTCAAGTTCTGGGTCTTCAGATTCCAGCCAAGGCTCAGCAACGCTGCTAATGCTGCTTATTTTGGAAGTTCCTATGTACCCCAAACCACAATGCCAATATAGCTTCGCTATACCTGCAGGTTTAGGATGATGACTATTTCAAACCTGATGGAAAAAATAACATTCTCTTTGTAGCAGCAATGTGGAGTCTAAATCAAAATGAAAATGGAACAACTTTTGTTTAAACAAAAAGAGGCTGTAAGTGGTTATTGATAGGTAATTACTTGGGGGGCCCATAGATAATGCATATTGAATAAGCTCCAGAATGCAAAAAATATAGGAAGAAAAGTATGATTTTTTGGCTTTTGGCTTCAGTGCCATACAGCTAGCTGGGTGGCAAGCAGTAGGGACTATTTTGTATCTGTTTTTCATAGCCAGTGACTGGGCAGAATTTTATGATCAATAGCAAAAATTTGGCAACTATACATTTGAAGCCCAGAGACTAAGTTACTAAAACAATACAGGGCAAAAACGGAGAGAGAAATATGGTTGAAATAAAACACACCCAATAACTGGAAGATTTAAAAAATATAGAGGTTTGAGAGAAGGGCAAAGTTTTGGTCAAAACAAGAAAGGAAATTTTAAAATGAATAAAGGCTTGTAGAGAAGGGCATTGTGCAAAATTGAGTTTCCAAGGCTTCAGGGAATGAATGGATGTATTTCAGAAGATCCAGAAATTGCACAATCATTTTTTGGAATTAGTGCAAGGTTAAATTGGAGATGTAAAGATAAGGGGGCATCTATGACAGAGTGACTAATTTCTCTATATGTGAAATAAGTATTCACTTTGTTAAGGAAAGAGAAAAAAAGAAAAGAAAAAAACCAAAAGTGTTCAAGAAGACTTTTTATTTTTAAAAAATATACTTAAAGCACTAAAAAGAATTTAATATTTACTGGCATCCCATGAATCAAATTCATAAGAGGAGAAGTCACCAGAGATCAGCCTAATTCTGAAGAAATCACATTTACTTATTAAACTGTCATATTAATGAGATTTATAAGCAGAAAGTCAATAAAGTTATAATTATCAGTAATAATGATAGTAGCTGCTTTTTCATAAAGAGTCATGTTAACAGAGTAAAAGAGCTGACCTAGTTTCTCCAAAATATTGAGTGTCACAGTGTCTGTTCATATTAAAATTTTTAACATCTAAATAATCTATGTAGAAGAGAAAGTTCTTGTTTAATAATCCCATTTTATCAGCCTAATCCCAAAACTTCCTCCTACATAGTGGTTCAGAGTACAGACCTTGATATCAGGCTGCCTGGACTTAAATCCTGGCTCTGTTCCTCATTTGCTGGGTGATCTTTGGCTAATTACCTATTCTCCGCTCTGAGTTTTCATCTGTAACCCCAGGGTAGTAATAATACCTACACAAAAAGGTTGTCGTGAAGATTCAAAGAATTAAAATAGGTAAATCCCTTAAAACAGTGAACCAGATAACTGATAAGTAGTATATCATGTATTTAACAACTTAAGGAGCAAATCCGCCTGTTCCCTCTCCTTCCACCCTGAGTCTCTGAGTGTCATCTCATGATCCAGACATTTTCCTATGCTCTGGCAATGTATGTGCATTTTAACTGGGTATAGATCTGCCCACAAGTGCTCCAGGAGAAGTCAAGAGGACCTCAAAGCAAGGCTAAGAGGCAGACCTTCACAAGTTGTCGTGATTCTAAATACAGGTGAACCTCAGCGGAACTGCAGCACTGAGCACCAGGATGGAGCTGAGATAGTAGGGCAGGTGACCACTGGGCCTTGAGAATGCTAAAAGTAACCTGGGGGTCCCTCCACTGCAGCCATTTGGGTAGCAGATGCAGCCAGAACAGAGTTCCATGCCTAATGTCCTATGGGACTAAGCTGCCCATCAACCAAAGGTCACCAGGGACAGCAAGGACTGACACATAGCCCTTGGGCTAGAGGATCCTCTCTAAATGTACAAGCTTCAGAAAAGTCCCTCACTAACCCTATGTAACAAGGAGAAGAGAAGGAGGAGAGATGGGTGAGAGTCTCTGAGAGCTTGAGCATTTGCCCCTGGAGAGACTGGGCTAAGTTTTAAATCTAAATCAAGTCCTTCTTAAATGGCAAAATTAAATTTCTTCAACTGTCAGCAGAAATAAGGGCTTAGGAGAAAATTGAGATCAGTGATAAAAAAAAAAAAAGTCAAGAAAAACTGGCCATTGTAGCACTTCTCAGAGTGGCTGTTGTCACTAATGTAGTCACCGGTTCACTCTTAACAGGGTTGGAATTGGGAGGATTTGCAAGAGCACTTTGATCATAACCCACTCGATTTTAAATGCTTTTCCAAAAGTTGTCATGCTGACTTACATCACTAACTAGCAAATAACCCTGAGTATCAAAATGGAGCTGAGCCACTGAAAAGTGGGGCGCTGAGCAGACGTAAGCTCGCAGAAGCAAGAGGAATATTGAAAACAAAGGGCTTGGTGTCTCCTGGTGAAGCGCTGGAAAAGAGCTTCCCTAGCATGTGGCTCTTGGTGAGTTAGACAGACTGGACTCAATGTTTAAAGTTGAGAATTCTACTGGTAATTTGTTTTTTATTTTTATTTTTTTTTTCCAGGATGCAAAAACTTACCCATGAGATGAACGTGACAGTGATGTTTGGGACAACAGCCAGAGCTGCAGAAAGACAACCTGGGGCCAGTCAGGGGCCAATCAAGTAAGCAACTCACTTGTCCCTCCCTGCTCTGACCAGGGATGGACACAGGTAAGGAAAGAGCCTGTGAAACCAGGGAGAGGGGGATGTGATAAGCTTGAGAAGAGAGTGGGTGTCCTGAGATGAAGATTTTTACTTGCCAGTGACTGAAATAGCTGAAAAATATTTGTCTTTGACTAGGTCATGTATTGCTCCAGAGTGTGAGAACTGCTGTCACCATGAAAAGTCACCAATATTACAGGAAGCAGTAGTCTTAGAGAGGGCCCAGGAGTCTGACTACATGTTTACCCTTGGAGGGACAATTAATGTTGTTGGAATTGAGTTTTGAGGCCAAGAATTAAATATCAATGCTGTAGAGTCTCCTTTGAATGGGGGTGTGTGTAGGTGGGTAGGGTGTTCAGCAATTGTTAACACAAGCAATCTTTGTCAGCAATCTGAGGTCAGATTAAATTAAAATGACTTAGTTTTTAATAAATGTCAACAACTTTTTCCATCTCCATTTTATATCCTTCATTCATCATCTTAGTCATCGCATTTATTTTGCATTTTTATGTTTCTTATTTTTTATCTAATTATAAACCACATCATAAATGATAACTATTGAGATATATTGCTTTTCCTGTTTATTTTTTAATTCGTTTCAAAGAAGAGACATAGTCTTTGGGATTTTCCTTCAAAGAGGAGTTTATGTTTCAAAATCAAGAGACAGTTAGTTGTCTGAAGACAACCTTTCTGACTTTTGCTTTTGAAAAAGAAATTGAGAGATTTTGGCAGTAGAAAGAAAGATAGGTGTCTAGTTTGAGAGCGAGGGAGGTGATAAGGGTCAAGAGAGAATGATTAATTCCAGAAGAGAAGTCAGATTTTAACTTTGAGACGGAGGGAGGGTACAGAACCTCAGAAGAGCATGAGTGATGGACCATCTCCGGCAGCTTGTTCCTGGGCACTGAGCCCCTTGCCTTCAGGTGGCACTGAAATTGCGAAGCAATTTTCAAGGCCTGTGAAATCTAGACGATTTGAATAACAAGAATGACTAGGATGGGCCAGGGAGCAGCGGAGTGTCCCAAATTTCCTTCTTTGTCATAAGACCTCAGAAGCCCTCAGAAGATCCTGGCTGGCCATGCGGGAAACAGAATCGAGGCCCAGTAATGACTGCTATTAACTTTCCTCTTAGATTGAATCTGACTTTTGGAAAAATAAAGTTAATAATATATTTCATTTTGTAACACATAGCATGGGAGGGTAGACATCAATCATACAAAAGGGAAATTCACCAAGAAAGGTACAAATAATTGACATGCATAAAAACAGTCCAAAACCCATCAACATTTTAAATTCAGCTCGTTGAAACAGAGTTGGAAACAAAGATTGAAATGATGAATTCAAGTTTTAGTTCTTTTTTATTCTATCCTCTGCCTAATGGATGTTCTAATAAGCCACATGTTTAGGAAGGAAGGAAACCAATGGCAACAGAACTGGCAACAGAACAAGGCAATTGGATGATTGGTAAATCAACATCTAAATTATTGAGAGGAGGCTAATGTTAAGATGTTGTAGTGCCAGCATTGTATTCTGATAGGGATAAGTGCCAATTTAGCCATAGTTCTACCTCTAAATGGGCTTTTATTTTTTAATCTTTGTTTTCTGAATTAAGGATCCTCTTTACCTGCTGTTATTTTAAGTACTCCTGATGCAAAACCCTCTAATATAACTTTTCTTTAACATGGAATACAGAATTTTCTTTACTGTGAAGAATGAGACTTCAGCTCTTTTGAATAGATATAGAGGTAGCATGGGTTATCAGCAAGAAACTCAAACTGTTCATGTTCAGCAGAAACAAATTTTTTTTTTTGGTAATAACCTTTTAGGAAAGTTGCTATGGACATCTTAGTCACATTTCACTTTAACAGCCAAAAAGGAAAAAAAATAAAATTGACTAAGGCTGCCTATGCCCATATGCAATACCTCACTTTCCTACTAGTGTGTTAAACATCTAAATATAATTTCCCCCTTTTTAAAGAGATATTTGCTTAGTTTCAATAAGATTTCCCATAAGTAAGAAATTATCCAAATTGAGGCTTAATCTTTAGCTTTGGTCACTTCCTTTATACTTTCTCATCAGCTGAGATTATTATACAGAAAATGGTAGTTATAGAATCTAGTGAAAGGCTTAGTTCTTGAGAAACAGGCAGAATTCTTGGTAGCTAGGTGTGTTTGTAATAAATCATTTTTGAGAGATATATTTAAAAAATCGTTTTGTGTTATTAAGTTACTTGTAAGAAAATAACCCTGTAATGCAGCCATAAGTGAATAAATTATCCGATTTATGCCAGAGGACCACTTCATCCACATTTTCAGTAACATCCATAGTATGTAAGAATCTAATAGAAGTATTGCTGGGGTAAAGAAAGAGAGGCTTTTCTAAGTGGTAGCTTATTTAATACTTCCCTGTGTGGGGAAATGCAAACTACTTGTAGAAGAGATTTCTGAGGAAAATGACTTTCTACCTGAGGACCGTTGACCTCAACCAGGGTTACTCCGGAGAGCTGGGTCTTTACTGAGTCTCCCTTATATTGAAGACCATTGGCATGAATCTGTTTCTGCAGGGTTGAGAGACCATTATCAATGCTGATCATGAGGAGATAAACCTTGGATGTGAAGCAAGGTGAAAAGCGATTCAACTCGTTGCATTACAGACTCTGTGGATCCTCAGTAGAGGTTTTGAGTTTTTTTTTTAAATTTTTGTTTTTGTTTTTTTGAAGTTGAAGATGAGCAAGCAATCTAGTCTTGCTAACCTCATTTAGCCTCTGCCTGGTCAGCACAAAATACAGAAAGTCCTCATCATCCAAATATAATTGGTACCAGAAAAGAGGCACTTAAAAGTGGATCCGCACGAAATGAGAACCAACATTTAATAGTAAATAGAAAATAAAAAAGAAAGTTGACTTAGAATTTTATCTTGAAAAATGAAGTTAAAAACATTATAATTTGGTTTATATTACATTAAAAGTTTTGGCTATAATTACATCTATGTGATAATTTTTGAATAAAGAAGGAATTGAGTATTGCTTGCTTTGGTGGGGGGATATAATTTTTCCAACAAAATTATCCAATAGCACAGTTTGAACATTCTTCACATTGATTTTCACTGCAAACTAGAAAGAGGGTCATTTTCTCTGCAAATATATTCAAGGATTTTCTCATATTTTCCAAGAGTCTTCCTTAATCCTTACATATTCAAGTTATTCTTTTTCAAAGTATCATCATTCTTGTCAAATTTCTCTTCTTCAGTTGTCAAGTCTTCTGGCTCTGCCAGATCTTTATTTGCCAGTGGCTTTGTGAGTGAGTGGAGTGGTTCTTTAGCATTTTTTTCAATGACCTTATGAAATTCTATATAGATGGCAAGATTTGCCATTTTTCTTTTGAATTGATTTGCCTTGTATAGAATGTTAAAATCAAACCATCATCAATATCGAGATAACCAAAGATACTGAATCATGCTTAAAACTGTTCAAGTAGGAATTCTTTTATAAATGTGGTTAGTTTCTTGTCAAAATTTTTCAGGTTGTGACATTATTTTCAATCTCATAACATTAGGGATTCCATAATAAATGTTTAGATAATGAGAATACCCCTGTGCAACATACAAGTTGAGAGCAGTGGGGTGGATGAAAAAGGGCCCAGGGCCGCTGTTAACAGTTTCAAGAAACCAAACTCCTTGCCCATCCTTATTAAAAAGTCATGGAAAAATCTTTTTTTTCTCTCTACTTTTCATATTTAAATCAAAGAAGTCAATCAACATGATGGAAAGGAAACTTTTCTATATTACCATAGAAAGAGACAGTCTGTGCAATGACAAAACACATTTGAATATTCTTTGAAAGATAGTGCCAGTTTTATTTTGTTTGAGCATACTGTGCTGACATTCTCAGTGTGGCTATTTTATTCCAAGTAGCATTGCCCCATAAAATTTAAGAGTATAAAAAGAAATGGCCCCTAATTTAAAATGTATGAATGTGAAATTGTTTAAAGATGGCTAGATGTCAACATTTCTCTTCTACATGTATCTATAGAGGGAAAAGATGACTTCTGGTCTGGCAATGATGCTCTTTATATCTTATAGACAACTTAGTGCAGTGGTTAAGTTCATGGATGCTACAGCCACTGTCTGGGTCTGGGTTCCAAATATGGCTTTACTAGCTGTGTGAACTTCAGCAAGTTACTCGACTTCACTGTGCCTCACTCTCCTTTTCTTTCTTTCTTTCTTTCTTTTTTTTTTTTGGCTAAAAAAATCCAGAAACATTTTCTCACAGTTCTGGAGGCTGGAAGTCCAAGATCAAGGTGTCAGTAGGGTTGTTTTTTTCTGAGGCCTCTCTCCTTCTCTTGTATATGGCCTTCTCTTTCCTCCATCTTCATATGTCTTCCCTCTGTGAATGTCTATGACCTGATCTCATAAAACCAAAAGTCATATTGGATTAAGGTACACTGTAATGACCTCCTTTAATTACCTTAATTAATTAACTTAATTACCTCTATAAAAATCTTATTTCCAAATATAGTCACATTCTGAGATTCAGGGGTTAGAGTTTTAACATATGAATTTTAAGGGGGCCCAATTTATTTTATAACAACCAGGTTTTTTTTCTGAATATTGAAAGCATTGATCTTCTGGTTTTTAGTGTTGCTATTTTAAAGGTTACAAAGCCATTCTGATTTCAGATAACTTATGTGTGTGACATGATCTATCTGAAAGCTTTAACAACTTCTCTTTGTCCTCCCACATTTGCAATTTTCACAGTGAGTTAAATTCATTTTCAACCGTTTGGCTAGGCCCTTGATGAGTCTTTTCAACTTAAAAAAATGTTATTTTCTAGCTTTATTGAGATATAATTGACATATACATTGTGTAAGATTAACATGTACAATGTGATGGTTCGATGCAAGTATGTATTGTGAAATGATTACCACAATACAGTTACTTAACACATTCATCACCTCACATAATTATCTTTTGTGTATGATGCGAATATTTAAGATCTGCTTTCTTAGCAACTCTCAAGTATACAATACAGTATTGTTAACTATAGTCATCATGCTATACATTAGATCCCCAGAACTTATTCATATTGCACCTAAAAGTTTGTACCCTTTGACCAAATTTCCCCATTTTCCCCTACTTCCCAGCCCCTGGCAACTACTCTCTGTTACTACGAGTTTAGCTTTTTTAGGTACTGCATAAGAAGGAGCATACAGCATTTATCTTTCTCTGACTTATCTTAGCTAGCATACTACCCTCAAGTTTCATCCAGTTTGTCACAAATTGAGCCTTTTTTTTCTCAACAAGCAGGATTACTATTAATTATAGTTATTATAAAGGTTAAATAAATTACTATTTATAAAGTAACTAAAATAGTGATGACACATAGTAACTGCACAAATAATTATTTTTAAAAATAAATACACAAATATACAGATAAGATAATCTATTAACTGCTAAAGAAACTGTAGAATCAAGGACAACACAATGGAAAGGATTTCTCAGAAGGAATTCTGGAAGCTTCCTATTAACCTACACAAAATCCCTGGCTATTTTACCAAATAAAACCAAGTATACAAAGATGGAGGAGTAGGTAAACACTGTGCTTGCCTCCTCTCACAACCACATCAAAATTACAACTAAACTACAGAACAGCCATAATTGGGAGTTGCCTGAAGTCTAGCTGAACATATGTCCTACAACTGGGAACACACAGAAAAGCCCACCTTGAGACCGATAGGAGGGGTGAAGATGTGGAATGGGCTGGTGCTACACCCATGGGTGACAGTTGAGAATCAAGAGGGATATCGCAGCTATGGAGGTTCCCCCAGGGGAGCATGAGGTCCTGGTCCCACACCAGGCTCCCCAATCCAGGGTTCCAGTTCCCAAAAAGAGAATTCCCCAAAATTTCCAGCTGTGAACACCAGATGAAGGACTGCTGTAGTCACAGACTTTTCCCCTTAAGGGGCCCAGGCACATACTTATTCACTGATGGACTCACTCACTCTGAGTTTCAGCACTGGGGCAGCATCTCCAAAGACCCCAGGGACATATGAGGAGTGACTGAGTTGTCTGGCTTCAGGGCAAGGGCTGGAGGGGCAGCTTTCTCCCAGATAGAGTGCTGGTGGAGGCCTCTGTTCCTTTGTTAAGCCCTTCCCCCTCATGGCAAGCAGACACAGCTGGCCACCATATTGAGTCTCCATCAGCCTGGCTAACCCTGGTCACCTTGCTCAGGTGATTTCCTGAGACCCCAACTCCACTCAAGTTGCGGGCCCACCCTAGCCACTTCCAGTAGATTTTTTATACTAATGGCCTGTCCTGGCTCATGCTTCAAACTTCCCTAAAATCTCTCAAAAATTTGCAAAACCTAAATAAGCAGCATCTGGCCTCAACATGCGCTGTACCACTTGCTGAGCAGCCCTAAGCCCAGCACTAGTGGCAACTGGCCTCGGTTTGTGGCTTGGCTTTTCAAGGCACATCCAAGCCCAACATGGGTGGCGGCCATCTGCAGATTGCTTGGTGGCTCATGTCAGGTGGCTCCAGGCAGTGCACAGGCTGCAGCTGAATTTGGCCTGCGGCAGGGCTCCTCTTAGGAGGCCCTGGGGCCAGCATACCCAGTCACCAGCTTCTGTCTGAGCCAGAGCAAAACCTGGGGCCACATTGGAGGACAATACACCTAAAGAAAAAAAACTAGGCAGGCACCACAGAGTTGGCCTTTGTACAACAGCTCTTCCACTGTAGTCACCACCAGTCCTCACAACCAATCAGTCTGAGGGTCAGTCCCTCCCATCGGTGTCCCAACAGCAACAAAGGCTCAACTATAATAGGAGGGCACACACACCCATACAAGGGACACCCCTGGAGCACTCAGTTCAGATGACAATAGGAAATAATAAAGAGACTTCTTTAAGGGGGAAAAAAATCAAAAATATGTATAATAAATTGGCAATAACTATATATCTAGCAACAATTACCTTAAATGTAAATGGAATAAATGCTCCATTTAAAAGATAGGGTGGCTGAATGGATAAGAAAATAAAATCCTTATATATGCTGCCTACAAGAGACTCACTTTAGACAGAAAGACACAGACTAAAAGTAAAAAATGGAAAAAGATGTTTCATGAAAATGAAAACAAACAAACAAAAAATTTGGGTAGCAATACTTGCACCAGATGAAATAGAGTTTAAAACAAAGGTTGTAAAGTGAGACAAAGAAGGACCCAGTTCTCTCTTTTCTGGGTATTCTTCATCCGAAGAAACCCAAAACACTGCTTTGAAGGGACAGGAAAATCTATATGATTGTTTTAGCATTATATACAGCGGTCAAGATATCGAGGCTACCTGGGTGTCCATCAGTGGATGAATGAATAAAGAAGAGGTTGGTTGTACATATACACAAAGCAATATTACTCAGCCATAAAAAGAATGAAATCTTCTCATCTGCAACATGGATGGATGGACTTAGAGGGTATTGTCCTCAGTGGAGTAAGTCAGACAGAGAAAGACAAATGCCATATGATTTCACTGACATGTGGAATTGAAAGAAGAAAATAAACAAAACCGAAACAAACTCATAGATACAAAGAACATTTTGATTGTTTCCAGATGGGAGAGGGTTTGGGGGTGGATTAAAAAGAGAAAGGATTAAGAAGTACAAATTAGTAATTACAAAATAGTTATACAAAGTAAATGTAAACTATAAGATAAGTAGTATAGCAAATAATATATAGTAAGTATATATGGTGTCAGGGTAATTTATTTGGGTGATCATTTTACTAGTTATGTAAATGTCTAATCACTATGTTGTACATCTGAAACTAATATAATATCATATGACAAGTATACTTTAAAAATTAAAACATTATTTAAAAAACAAAATATACAAGAAATATTCAAATTTTATTTTAAAAATTCATAGAGCATTGTATGTTTTTGCAGCTGAAGCAATAAGCAGGTTTATAATCTACTTTGAAAAGGAGCTGTCTTACTCATTGAGGACATAAGACAAGTTCAGAGCACCAGGCTTCTTCTCATGATCACCATAGATTCACTGTCTGCCCTTTGAATCCCAAGTGTGTGTGTGTGTGTATGGTGGAGGAGGGTAGGCACCTGCATCATTTCTTCACCTGTATGTTTCATCCAGAGAGCCACCCAAGGGCAGTGGGTGGTGGTGGCTGGACTCCTTTGCCCTGTGTATCTGCCACTGCTGACACCCAACCCAGTTACCCCACAAAGTCCAGGAACAATCACGAGATCATCATTAGAAGTCAGTTTTCCCAGGCCATGGACAGACAATGATGCAGCACTGTGAGTAATGATGTAATTAACATTAAATTAATGGTACTAGTGACCTGTAGAGCCCAGAAAACCTATGTTGTTTCAGTCAGAAGAGCCATTACACTGTGAGTAATACCAGACTTGCTCTTCTCCTTTCATGGTGAGAGATAGAAAACTGTCCAGAAAGGAAAATTTGACAAGAAACTATGAAAAGACTATTTCTAGATCTGCTTACGAAAAGGTGATGCCTGGACACTACAAAGAATCTTTTTCTTCTGACTGAACAATAAACATATAAGTAAGTACCTCCTCTCTACCCATTATTCTAAATTTTTATTGATGTCTATATAAACAATTGTTTATGTAGACAAAGCCCCCATCAAAATGTTTGCTCTGGACCAGCCCATCTTAGGGACTTCCCTGATTGAGAGTGCTGGCTTTGGAGTTGGACTCCCATTGTTCATATCCCAGCTCCATCACTCACTGGCTGTGTGCTCTTAAGCAAGTTACTTACTGTCTCCATTCTTCAGTTTCTCCATGTGCAAAATCAAAAATGAAATAATTTAATCTATATAAAACTAGTGCCTGGTGCATGATAAGAACTCGATAAATACTATTTTTTTTTATCATTCTCTGATTATTTCCTTAAGATCGATTTCTAGAAGTAGCACTGCTAGTTCAAAGGCTGAGTGTTGATGGGGTTTTCGATGGTATTGTGAAACAACTTTCCTGAACGTTTGGTCATAATCTTTTTAAAGCCTGTGATTTCATCACGTCTTAAAGTGGCCTATTTAGATCAGCCAAAATAAGAATAAAAAAAGAAAAAAAAAGAAATAAAAAAAACAAAGAAGTTAAGAGCCAAAGTTGAAAGGGAAAAGGGAGGATGGAGGAGGAAGAGGGACATTAAAATACTAATGAAAATGAGAAATCATCCTTAGCATTTTAAATAGTTATGACTGCTAGTTTGTATGTACTGGTCTCTGTTGATTACAGTCTGATACTTAAAGAAGGGTTGACTGTGTTGCCCTTCCATCTCCCTAAGCCCTCCAGGAATGACCCTCTGAGAGTCAGTGAAATCTCAACCAGATTCTACAATATCTACCTTGGATCTAGCACCGTGTCTGTAATAATTAATAATTTACTTAAAGTAACCCCAAGATAAAAACATTAGCCTCATAATGTTAAATTCTGCACCCTCAAACTCTAAGTAAAATTTCAGAAAAAAAATGATTAAGATTTATTTTTCATAATGTATGCTAGTTATAGAATTTTGAACTCATCGAATTTACTCTTTTGATTTCCAAAAGATCTCCAGGTTCTGTAATGCAAGAGCTAAGCTTTGGGGGGAGGGAAGGTGGTCTTTAGCAAGAATTATAGATTCATATGGCTACATTTATAGGGCCTTAAATCACTTTTTATAAAGATAATGTGACTACTTTCTTTATATATCATTGGATGATATTTAAACAACACAATTAGTGCTAAGGGGCAGCTAAGGGCAGCATGAAGATTATCATTTTATGTCATTTTTTATTTCTGGAAGAAGAACAAAACCAGAGCAAACAATTCTTTTTAATGCCATGGTTCCCATTCTCAGTCTATTCCAAGCACATATTCCTCGGTCCCAACTAGGATTCACTATTGGGGTGAATTTAGAGGATCCTAGGAAAACAGGGTATATTCAGAGAAGATAAACAGAAATTAATTTCTGCCATTTAAAAGATGATGTGCAACAAAGAATAACAACTGCCTTCAATCCCTTACCCTACCTCTGCCCAATCTGCAAGATCAGGGTCGAACAAAACACTCTAAGTTACATAAATGGGCAAACATATCCTGCCAGGCTCTGCAATAGAATGTGCTCTGAGGTTGCAAATATAACTTAATCTTTGACAATTGCTCTCCCTCTCACCCTTATGTCCGCTTTTTCTAAGTAGTACAGATGCTCCTGTTTTCAAGTTGTATAGCTTCTGGTATAACTCTCGTTTTAGTGAAACAAGTGGCCACCTGCTAATGTGGGTGCCCAGCTGCCCCAAAGCCTCACGGTGCAGATTCCCCACATGCATTTCACACGTGCTTAGAATTGTACTTGTTCAGCTTTCAGATCACCTCCTGTCGATCCACACCGAGGTCTGGGTCAGGGAAGAGAAGGTCTAATGACACTCCTATTGTGCCTCTTTAATTTTGAGTAGTTCTTCTTTCTCTTCTTAGCCCTCTTTTTCTGCTGGACTTCTGGCAATTGGGCCACAGTTCTGTCTCAGGTGAGACCTCTCTTTCTTTGAAAAGAATAGACTCCATTTGAGACTTAAAATGTGTATTTGTCAGGGCCCTCCAAGGAAACAGAACCAATGGGAGATTATGTAAATATTATATATATTATATATTATGTCATATATAATATATATTATACATATAATTTATATATAAAATTTATATATTTATATATAAAAATTATATGTATTTGTATATATTTATATATATTTATAATTTATATAAAATTTCTTTTTATATATTTATATACAATTTATATATATTTATATATAAATAAACTTATTATAAGGAATTATCTCATGAAATTATGGAGGCAGAACAATCCCATGATCTGCTATCTGCAGGCTGGAGACCCGGGAAAGCCAGTGGTATAATTCAATCTGAATCCAAAGGCCCAAAAAGCAGGGAGCCAATGGTGTAGATTCCAGTCTGGGTCGAAGGCCTGAGAACCTCGAGTATCGAGGGCAAGAGGAGATCAATGTCCCAGCTGAAGTGATCAGGCAGAAAGGGCCAGATTCTTCCTTCCTCCACCTTTTTGTTCTACGCAGGCCCTCGGGGGATTGCGGGATGCCCACGCTCCTTGGAGAGGGCAGACTGCCTTACTGAGTCCACTGACACAAATGCTCATCTCATCCAAAGCACCCTCACAGCCACACTCAGAGATAATATTTAGACAAACATCTGGGCACTCCATCATGCATTCAAGTCGACACAAAATTACCGTCATGGAATGGGATGCTACGTCCCCAGACAATTGCATACAGGGAACACCTCATGGCATTTAAAGACACTGAGGTATGAGGAAGGCTGAGGGAAGAAAGAAGCCTTAGCCCCTCGACTCAAAAGCAGCTAACTCTAAGTAAATTAAATTTGCTCTGTTGCTCTCCTCTCAGTGAGTGTGGGTTGTTGTTTCACAGTATTTCTGAATGTCTCTTTACTCAACTTATATTTTGCTAAATTTTACACTAAAGTTATAAGTTAGCTTTGACATAATTGCCAATTTGTTTTCTGAGCTATTCTAGGAAACTTCATTATGGAGCCCTAAAGGAAATTGAAACATCTCTGCAACTTACAAAAACCTACTTGTAATCCTACTCCTTCTCCCCTCTGGGTTCTGACCATGTTGATAAACATGCAGGTGACAGATGGGAGGAGCCAAAGTGCTGCAGAGGTGGGGGAGAGAGTGTGGCTTCCTTTTCCTCCACAGCTGACTCTGGCTTGCCCTTGCAGTCATCAGCAGTGCAGCTGGAGAACCTCAGACAGGAGGTGCCCTTCCTGCTGCCTTCACCACACGGGAGGATGGAGTGGGGAGGAGACAGAGCTGATGGCCTGTTCTCTGATGCTGGTTCCGCTTCAGCATAAGTCCACTTTGTAAGCATAAGTCCATCTCTCTAGTCAAGAAAGTCACTCCTTCTTCCAAAGTGAGGAGATAAAGCTTCTTCCTCCAGTATGTCCTGGAGATGGTGGACATATCAGTAGAGGGGGAGGAAGCTCTGGTTTTACACGTTAAGGTGAGTTCAAGGGAAAAGAAACACCTTCCTTCAGGACAGATAATTGAAGAGAAGCGGCAAATTTAGTTTCTCATAATTTATGTAAACTCCTGGAGGGTAGGCCTAAGCTGTAGAGAACTATCTTTAAAGCAATTATGATACAATAAAAGTTCTTAAGTTTTCATTTTACATCTAGACTGAACTATTCACACACACACACACACACACACACACACACACACACACACACAGGAAGGAAATACACAAAAGCATCTCTGAGTGATTACATTAAATGTAGCAAATTTTTTCACTCTTCGGTTTACCTATTTTTTATAAGTTTTCCGAAATACTAATTTTGTAATAAGATTAAAAACTCCAGAACTTCTGAGCATAATCTGACCTAATACTTGACAACAAACAAACAAAAAGAAACATCTTTGTCAGCCCCTCATTGTCCTGGGAAAACCTTGGAGGCAGATGAAAAACTGGGAGGAACGGGAAGGTTAACGCCAACAAGATTAAGCAAGAAGAGCTTTTGATACCCAGAAATGAGGGCCGGGCAGGGTCACATGTCCTCACAAGACACATGCAAGTACATTCAAAGGCTGTGAGAGAAATGAAATTTAAGTGATGACAGCTAAGTTAATTCTGATTGTGAGTACAAGTTGGGCTTTTATAACCAGTGGACTTTCCCAAAATATTCTTCCATTTCAATTGTTTATTTAATCCTTTATTTTTCCCTGATAGACATATTTTTAGTTAAAAATTAGGGATATATATTTATGATCTTATTTTTAAAGGTATATTTTCGTTATAATATATAAAAATACCAAGAGAAGGAATAAGCTCACGTTAGTCCAAACGCAACCACGTTTTGGGGTAATTTCTTCAGTCAGGGGCACAGCCTTCCTATGTCAGCCCAAGGCCACAGCCACTTGCCTTGTGTGGTGACAGACAGGTAAAAGGAGAGAGCATAGAAGTTTAGAGATGAAGGACAGCTCAGGCAAAGCAGATTTTCTTCTGGGTAGAAGCTGTTTATAATTTTTCTGCCTTCCATTTCATATAATATTTGTGACAAAGAGTTGCTTGGTGGATTTTTCTGCACCTGTTTCTGCGGACAAAAACATGGTGCAGTGGGAAGAGAGTGAGCTTGAGCCGTGGTCTCAGCCTGAACTTTAGTGACTCTGTGACCTTGAGGAGTTTACCTGTATGCTCTCAGCCTTGGTTTTCTCCACTGTCAGGTAGAATTAAGGGAGCTAACATGAAAACACACTAACGTACTAGGCACGTAGTACTATCACATGTTTTTTAAAGATTCCAAAAGAAACTTAGTATCGCTGATATAATTTTACTAATTTGTATTTCTAGTTTTACCTTTGACGCTTAATTATAGCATTTTAAAACAATAAATGTATGTGAATTCGGTACCTAAAGAAAGAACTGCTGTTCTTAAGATGACTCAGCTGTCCTTCACTAAATTACTTATTTTTTGGTCATGTAAAAACCTTCTCTATATTTTGGATCTATGCAAATACAACTCCAAACATCTGGATTAGTAACTATAGGTACTGGAAGATAGGGATGGTTAAGCCAAGTTTCAGCTGCTCTTTTATTTCAAGAAAAGGAAGAGCTTTACTGAATTATAATTTGAGAATGACTTTTTTCTTAGATGTCAAGAAAATGAAGCACCTCTTAGTAGCTGCTGATAGAAGAGAATATTATCTGTCTCTATATTTATCTCCCCCTTTTAAATATATTCTCAAAATTGAATGATAAATAAAGGATGTCAATAAAACATTTAGAAAATAAAGTCAGTAAATAATTTTTTTTTCATCTGAGGAAGTTCCCTTTATAAACTCATTCCAAAAGAAAAACTTAAGTATGATAAACTCAGATGGCAACTGTGAAATCAATTTAGGTGTGATCAAACAATAAATAAAATATCTGAGCTTTAAGGAGCTGTGATATATCACTTTCTTCAGATTATCTAGAAACATTAAGAAGATTCACTATTCATCATCTTTTTCTTTATTCTTTAACTTTTTAAATTTCTAAATTGCTTGTCACCAAAAGTCCCAGGGGTCCTCAAAAGTGAACCAATATAGAATGATTTTCTTAAGACCTGAGGGTGAGCAGCTGTTAGGGAACATAAATGTTTAGTGCAGTAAAAGATGCTATGGCCAAATTAAAATTGTGATGAAATTTAGAGAAGAGAATTATCATGATGTATAACGTACATGCCTAGGCTTATACATGAATTTTTCACAAATCTCAATGCTTGTATGCACATTGTTAGTATTTATTAAAAAGACAAAAATTTAAATTTCTTCCTTCCAGGAAACATCATGGATGCCCACTGCAGAAATCTTACTAAAAGAGGCAGGACTCCTGCAAAGGTGAGTCAGCAGCAACGTAGTAGCCATGTGGAATGCTAGTGCGTGGCAGGTGACAAGCTTCTCTGGACCCAGCCCTTGTCAGTAACATCTTCATACTGCCTGTTAGTAAGAAAAATGTTTTTTGGTGTCAACATTTTGCTTAGAATTCTGAGGACTTCTTTCTCTTAATCAATAATTACACTTTAATTTCATCGGAGTGGAAAAGAACATTCCCATGTTATATGAAAATTATTCACCTTTAGAAAAATCCTTTCTAGTATCATATATCAGATCAAACTATTTTTGCAGCTTTATTGAGATATTTTCAACATAACGTATGTAAGTTTAAGGTGTACAATGTAGTAATTTAATACAGGTACATACTGCAAACTGATTACCATAATAAGCTTAGTTAATCCTTCTGTCAACATAGTTACCATTTTTTTGTGTGTATGGTGATAACATTTAAAATCCACTCTCTTAACAACTTTTAAGTATATAATACAGTACTGTTAATTATAGTCACCATAGTGTACATTAGACCCCCCAAACTTATAGTGGGGAGTTTGTACCCTTTGACCAACATCTCACCATTTTCCCCAGCTCCTACCCACCATCCTACTCTCTGTTTCTATGAGTTTGGCTTTTTTAGGTTCCACCTATAAGTGAAAATGTACAGTATTTGTCTGACTTATCTCACTTAGAATAATGTCCTCAAGATCCATCCACCTTGTCACAATGGCAGGATTTCCTTCGTTTTTCATGGCTGAATAATATTCCTTATGTGTGTGTATTACATTGTCTTTATCCATTCATCCATCAACAGACACATAGATTGTTTCTATGTCTTGGCTATTGTGAATAATGCCGCAGTGAACATGGGGTGCAGACCTCTTCAACATAGTATCTGGGCCTCTGGCAGTGTTTGGATCCCTAAGGGATATGAAAAGACTATCTTCCTCCCCTCAGGGTTCTTTGAGAGCTGAGATAATGGATCCACAAAAGAGACCCCCATGCTATTATGAATTTTATCCTCAGAGTTTAGAACATTATTGCTCATTGGAGTTGGCAAGGGCCTGCGATGCCACCAAGTATCCCAACTGTCCGTGATACTTGAGGCTTTTTTCCTGGATCTTTATTCAAAATATTTCTCACATCGGGCTAATTCAGGAGGTAGGATCCGAGTCCATTAATGCAATTACCTGTGATAAATAGTGCTTTGAGGAATATGATAGAGAACAAAGAAGGAGAGTCTGGAAAAATCGGGAAAGGTCTGGAACACAGCCCATTGTGGGAGGAGAAAACCCTGTAACTACTAAAG
Source organism: Macroglossus sobrinus (assembly GCA_004027375.1). Classification (NCBI taxonomy): domain Eukaryota; kingdom Metazoa; phylum Chordata; class Mammalia; order Chiroptera; family Pteropodidae; genus Macroglossus; species Macroglossus sobrinus. The sequence continues at coordinate 868,955 of PVKZ01000283.1, forward strand.
GAAAGGGCGATCTCCCCAGTTAGAAATTCCATTTTTCTTTACCTCCCATGGTTCCGGTCTCTCTCACAGAATCATTCACTCAGCACAGCCTTTTGGAATTTCTTCTTTTCCGTGCATGAGCTAAATTCCTTTGAGCCCGTGACAGTCTCCTGGTTGGCTGCCTCTTTTCTCATATAATGTAAATCTTTCCTGTGAAGATACATTTGAGTTGAACATTGTTTAACTCTACCATAATATTTCTCTCACTCTCCTACTTCTCACTTGCAGTGACATTTGGGCCTTTCTTGTCTGAGCATAATGCATGCTCCTGTCTTCCCTAATGCCAAGGGCAGCTGTGAATGAAATGAGCATTAAGCACGTTAATGAGCATTGCGCTATTAAGGCCATTTAGCATATTAGCAGGCTCATTGCTTCATTTTTTCTACAGATGTTTTAGCAATGGTGCCCACTGCGCTCTCCAGTCATGAAGAAAATGCGAAATGTTCTCAAGCAGAAGCCACTATGTATGTGAACAGGAGGTGAAGTTCCCATGCAACAAATTGGATTGTTGATGAAAAATTGGGCAGGCTCCATCCTGCCCGATGACACGAGTGAGCATGGGATACCACAAAATGAAGGAAGACACTAACCCATGCCCACTTTGCTGTTCACCTAGTGATCTATAGATCATTAATTTGAAAACCAAAAAAGAAAAGGAGAAATTATGAATTTTTGTCTTAATTACAAGTCTTCTGCCCTTCAAATGGCAGCTGTAGAAACAGGATAGCCTGAAGCTCCAGAAAATTATAAAAGCTTCTGGATTTCAATATAAACAATGGACAAGAAACGTTTAAGACAAATGTAAAGAAACTCTAATTAAAAGAATCATTTGGAACAAGACTTGGAAACATTTAACATAGTCTTTTAATTAATTTATTCTAAATATGGTACTGAAAATATGTCTATCTATTCATGGCAGAAGTAAACATCTCTACCTTCTGTCTAGATTTATTTTATTGTTATTGAAATGTCTAGTTCACTCATTGTAGGAAATGCAATATCTTTTCAGAAATAATGTACCCAAATGAGAAAGAGATCTTCTGTAGTGAAAGTGGCACCAAAGGAGATGGGCAAGAATGTTTTAAAACTGTAAGTTACTGTTGGAAAGAATTAAACCTAATATAAAAATTTAAATTATAGCTTCAGACGTTAAAATTCTGGTTTTCTGGTATTTTATTTGTAAAAGTCTAAAACACTTGCAGCAATAAGTAATTGAAGATCTGTTCTTAACCTGATTTTTGTTGTTTACTTAAGAGGTCAATTGTCCTGGTGTTGGTACAACAGCGCAGGGAACCAGACTCTATGTTTCCACTCTGCCATTCTCAGTATGTCGGCTTTTCATCCTCATGACGGCTGCCTCATGATCACAACATGGTTGCTAAAGCTCTCGGCATCACAGCTATCATCAAAGCTGAAAGAAGAAAGAAAGAGCAGTCTAACAGGTGAGGGCCTACTAAAAAGAGCAAACCCTTGCCCTAACCTGCTAAGTCCTTAGAATATATACTGTCTATATTTCATCTTTGTATTTCTACCTTCTCTGGATAAATCCAGTAAGGACACATAGTAGATGTTAAAAAAAAAAAAAATGGCGAATTTAAAGAGAAAACCATGCACTATATCCTAATCATGCTTCTTACCAACTATTACTCAGTAAATTTTTTTTTCTTGAGTCACTCTCTTAAATGTTCCATCCAGTGCAGCCACATTCTCCTCAACCCAGAGAAAGTAGCCACAGAACATGCCATTAATAGGATGGATGTTATGTGACCTCGATGAACAGATCTTCTTTCAGCAAATTTTGCCCTGTTTAAAAATTAAAATCAAGAATTAACACAATGCATATTGGCTTATTACCACAGTTTAGCACTGAAAGTGATGTTCTTACTGCGAGGCATGACAAAGGTACCTTTGTTCTTGACTTCAAAAAATTTTTAGCCTCAAAAAGTTATAAACATGACCAAGCCTAAACCAATCCATGAAGATGCAGAAAAGTTATGCCACCTTTCTTCATGTTTAGGTAGTTCGGTCAAATGTTGTATACTCCTAAATGGCTTTTGACAAAGATTGACAAATTACCTTCCAGAAAGCTCTCAGCATGGATGAGAATGTTTCTAAACAAAAACGTTGTACATCGATCATTTACTTTTATGTTTTATGTCCTATTCTTCAATATGTTTCATTTCTTCTTCAATATGTTAATTAGAAGAAGTAACCCCAAGGCAGGCCTGACTACAGCTGATAAAAATTTACTTCTAGGGCCTGTTGCGGGTAATCATTACTTTTAGCTTTCTGTCCCTCTGCTCCCCATGTCTGTCACCAGCCAGCAGTATGAAGTCCTGCTTTTGAGAAACTCATCCAAAGGCTGTATTTGTACAGACTTACTCAGAAACAGAAATTCTCTCTTGCCAGAATCTTTCTTTTCCCACCCATAGGGGTCAAGTTCAGCCAAGCAGATGCTCTCTCCTGAACTCTAAATCATATGTGACTCCTGCAAGTGTCTTTCATGTTTTAATTTTAATAAGGTCCAATTTCTCAGTGTTTTTTCATGCATCATGCTTTTGGTGTTGTGCCTAAAAATTCATCACTAAATCCAAGGTCATCTAGATCTTCTATGTTAGCTTCTAGAAGCTTTATAGTTTTTACATTTTAAGTATATATTAGGTTGGGTTTGCTAAAACTGTGTTGAGTATTTTTGCTTATATATTCATGAGAGATATTGGTCTGTTTTCCTTTCTTGTAATGTTTTATCTGATTTTGGCATTAGGGTGATACCAACCTCATTGAATGAGTTTGCATCTCTTTGCGTACATTACCCATTAGCTCTTACATGTCATCTATTTTTTCCATTCATCATATTTATTTATTTTAAATTACATATCTGACAACTCCAACATCTGTGACATAGCTGAGTCTGGTTTTAATGCTTGCTTTCTTTTTTTCAGACTTTTTCTTTCCTTTGAGCATGTCATAATTTTTTTTTTTTAATGAACGCCAGACATGATATATTGAGTAATAAGATCTGAGGCCATTAGGCTTTTAGTGTGAGGTTTTACGTGAATTTGGCTAGGAGATTGGCTGTGTAGCATGTTTTCTTTAGCTCCTGGTGCCAGAGCTTCGATTTCCTCTAGGTCCCTTATTGGTTTCTCTTTCCTGCTGTCTTTGGGTTTCCCTATGAACTCCTGCTTAAATAGATTCTGTGTCTTACAGCGCCCTTGGTTGTAATCCAGTTATTATACCGAAGCCCTGTTGGTGTCGTGTGAAGATGTTGGAAAGGAAAAGTGTTCTATAATCGTATGATTAAATCTCAGTCTCTGGTAAGCCAAGTCTCTGGGCTTTGACATTCAGAAGTGTTCTTAGCCATTTTTTCTCCCCTCATGTGATACAAAAAGATTTGAAAAGCCTGGAGTCATGGAATTGCCCTTTCTCCAGGTGGGAAAAACCTCTGGTAAAGTGGTCTACCCTGGAGGATTGTCTTCGTCATGGATAACACACTGTGTGTGTGTTTCAAAATGATTTCTTTTCCTCTGGCCTAGTAACAATAGTTCTAATTGTTACTTTCTCCCTCCTCCTTCCTGAAACAAGAGGGGATTTTTCTCTGGCCTTCACCAGGAGAATCTGGTGCAATTTCTGGAGGTAAAACCTACAAAAGTACACATCACTCTAAGATGGAATCCCTCTAGAAGTTTTTAACTCTCAAGCTAGTACACACTCAGCCTCCAGCAATTTATCAAAATTATCATTTATCATTTAGGTGTTCCCACCCGTTACTGACTCCAGCAGCTTCTGCTTCCAGTAATCTGATCTTAGCTGTGATTTTACTTGCTTATCTCTCCAGTTTTGTGAAAGCAGTTTGACTTATGACCTCATTTCTCTGATGGATCTAACAAAAGTCATTGATTTTTAGTCTGTTCAGCCTTTTTTTTCTTGTTGTGAGAATGGGAGTGATGACTTCTAAACTCTTTACATGTTGATACTGAAAATGAAAGTCTCTCTCTTACACACACACACACACACACACACACACACACACAAACACTTTTCTTCCATCCTTCCTTCATTTCTAACTTTCTCCTTCCTTCCATCCTTCTCTCCCTTCTTCATTCTTTCTTTATGAAGCAAGTAGGGCAAAATGTTAATACCTGTTTAATCTCAGTGCTTTGAATTCCCCTAAATTCAGGTTAGAGGCAAAGGTGGGAGCATTCCTTGAGGAGACCATCCTATTCGTTGAGCACTGAATTTACATTCCAGTCTTACCCTGCAGTCATTAAAATAAAATGGGCTTCAGTTTCTATAAAAAGATCCGTATTAGTCAAATCAGCAAGAAAGCACACAAACCTCCGAAGCTCATTACTAGTCCTTAGGCACATTGAAAAGGCATTTTAAGGCATTTCAGTAGCTAATACTAAAGTATGTTCTGAACAAGAAGATATTGCTTTGAAAGCTATGCCCTGTGCACCTTGTTTATCTGCCTTCCCTCCAATAATGAGTAAGGTTGATGAGAGTTTTCAATCAGACTGATAGAAAAAGTCCTCAGATGACTACTCCTGTCCATGCAGGGTTCAAATCGAAGCACCTTGTTAAACCAACACACATGGATTTTGAAATCATTTAAGACTTCTCTTATCACTATTAGTCATCATTATAATCATAACAACAATAACTAAATACTTTAGTCTCTTCAGCATGTAATTCCAATACGGTCTGGTTTTATGTATAAATGGTTTAACATGCCCACTATTAAAATCTCCATTTTCTCGTAGTCATGAGGAAATGTTTATGTTTCATCAGAGATTTATATCTTGCCTAGGATCTTGTTGATTAATTCCACATTCATGGTATTTGTTTTTCTTTCACATAGTATATATCAAATGTTTTGGCATGAATTTAGGTGTCCCTAGTATACTGTTACCTACCAGCTACAGCAGCTTCTGGATGTTACATTTGTCCCTCTACCATGGCCAGATTTTGCCATATGCCTTTCTGCTGAAGGTGAGTTATGGGTTGGTGCTTATATTAGTTTGCTAGGGTTACCGTAGCAAAACCATAGACCCCATGGCTTAAACGGTAGAAATACATTTTGTCACTATTCTAGAGGCTAAAAGTGAAAGATTGAGATGTCAGTAGGGTTGATATTTTTGCAGAGACCTCTCTCGTTGGCTTGCAAATAGCTGTCTTCTTCCTGCATCTCCACGGGGTTTTTCCTCTGTGTGTGTGTGTGTGTGTGTGTGTGTGTGTGTGTGTGTTCTAATCTCCTGTTCTTATTAGGACACCAGACACATTGGATCAGGCCCTCCTTAATGACATCACTTTAACATAAGATCTCTGTAAAGACTTTATTTCCAAATATAGTCACATTGTGAGGTACTAGGGGTTAGGACTTCAACATATAAATTTGGAGGGCACAATAGCAGTGTTAGAAGCAGGGAGAGAAACAGCATTTTTTTTAATGCTCACTGTATTTGAGGTACTTTACATATATTATCTCATCCTCACAAAGTCTTATGAGGTAAGGGTTATTATTTATGACTTACAGATGAGGAAACTAAAACGTAAAGTCAGGCAGTTGGGAAGTGGGGGAGCTGAGATGAACACCTAGCTTTGTCTAGTTCTGAAGCTCATACTCTGTCCACCATATCTCATGCCCATTTTGGCTCCCTCTACTGACCGACTGGCCCTCTTGGTTGGTACTATTGCCCACTCTCCAGCCCAAATTATCAATCAACAGACTTGGGGAAATAGAGATGGTTTGTCATTAGAATAGATAATGGGTTGTTATTCTAGAGTAACCCAAAGCCTCAGTCCTTCCTTAAACCTCTAAGTCAACACATTCTCAAGAACTAAAGCAAGGCTCTTGCTAGGGCAATTTCCTTTAATGTACTGTCCCAGTTTGGGATGCTCCAAGCATCATTAAAGCAAACCAGTGCTCAAGGACCTGGTACTAATGTCTGAGGCAGTTGCTATAGAAAATGCCTGTTATCCGTAGGCCTGGAAATACCTCTTCAAAGTTGAGTACATTCCTTGCAAGTAGGACTTATGACAAAATAATCCTTGAGTACAGGCCTATCACAAGCCAAACACACTGATATAACATTTGCATTGCTTCTTTTGAAACCACCAGATAAGACAAGACTTGAGTGTAGGCAGAGGAGACAGCTGCCTCTGGGATGATTTCAGGACACCCAGGAGAATGTTCTTGGTTCGAATACTTTTACTCCCACTGGATACGGCTTTTTTGTTTTATTGGGTTGTTTTTCTTCTCATTGCCTAATTTTTTTGCTCTCTTATTATGAGATAAATTATTTTTGTATTATTAAGCAATTAACTCATATTCTATTTACAGTTCTCAAACTAAATGCAAGCAATTGCTTCCTCAGAATTTCCCCATTTGCAAATGAGTTAGGTTGATTTGCAAAGGGTTCAGAGCTAATTCAAACTTGTGATTAGTACTGATGCTGACACAAAGCAAACAAGAATCATTGGATTTCAGACTTCGGCTCTGCCACACACATAAACACACACATTATTTCACACCTAATTATACAAGCAGTCCTCCCAGGCTGATCTGCTTTAATTTAAGGAGACTTTCTCTGTATTTGCATTAACGAATAAAAATTAATCTTTAACTATTGTGTATTTGCCTCTGCAGAGAAGAAATTATAAACATAGACAAAAATTATTAAAACTAAAAGGGAATTAAAGATCAATTATTTCAACCCCTGGTTTTGTGGCTGAGAAAACCCACGCTTAGTAAAATTAAAAGGTTCATCTAAGCCTTCACAATTAGTCAATATCAGAACCAAATATTAACTCCAAGTCCTGGCTTCTCCTTACGGCACCGTTTCCTACTATGCCCAGAGGATATATGTAAGTTCATGCGTAGGCTGGTTATAAATTGTCTCTACCCACCTCCAAAACTGGATTTAAAAAAAAAAAATGTTTTTAAGACTAAAAATAAGTCAGGAAAAATCTGTGTCTTAGTTTTTAAAGACATTCAAATAGCTAAGTTATGACTTCTGCCAGCTTAAAAAAAGGGAAATGCAATATTTAAAATAGTATACTAAAATATCTATTTCCTAAGTTTTGTTCCAATTTATGGTAAATATTTTTAAATCTCTATGTGTAGTTCCTGTTACTTCCATGATGTAGCTCTGACTCTAAACTGACAGCCAAAAAAGTAAATACTGGGAAGTAAATGCAGTGCCAGAATCAGGGTCATTTACAGAAAATGCCCTGATAGGTTTTAAGGGCACACTGTCAAGTATTACGGATCTAGAGCTAGATCCATTTTGGTTCATGGGCTTAAACTGACACGAATTGTCTTGCTGCTCTTCTGCTCTAACCTTCAGATGGTCAGCATCATTCTTGGGAGCAGGTACTTATTAGGATGCAAAGGACTTTTCTCAAATTCTGCCATTTGAGGTCTTTCTCATCATATTTGGAAAGGAGTACTCACTCCCACATACTTTAGAGTAGCTATTAGCTACCCTATTGATCACACAGACTGACTAGTACCACACTTCCTATGTTCTTGTCCTACCTCCCTTATTAAGATCTTAAGATAACCATTTTCAGGTATTTGTGCCCATTACAGGATCCAGGGCAGTGCTCTCCATGTAATATGTGGCCCAGAAATAGTTGTTGAATAAATAAATGACTAAGTTCATGCTGGGTAAGCTGAAAAAAACACACATGTTACAAACTAGTTGCAAAATAATTTAAAAGTTTAGTATGAAAGGACATATTATTTCTTGTAAATGTATGCAAATGGCCATTATTCTTATTAATCATACTTTTCTTTCTAGTAGTTCAGTTTCTCTGTTGCTTTTGGATCATGGTTTGTATTAATGAATATAATTTACACTGAAGCTATCTAGGAGAATGCCTAAAATAGTCATGCCCCTATAGTAGCAAGAGAAACTTAGAATAGTTCAGATTTTTAAATTTACAGGTAAGGCAATCTAGGCCTTGAAAATTATATTGGCTCAAGGTCAAAAAGCAAGGTCATGGCAGACACCTATGTCTACAATGGATGTCAAATAGAGACTTAAAAAAACTTATAAGCTGTAAAAATGCATGTACCCACACCTCTGATTTTTTTCTGCCTTTTTGCTAAATTAACTTTCAGAAAATAATAAAAAATATAACTGGAGCAGTTAAAGAACCCACATAAATGTACCATTAACCTAACTTTGTGAAGAATGTTCCAGTACTAAAGGGGGTTGAATATTGACATAGATTTTTGAGGTGGGGGAAGATGGACAACACAAAGGGACTGGCTTAGTAGTCTAACTTTTCATAATGCTATAGACTTTTTTAAAGCAAAAAATAAAAGAGTAGACAGGTTGTAATTACAGGTAATGCCAATATAAAAAATGCTTATCACTTAAAAAACAGTGTCTTCCAGAATTAAAAAACACAAATTTTGAATGACTGAATAGTGAATAAATGAAAGACTTTTCTACATGTACATATAATAAGCATTAATAATTTTTAGTCAAACTTTTATTGGAAAACAAAAACACTAGTTTTTATTTAGTTAGATGGTCAGATTCAATTAAGGTTTTAATTTTAAAAACTTCTAACCCAAATTTCTTCATTAGTGGAATGTTCATCACAGATGACTTGCTTTTCTATCTTCTCTTACCACATTTGGCTATGAGTCTTTTCTTTTCAGTGAAACTTTTCATCTTCAGACCTTTGCTCTTCCCCGGAGTAATGTGCCTCCCTCTCTGAGATGCCTGGTAAAGCCTATTCATCCTTCAGGTCCAACTCAAATGCCCTCTGCCTTGGGGAATCGACCCTAATCCTTCATGTTAACATTAAATATTTCCTTCATCTCTTACCCACAGATATTTTCCAGTCATGGATGCCTATTATTTAGAGCCTGAGTCCCCCAACCTTAGAGGACTCTCATTAGCTCATATGACTCTACAGTTGGTCGTTGTCCCAGATGTAAGTCCCGACTCTGGGCTTCCTCTCTCATGATCGTTGCTCTCAATTACTTCCTACCTCATCTTTTCCACCTTCCCAAATCCTTGCACTGTGGATGCCTTACTGCAGTAGCTTTGAAGGTATTTTGATCACAAACCAACAAAAAAATGTTCTAAGAAAATACATGGTATATATACACATTTTATAAAACATAGTGCAATACATTCTGGTATCTCCTGTTCTTTAAAAAAAAAAAAAAAGAACTGGTTGTGTGAAAATTGCATGTCCATATGCAAAAAAAGTAAAGCTATATCCTTACCTCATGTGATGCACATTCAGCTCAGAATAAACCATAGACTTAAATGTAATAACTAAAACTATACAACTTCTTGAAGAAAACATAGGAGAAAATCTTTGTTGCCTAGGGTTGAGAGAAGAGTCCTTAGATAAAATACTAAAAGCAAAATTCATAAAAAAAAATTTGATAAATTGGATTTCATTAAAAATTTCTGTGCTTCCAAAGATACCATTTAAAAAATGAAAAGCAAGCCACAAGCAGAAGAAAATATTTGATAATCTTATACTAAATAAAGGAATATATCAAGGACTCTCATAATTCAATAATGAGAAGATAAATCATGCAATTAAAAATGCACAAAAGATTCAAAGACATAGGCACATGAAAATGTGATCAACTACATTAGTCATTAAGAAAATAAGAACCACAAGATACCACTACACACTCACTAGAAAGAGTAACGCTACCAACCAAAGAGAGTCGAGTGACTTTACACTTTACATGTTGCCACGGGGGATGTAAAATGGTGAGCCATTCTGAAAAACAATTTAGCAGTTTCTTAAAAATTAAACATAAACTTTTCCTATGACACAACAAGTCCACGCTAAGGATATAATGAAGAAAAACAGAGACATGTACCCCAAAGACTAACACACAGGTGTTTATAGCAGCATTATTTCTATTAGCCCCAAACAGGAAACAATCCAAATGTCCATCAACTGATGATTGGCTAACCCAATGTGGTATCTCTCTCTACAATGGACTGTTTGGCGATAAACAGGGAACAAACTATGCTCAGTAGGGATGACCCTCCGTGACAGAAGCCAGACACAAAAGACTACATATTGTATGATTCCATCTATGTGAAATGTCCAGAAAAGACAAATTTAAGGAGACAGAAGCAGATCAGTAATTGCCTAGGGCTGAGGATGAAAGGAGAGGTGAACAGCAAAAAGCAGGAGGAGACTTTTTGTTGTGTTCAAAATGTTCTAACACTGGATTGTGGTGATGTTATAACTATAAATTTACTAAAAAATCACTAGACTGTACACTGATAATAGGTGCATGCTATGGTGTATAAATTACACTTCATCAAAGCTGCTTTAAAAAATTTTAAATGATGCTGGTCAAATCTCACTAAATTGATTTATTGATCCACCACTGGGTCATGATCTACTGTGGAAACATTGCCTTATTGTACAGTAAGGAAATTCCTAAAGATCCTTAAAATTCTTCCTTAAAGTTCCCACCACTTCTTGCCTTAAACTGGAACCAGGACATCAATCAGTTTATTTCCCAATGTTACATCCAGATCCCCCCACCCCAAACAGGGGCTTACACCCTTCTTCTGACATAAGTCCCTGACAGAAGGTTTTCCCCTCTATCCCTTCCTCTCATCTCATCCAAATTAGCCAATGATACTTCCTCAAATCTGTTCCCTCCCCTCCACTTCTACTTACCTTAGTTCAGGCCCCTATCATCTCTTGCCTTGTTTATCAAAACAACCTTCATTAGGTTGCTTTGACTCTAATCTTCCCACACTGCAAGAGACAGGTTTTTCTCAAGCACAGTCTTGTCAAGCTAGTCCTTGTTTAAACATTTTAATGCTTCCCGTGCCCACGGGATGAAGTCTCAACTCCTTAACCAGGCAAGTGGAGTGTCTGGCTGACAAAAAATGATCAGTAAAATTTGTTGAAAGATTGAAGAAATGTGTCTCATGGCGCGATTTTTTTTCTTTAATTTCATTATGTTTATTTGTATGTCTGCTGTCTCCCCTAGAAATGAATACTCCTCCAGCACAGAGATTTATGTGTTTACATTCATTGTCTTCCCTAGCCCCCAGAACAATGTATTCTACGCTGTAGGAATCTGCTATGCATTTATGAGTGAATGAATGGAAGAGGGCTTTTCAAAGAACTGTAGTAAAACACAAGTGTTTCTCACTCCCCAGTAAGTTCTTGGCTTTGATTTAACCAGCACAGCAAACAAGAGTCACCTGATACAATATGCAAACTCACCAAATGTTCTACATTGCTGAAATCTGCCTGGGGACTCATCAGTCACATACTGTTTCAACTTAGGAGAGTTGATTAGCTTGGTTCTGGACTCCAGTCAGCAGCCTCTTCTTGCCAGGCACTCCTAGAATCTTCCGGAGAGGAGAAAGAACACATGTTATGTTTATAGTATATTTGAAGGATACTATACACGTGTGTGGTGATACTTTATATCCTAAATGTCTCCAGAAAAGCTTAGTTCATCTCATTATCAAGCCTGACGAAGTGACAAATCTGCTCTATGGAAGTAGTACAGGAATGCGTCTCCTTGTCCTTTCCTTTTCATCAACTTGAAAATAAGCTCTGTCAAAGTGCATCTTCTTGGCCCAGTGCCAAAACAGAGCTGGGCATCTTCATGAATTACTTGGCTTTCTGTGTCTAAAAAGGTCATAGTTATTTGATTCTAAAAGTTCTACTGCATTTTTCAGAAGAGTTGGCATTTTTCAAAAGAGTTGGGTAACTTTTTTTTTCACCCAAAGGTCTTACTGAAAAGAAAAATCACCATTGCATTCAGCCAAATTAAAGATATCTTCTGTTAAGAAAAAAATAGAATTCTTATGAAGAAATTTTCATGTGGCCATTTTGACCTTTAACTTGGCCAGGACTTTGTAGAACAAAAATCTTAAAAAACTGACTTCAGAAGGAGCCATTTTTAAATATTGAATTACATTTGGGGATTTTAAAATGTTAAGGTATTTTCACAGTTAGATTTTCCTGCCATCTCCTTGTTTTTGCTTTATTCTGGAAGACATTTCTCTTTCTGTTTCCTGGCCCAAGATTTCTCTTTGTTCTGTGCCTGGATTAAGTGCCATTTCCTCTAGGATACCCATCTCTAAATTTGAGCCAAACTAATACCTCTTGGAGAGCTATTTATTGCATTTTAAGTATAGGTCGTCAACTGAGAATAGGAGTTAGAGGGAGAGAAGCACATGAGAATCTTAGGTGTAATTTAAAAAGAATATCACGGTATATTTTGAAATAAAAGAAAAATCTATTAGCACTGGTGTAGGAACATGAAAAGAGAAAAAAACAACAATCTTCTCAATAGAGTAGAACCTAGGCAATCTTGTACCCATCCCTGTCCTTATCAGAATCTCTAGGTGCAATGCTTTTTTTTCTTAATTGAGAAAAACTCACATGGGGTCTACAACACATGTACTTAGTAGGCAATACTAAGTTCTTAGTATTGTTCTTAGTAAAGTTCTTAACAGTTGACAAAGGGCTCACACAGTTTTCAACTGGTCTTTATTTCGACCTCATAGGTAGGATTACTATAATCATCTCCATCTTAGACAAGATAGCTGAGCGTCAGAGAAGTTAAACATTGGTAGCAAGGAGAGACTTGGGCTAGGATCTATATTTATTTGCTTTCTTTTACACTATGCTACTAAAGGGAATCAAGATATTCTACTTCCAAACGTGTCACTTTGGCTTGAGGATTATTTTAAGCTGAAGGCGATTGAGAAACAGGAGGAATACTACTCTCCCTTTTTTGCCTAAAAACAAGGCATATGTTTCTCTTTGTGAGTGTGTCTGGCTTCCCCTCTTTTAGACCAAAAAGAAGAGATGACTCGTCACCGGAGAAAGTACTGATTTGAGTCTGCGCAACATACCTAATGAATAACCCATACCTTCCATTAGCTTCACTGGTATATTTACCTTCTCGAAATTTACTGCCCTGCAAGCACAAACCCCTTTTCCTTTGTTCTGTCACTTCTTTACAATTTTTCATCCTTTGTTAAAATGGCAAATAAGCCCCCAGGCCTCACCACTTTTGGGAGTTATACCTCATTTCTGTGAGGATCCCCATAAAATAAACTTGTTCTTCTGTTAATCTGCCTTTTGTCAGCTCAATTCACAGCCCCCAGGCTACAAGCCTAACACAGAGGATAGAGAAAAAGTTTTTCTTTCCTTTCGCTAATTTTTTCCATCTGGTATCTCCAAATTTTTGAGAAGTTTTTTTCCCCCCAGCCTTCTCATTGTGTCTAGTGCAATTATGAGTGGGTGGATGGATGGATGCATATACTATAAAAGATGATTAAATTTAACATCTAGTCATTACAAGATTGAAACTAGAGGAATATATATTTTGCTTCCCGAACACCTTGTTAATATTTTTTCAATTAAGAAGTCTGTAGAAACCCTGTATTCGTGATTTGAATATACAGCTTAAAAGATTGAGGAGACAGATTTTGATCAAGGTCACGAGTCATTGGATGTTATTGTTCAATTGTTCAATTATTGTCATTAGACATTATTGTTCATAATTGTTCAATGAACACTTACTGTTCATTGGAAATTATTTCTCACCTCAATACACATTTGAGTATGCTTATTTGTACTTTAAACAGACTTTTCAAATAGAAACTAAGATGCTCTTGGAAAAATACATTAAAACAATTAGTAAACTAGTTATATCATTTTTATTTTTTAAATTTCAATATAGAGTTTCTTTCTCTACATGAAAGGAAAAAGGTGGGATGAAGAATTTGGGCAAAGAATGTGTGTATGCAATAGAAATAGTTGACATTTTTGTATGTGAAAATGGCATACTTGGGTAATCCAGTTGTGGCTTCTGTGTAAATTTAGAAACAGAGTTGATTTGTGTATTCTCTTTGCCTCCAGATTACTATTTCACTGAAACTAAAGTAAGTATTGCAAGTTGATCAAAGCTGACTCCTTTCTTAGCCAAGCCTAAGAGAACTGGGTCTTGTTAACTCTAATGAAGACAAAATAAACAATGCTTGCTGTTCATCTTTGGCACATGAACTACATTGTTGTCAGAGAATAACACATCATTCCAAGGTCTTTTCAAATGCATGAATAACACATCATTCCAAGGTCTCTTCACACCCATAAGCACACAATATACATTGACATTTTGAAACCAAGTGAATTTGAAAATTTTTGGAAATAAAATTTCTAAATAAATAATTTTTTCCATAAATTTCCAGCTCCATGAAGAATTTGATACTTGGTTATTGAGGGTCTACTGTGTAGCAGGAGCCAGTGCATTAAAGAATCTCATAAAGTCTTAAATATGAAAATTATCTTTATTAGAACAATTGATGCAAAAAAAAATTCTGTCAAAATAAATTTTTTTTTGCTCCTAAAAGGGATCTTCTATTTATCAAATTCCCTACATTTATTTCATACTAATTATTTTATTTCAGAATGGGATAAATTATAAAAGTGTGATTATTATTTTGAGTTCCGAGCAAGAATCTTATACAAATTTTCTAGTGTTACAAACCCCTAATTTTTCTCTCTAAATATTTTAATGATTTAACATTAATGTTTAGAAAGGTTTTTCAAATGTCATATTTAAGTACTTTCTCCCCAAGGACTACCTCATCCTTTTACCAATTAACCAATCTGATGGCTTCTAGCCAAAATAAACCCTTTAGCAAAATTATACTCATGTACTCACCATGATGCAGTAATTTAAAACTTGGATTCCAGGAAATGAAGTTTTAAAACATGTTTAGGTAAATACTTTTTAACATTATCCAAATGGCTCCATTAACTTGATTTACAAAATTGTTAGCAATTTCTGTTGCAAAGCAAACTTTCATTTCAGCAGAAGGCTATTGCACCAATGTCTTCAAAATAACTCTTACCATGGGATCAACCCAATTTTGTTCAGCCCCGCAGAAATTTAAAATTGACCTAAATCATTAAAATACAGCTATTTTGCAGGGATGTGCACAGCATAACTGAACTCCAAACACTTTGGAGTCAGGATGCCTGAGTTTGAATGCGAACTTTTAGTCACAGCTGACATTGTTTGATGTAATTGAAAAATGATATCTGTTTTACAGAACTTTTCGAGGCTTCGATATCATAATTATGTAAAAACTCTTCATAAATAGACATTCAGAGATTATATGCTTTACTTAGGATGAGAGTATTCACAATTGTGACAGAGCAAATAAAAGTCAGCTACAGCAACAGGCAAACTGCAGGTTGAAGCTCATTCTTTGCCTTTGCTCTTCAGCAGGGATTCCTGCTGAATAAATCAGAGCCTCTTCACTCCTAAGCAGTTGCTGACCCCCTGCCTGCCGCTGGAGCCTCCGTCTGTGTGCTGGATGCCAAATGGCCCACCTGTTACTGTCCTCCACTCCCACTTCATTCTAGTTTTTTTCTCACTTGCATTGTCACATTACATTTGACCTTTGAACAAGGAGTTGTTAGGAGCGTCGATTCTGACCCCCACCCCAACAGTGGAAGATCCAAGTACGCCTTTTGACCCTACAGTGGGCCCTTTCCACCTGCAGACTCAATCAATGATTGATCGAATACAGTATTTTCTTTTTTTTTCTTTTTTCTTTTTCTTTTTTAGGCAAGGCAAGCCTTGGTTGACCTCACAGACGGTAAGGACTTCGTCAGCTTATAATCCCTTATTTTTTATTTTTTTATGCCTACAGCACCTGGTCTTCCTAGGTGGTCTCCCACCCAAGTACTAACCAGGCCTGACCCTGCTTAGCTTCCAAGATCAGATGGGATTAGGCTTGTTCAGAGGAGCATGGCCATAGACTACAGTATTTTTAATCCAAGTTTGGGAATCCGTGATTGGGGATGTGAAACTATTGTTTCCACCCAAGGATGGTTGGATCCTCAGATGCAAAACCCAAGGATGTGAAAGGCCAACTATATTTTTTGAAAAAAAAAATCTATATAGGGATGTAAAGTATAGCACAAGGAACACAGTTAATAATATTGTCATAACTATGTATAGTGTCAGGTGGGTACTAGATTAATCAGAGTTATAGAAATGGCCAATCACTTGTTATACACCTTCAGGTAATATAATATAATAAATATAATATAATAAATATAATAATATAATTAATATAATATAATATATGATATGATATGATATAATATAATATAATATAATATAATATAATATAATAAATATAATATAATATAATACATAATATAATAATATAATATTGCATGTCAGATGTAATTAAATTTTTTCTAATTGAAAAAAGAAGAAAAACGTCTGTGTATAAATGGACCTATAAAGTTCAAAACCGTGTTGTTGAAGGGTCAACTGTAGTTCATTTATGTAAAAGTATCTATTTTCCATGGCTTTTATAGTTGATTCCCCCTGGTAATAGTCTTTTGTTATGATTGCAAAAAAGTGGTGTTATAAGATAACCACTTATTAAATAGTATACTTTAGTAGCAAGTCACATACCAAAAAAAGACCGATAAAATTATTTGTCTATACCAAACCCAAAATGGTGTCTAAAACAGCATTTTCAAGGATGTCTCACTGACCATATACTTCAGAGTCACATGGGTGCTGTAAAAAATGCAGATTTGTCTAGAAGACTCAGTTGTTGCCTGCCATTCAAACTCCCTGGGGAAATGTTGCCACAGTGGCATTTGCGTGTGGTGATAAGGAAACAGTCAACACTGAATCCATTTAGATTTACTGAGGAACCAACAAATGTCACTACAGTTTGACACTTCTCCCTTTCATTTTCCTCTCCATCCGCAGCACATTCATTGTTACTCTCCCATCCACCACGGAGCCTCTGAACCATTTTGTCCAGCCCAAAACATGTTGTGAGAAGTGGGGGCAAGTCCTTCTTGTAAACTCAGTCTTGAGTTGCTTCTTTTCTATTTGCTCCTCAATCTTCATCCCAATTTTGCACGTGAACCACACTGTAGACGAGGGAAGTAAACTAATTTTGAAGGGAGTGACATGGAGGAAGTGGCAATTACTCATACTAGTGCTAGGTCTCTACATAGTGTGACAGTATGCTAGCCAAAGAGCCAAGTTATTTAAGATGAGATTAAATTAATCAAGAATCATTTATCTCTCAGCTGACTTGGCAAACTTCTCTATAACATTGCTGGGTCTATGCAGCTCTTTCAGCTTAGTTACTAATTCTAGGTCAATAATCGCCAGTCAGATGCTTGAGCTCTCTTCCTTCATGATTCTGGAAAACACTATTTTTGGATATCATGGACCAAATAACAAGCATTCACGCTCTCCGTAGTCCTTGGCTAAGCCTTAGATGTTGTAACGGGCAATGCCTCTGAAACCTGGACAGCCTCGCCATGAGAGCAATGGCCAAGAGTAAGCTGATAACAACAGCAGATGAAGTTAAACTTTGTCCGGCGACACCGAAGGGCTAAGATTATATTGGCATTGAGTCTATAAATCCTTGTGCATTTGTTTATTTTTTTTTCATTGGGATGTTTTGAACTGAGTTTCATTTTGAGAAAATGGTCTGCCATGAGAAGTGAGCCTGGGTAGAAAAGGCACCACCTGAGTAGAGATGGCACAAGAGAAAAATTATTACAAAGAACTTGCAAGTTTTTTGGTTGTTTTGTTTTCATTTTCTATCTAGATAGAAATTATGATACAGAAACAAATGCATTTGCATTTGCAAAATGCAGCTGATTTTATGCTTTTTGGACAAACCTATTAGGGATCTTATCATTATTTGGGAGCTGACAGCACAGCTCATTCATTCTCTAGTTATTTCTGTTCTTGCCACTACTGGCCTGTTGCCTTCCTGGTCATGACCTTGGTCCGGGTCCCACAATGACTGTGCTATTTCCTATACTGATTCAGCTCAAGACCCTCTTCCCCTGGCACTATTCCAGGAATGACTCTCTACCGAGAATCCAGGTCACTATCACAATTTTAAAACTTTCCAGAATGTTCACTGGGAAAAGTCATTATATTCAGCACAATAAAATTTATGAAGTGTAAATTAAACACAGAGTAAGAGATATAGAGATCGAACAGACAAATGGAGATTCTGATCATGTACTTTAGCAGAGATTCCTTACATGCTAGATACATAAGGCATAAGTTTTTAGGGGGATTATTTTGTTTCTTGAATTCTTGATCTACATAATATTGCTCAGCACCTCAGAGCCACCGAAAATTAATTATAAAGGTATAGATGCCCCCGAGTAGCCAGATGCTTCATTTTCTTCTGAACGGGATTAAAATTCAACAGACTTGTTATAAGGCATAAGACTCTCTAACAAGATAAGTCATGGTCACTGACCTTTCACTCTTTTTTCCTTGTCAATTACTGAACAAACATATGCCCCAGGAAAATGAGACATGTCACCTTGGCAATAATCCTGGCTCCTTTTGCTAATAATCCCTGGCAGCAGAAAATGAAGAAACTCTGCTTTTGGAAGAGTCCCTGGAAACCCAGAGGTCAAGAGTCAATAGAACTGTGGTATCCCCCAAGGAACTAACCATTTGGAGACAAAGCATGTGAGAAATTCTAAGGATTTTTTTTTTTTTTTTTTGGCACTCTCTGGAACCCAGGAGAAGCTGAGTGGGCACTTGATGCCACTGGCTAACCTCCAGACCAGCAGGGGTCAGTGTGGTGGAATCTGCTCTTCTGAAAAGAAAGAAGTTTACACCAGGGTCCAAACTATCCAGAAAGATAGGTGCCTCAGCTGTTTTGGATTCTAGGAGATGAGAGACAGTAAATGCACAGTTTTAGAGGAATACTGACTCGAATTTGAATTCACTACTTGCTAGCTGGGTGACATGACCTTGGGCAAATGATATTCATTGTCTTGATATTCATTTTCATTGTTTATAAAATGGAATTATTCATAAAGTCTTCATAGGGTTATTGTGTGATTTAAAAAAGATAATACAACTGGTGCTAGTCACATGGATATTCCCATATTTGGATCCTTTCAAGAAAAACCTTGACCTTTTTTATGAATGCATGAGAATCTCCTAATTCTTGGATTCAATAGGTTTTAATATTACCCGAAATGTTGAAGAATACTTTTATAATTTATTATTATAAATTCAAACATATTTTTGCCTTTTAATGTGGTTGATGACAGGGATTAAACAAAATGGAGTTGTAATTATCCCTAAAAGTGTTTATAAATAGAAATCTCCAGGTCAGGTTACATTTCTGAGACTTCTTAGTGCTTAAACTTAAGGCAAAGAAATGCAAAATAACTCCCCAGAAGCTATCCTTGCCTTTTCAGCAGCAAGAAGTATTTGTATAAAGATTATATTTATACAAATGCTGACATACATAGAGGGTTCAATTTTCCATGGGCTTTGGTAGTTTGAAGTAGCCAGATTTCAATGAGGCTGTCTAGGGAGTGCACTAAAATCTTACGACATCATTTAAAGAGTGAAGAGTTATAGGATCTCAAAGGTAAGATACCCATCTTTGTGGTCATCTAATTCAGCTTCCAATAGAGGGTTCTTCATCCACAAGAATTCCTGTTGAGCCCCTCTCTTTGCGGAGACCTCATTCAGTGACTGGTTTTTGAACAACTTAAGTCATTATAAACTCTTTTCACATGTTGAACTAAAGTTAACTTCTCAGAACCTGTGACCTAATCTTGTTTCTGTCCCCGAAGATAAGAAATCAGGTCAGTCTCCTCTTCTCTATGAAGACTCGTCACTCTTCACAAGCTTTAAAACAGCTCTCACACTGCTTCTTAGTTTTCTCATCTCCAGTTCTTCTAGCCATTTTTCATCTATTATTCTTAAGTATTTTCACAAATAGGACAATGGGAATATTACTTCTAGGATGGACAGCTCTTGTGTTTGCCTGTGCAGTATCCATTTGCTTCTGCTTCTATTCACAGGAATACTATTTCATGTGGGAACCTACCTCCTGTGGATGGGGAAGCAGTAATTCTATCTGCTTCTAACTTCTCCAAACCAAGAGTGGGCACGTGACCTGCACATGGACACCCCAACCCGACACAGTGATTGCCTCAGGATGTGACCTCAGATAGGTCAGTGAGAACCCACCTTAGGGCTTTGCTAAAACTAATGAGAAAGGGATTTTCATTCTGCTAAGTTTTTTAAATGTAAGTCATAAATGTCAAGGGACATGTTTGTTACCATTTAATGAGAATGTGTTTAAGAATGAATACAACACATGGGAAACAAAAGTCAGTAAATTGAGGAAGTCACATTTCTCCCCACAGTGAGCACTTGGCTCCAATTATGCTGTAAGTCAGTTTATCTCCGGAATTTATAAGTATAACTTCAAATGTTTTTGTTGTTGCTTTTGAGTTTTATATATGTCAACTTCAACTTCCAACAAAATTAATTAACCCACTTCCCTTACCTATGCCATGGTAAGAAGGCAGAACCATGGCATAGAGTCCAATCTGCTCCCTTCATCCACCTTCTAGCAGCCTCCTAGGTCCCATGAGGTTAGGTCCCTGAGAAGCTAATGTTATCAGCTGTCTTAGTTTGAGATCTCTTGATAGCAAGAAGAGAAATGGACATAATCAGCACAAAGAATAAGAATGTTTATTAGAAGGATACAATAGTACAATCATAAATAAAGCCTTCTTCTCATTTTTTATTTTGATGTCATATCATAATATATTGAGATTATTCTACATCTTGATTCCATCATCATTTAAATTAGTTGTTTCTGGCAGGTGTGGATCTTCTGCATGCTTTTATGAGTATGACTTCTATGGCTTTATTAAACCACTTATACAAAAGCTGAGTGGGACAAGGCCTCAGAGCCCTGTGATCCACCACCAGAAATTTATGTAGGTTAACCTGACTTTGATTAATATCCTTTAGGTGTAGTTAGGCAGCCAGCAGCAAATTGTCTGACGTTTCCCTAATCCAGTTCACATTTCACCATCTTAACCATAACCTATCTCAAAGGAGACTTTAAAAAATACATTTCTTAAAAGAGAAAATGAATAACCATTGCACATGGATCAACTGTCTCCTCGCTACTTTCCAGCAGTAACCTTTACTAGAGAACTTGCCATGGTGAAGTGTCACTGTCTTTCCAACATGAGTGTGAGTTCTTTGAGGAAGCCAAGCTCAGTGTCTATAGTGGCATATTGAAGTTCCCCAGTCCGTTAGTTGTCACGAGTTAGGTTTTAAACATTTTATTTTACTTTGCATATTGATGTTTGAGGAAAGAGGAAGATTAATTAATTAGAAAAAAGAAAGAGGCTTTGAGGGTATGGAGAGAAAAGAGAGATGGAGATTTTTGCAATAATCCAGAAGGGATTAGCTTGGCTTTTTAAAAGAATTTATAAACCATGGCTTTGGTCTTTGTTACACAATATTCAGTTTTCCTCAAAAACAGGGGTGTCCTTACTATTATTCTTATGCTTATGAACTATGAATCAAAAACTGAAAGACAATAAATAGATTAGGTAAAAAGGGGGAGGAAACAGAAAAAGGAGATAGGATGAGATAGGATGAAATGAACTATAGAGAGGCAAAAGACAGAGATAAGCTGGAAATGCAAAGCACATAACTTGCCTGATCCCCAGCAGGTGAAACAAATCATCTCTTTCCTGGGCCACTGGCCCAGGCACAGGGGAGATTATGATTTGGTTGCTGTGGTCTGGCCTTCAGGAGAATGAGGAGATGAGCTGTTCACAAAAATAGAAGATATCACTTGCTATAGTCTGAATGTTTGTGTCCTTCCAAAATTCATGTTAAAATAGAATCCCAATGTGATGATGTGAGAAGGTGGGGCTTTGGGGAGGTAATTAGGCTTAAATGAGGTCATGAGGGTAGAATCCTCATGGATGAGATTAGTGTCCGTATAAAAGAGACCTCAGTAAGCTTTCTTGGTTGTCCTTTTAACCACAGAAGACTCGGCAAAAACACAGTCGACTATGAACTAGAAAGCTGGGTTCACTGGGCAACTTATCCTTGGTGACTGACTTCATCTTGGACTTCCCAGCCTCCGGAACTGTAAGAAATAAATTTCTGTTGTTTTAAGCTACACTATGGTACTCTGGTAGAGCAGCCCAAATGGAGTAAGACACCACTATTTCAATTTAATAACTTAGAAAGCTGAATGTGGGTCAGAGAAACTGAAATATATAGTCACATATGTGGGAGTACTTCTACTAGCAAACTATTGAGCTTTTACAAAATGTGTATTTTAATTTGCATAATAACCCTGAGGAATACTACTGCTGCTCTCTTTTTGCAGATAAGGAAACTGAAGCTTAGATATTAAATAATAACCTTAGATCATTGCTGAATTTGTGAATGTGATTCTGTGCCATCCTTGCCACGGTTCCTATGATATCCTGGGCTCTGAGATTTCAGGACTAACCAGGGACTAACAGGTTAAATGTGTTTATCATTACCTCTTTTTAAGATGCTCACATCCTTTTTTTTTTTTAACCATGACATTTTGTTTTATCACTCACCGTTTTTTTTTTGATGAGGTTTTTAATAAACTGTAAGGTTTAAGTTCTCATTTTAAAACAAGGAACAAGCTCCTTCATAAATGGAGGTGATATTCATCACCCCAATGTCTGAAGGATATTGGCTTTCTCAAGTGTTGAGAGGTAACGCAGCTGCCTGCAACGAATCCCTGATCGCAGACCTGGGAGGGAGATGGTGAAAGGGCTTTGCTCACAACAAATGGGACATCTGGCCAAATCATTTAGATTTTTCTCCTTTGGTTTTCCCCTCTCTCAAGTGCCATTGCATAACCTCTGAGGAGCACTTATGATCCTTGGATCATAAGTAACGCCAACTCGTTTGTCATGCTGCCTGTCTTTCTTCTGTACTATCATTTTATTGTGAAAGCCATTACGAAGCAAAAACAAACAAATAAATAAATAAGTATAAAAATAAAAAGACCACTTCCCCCAGAAAGTTTTCAACTTACAATATTTATAAAGGCAATTAGTGGGATCTATAACTGGACATTAGTTCATTTCTTTAAAAATTAATTAAGTATTTAAATGAATGTATTATTATGAGTAATGGTTTAATGAAATCAATAGCATAAAGTTTCTAAAAGCAAAATACAAGCACTTAACTTGTAGTTCAAAGGATGTGATTTTTCTCACAGAAACTACTTTATAAACAAAGTAGGTGCTAAAAGGTAACACATTTACAATAAGAAAGAAACACGTCTGCTGCCATTTTCCCAAGAGCCATTTTCCACCTTCCTCTTTTAAGGTCTACTTCCCCTCTGTTTGAGTACTTTTCAAATCACTGCTACAGAAAGTGACATTAAATGTAGAGTTGTACAATGAGTTCTCATACTGAGCATCTCCAGGTCCTAAAACTGCCCCAGCATCCTTAGCACTAACCCACCAAGGACTTTAGGCAGTTCTTGGCTGCCCTGAGGAGTGGTTAGAAGTTTTCTTTCTCAGATGCCAGAGACAAATCAATAATGGTGTCCCAAGTCAATTGCATCGTTTTTATTTGAGTGGGCTGGGCCCGCTGGCACTGGCATCGTTGTCAACAAGAGACTCTAACTCAGACTCAGGAGACAAGGTTCCAACTGAAGATTCCCCAGCCTAGGGTTTGCCTACGTTAATTGTTTTATTCTCTGGAGACTTGTGGGGTATCAGAATTGTGTAACATATGAGAACCTATGAAGTAGAGAAAAGGGACAATGAATTATAGAAATAAAGTGGTTAAAAATAAGATTGTGACACTTGATGGCAAATGAAAGGAGACATCTGCTCAGCAGATAAGTGAGAAAGGAGGTTCGATCTCAGCTATGAAAACCTGTGAACAAGTGGGAAGCCCATGAACATAAGAAATTAGGCAGGCCGTAGGCGGTGTCTGACAAGCACTAAGTGTCCTTCGCAGGCCCCCCAGGAGCAGGGTTGATGTAATGTCAGGCTTAACTCACTGACTCTCTCAGCAACCCTGGCAAGACCATGAAAAAAAAAAAAAAAACCAAGAGTGGGTTTTCCAATCAGATTGCCAAGAAAGAGAAACCCGTTGAAGCTAGCTCAAGTATAGAGATGCAAGACACTGAGAAGTGTCCCAGAATCTAAGGCTGCTAAACAAAATATAACCCTGCCTTCTAGGGTCTGAGAAGCCCCCATTTGTCAGGGGTGGTGTGCCCTGTCATCTCACTCATGTCTACTTGCCTTCTCTGTTCCTTTTGCTCATCAGGCTTGCTTCCTCAGCTCCTACACGGTCTCAAAATGCCCATGTCAAGTTCCAGGTTTCTAGTACCTTCCTGTTTCAAAGCTCTCTTGCCTGAAAAAATCTCTGTGCAAAATAGTTGAAATTTTGAGATAAAAAAAATCTGACTGGGAGAGCTCATTGGTCCAAACCAGATAATTCATGGCTAATTCAGGCTGTCTTTGGAGCTTATTTCTGTCTAATTAGTGTGGTGTCATATGGTATTTATGACTCTAGAAGTTATGAATGGGACAGGCATTATGAAACAATTATATTATAGGGTAAACCTAGGTAATGGGAAGATAAATGGCGGTATATAAACATGACGAGATGAGAAGTAAAGAGAAGAATACATGCATTCATTCAATGAACATGTATTGAGATCTTTATGAACCAGGCTCCATACTTGGTGCTTGGAGTATAACCTGTAAAGAGTTTATCATCTAACCAAAGTAGTAAACTTATAAATACTCATGTATAGTACAATGGAGTTGATGTTTTAACAGAGGTTTGAATCAATTGCTGTGTGAAAATGAAGAAAAGAGAATTAATTCTTTCTGGGCGACTCAGAGAAATTTTCAAAGGAGCTGTTATTACTACTAGATCTGGAAAAACCTACAGAATTTTTACAATGGATAAGTAAAGAGAATCCTTTTCCAAAGCATCGTTATTCGATTCTCCTAGCACTGATGTGAAGTATACTGAGCAGATTATTGTATTGAAGGAGACCACATATCCTGTGTGGGGTAAATTTCAGAGTAGATCCTGAGACCTTTGACTCCTAGTTCACTGCTTTTTCTATTTGTGTATGTTGTGTTATGTGTAGAAATAAAATGACTGGCCTATTTCATTGCCATTAATAGCCCTTGTATTATGATTTTAACCTGCTTTTCCTAAACTCAATCTCCATCACTTCCTTCGCAAAAATTCTTGTATTGAGAACACATATCTGTCCAAGTTTTGACAGAAAACCAATGGCATACTCAAACAAATTGATCTGGGAAGAGCTTAATAAAGCGATTATTTACAGAGGTGTGGACGGGGTTTAAGGGACTCAGCAGAGGATAGTGTAGGGTCTCAGAACTGGCAACTGTAAGGATCCATTATCTCTGTTGCCACCCCTAGGGTGAGATGGGAGTGGACCTACCAGAATTCAGAGAGGGTAGTACAGAGAAGCCACCCAGCAGGAGCTGTGGCTTTTGTAGGACAGTCGATTACGACTTCACTCTCCCAGCTGTCAGAACTCTGCCAGTGCCTTCTCCTGCCCAAACCCACTGGGAGACAAGGCATGAGAACCCACTGATGAGATCCAGAAAAAGTCAGCTTTCCAGAGCAAGATTGCATTAGAAGTGAATCCAAAGAGGTGAGCTAGAAAAACCAGTGCAGGGAATAAAGGAGATATTCAAAGTGGGAGGCGAGGTGTGGCTTCTAATCTGTTTGTTTCACTTTCATTTCCCACTCATACATAGTGCTCTCTGTCTCTCTCTCTGTCTCTCTGTCTCTCTGTCTGTCTGTCTGTCTGTCTCTCTCTCTCTCTCTCTCTCTCTCTCTCTCTCACACACACACACACACACACCATACTCTTTTCTCCTTTCCTCTTGCTATGTTCTTTAGTATTTTGGAAATCTGACCACTCAGTTCACTGCCCTGGGTTTTTGGCCAGGAATCCACTCCAGGCCAACAGAACCAAATCGACTTCATCTCAGTCTCTTGGTCATTGCAAGTCTTGAACTGAACTTGAGGGTGTATGCATGCTAAAGTGAAGGATGAGTTGCAAAAGAAGCACTTATATGATTTCATATGATTCTGTAGTCTTTGAAACACTGTCCTTTTCAGGACCTTCTTGGTACAGCCAGAGCTACAACTCTCTGGGCTTATTTTGAGAAAAAAATCTTAGAGATCCAGGTTGAAGTTTTTTATAAGCTCTGACTCAATGAGCTAGTGACTCGATTGTACCAGCTGCAGTCAATCTGCTTTCTGTATAAGGCAGAGAGAAAGAATGTGGACAAACCTGGATGTAACAGATGAGTGCATCACAGCAGCCAAAGAGTGCTCTTCGAGGAGACTAGCTGGAAAATTCTGGGTTGTTTTGTTTTGTTTACTTTAAAAGTTTTTTTTTTGTAGAGAAATAATTTGTTTTTGGCTAATGAATGAAGTTATCCTTGCTTTCTACTTTTAAAAGAATTAATAGGCATGTAAATTATATTTATAATTTTATTTGGTAATATTTTTCCTCACAGAGCCTCGATAGGGAAGCTGATTTTATTGTAAAGTAAAAAAAGAAACAGTTTGAAAGGGGTGGAAGGGTGGTTGTGTTGATTTTATAACATGAAGATGATTTTGATAAAATCTCATGTTTTGACTCATAACTATGTGCCCATTAAAGTAAATCAAAATCTAATATTCAGATGATATTGAAACTATGTCTCTTTAATCAGAGGTCTTAAATCAACGGTGGGCAGGTAGGATGTTTCTAGAGAATCATTTGTTGTGTGTCCATCTCCTCTACCTCATGCTCGCCCATCAGAGCCCTATGAACTTTTTCTATCTAATTATTCATCCATTACGAGGCTTCCCACATGTTAGTTTCCATCATAAACTTGACCCAGTCACTTCTAAATACTTTTTTAGTTCTCTTGCCACAGGTAACAGTTCAGTTGTCCTGGGATTATTTTATCCTAGAGATATCACAAAGGAGAGCAGGGAGGACTCCGAGGAGATGGTGAGGTAGAAGTACCTCAAACTCTCCTATAATAAGACAACATTTTGCCAAAAGAGACATTTTCAAGAAAAGAGGATGTTTGTTCTTTGGAGACAAAATGTCTGTTCTATTATCTTCACCTCTGCCTTGCCTTTTAAATTA
Organism: Macroglossus sobrinus; assembly: GCA_004027375.1. Classification (NCBI taxonomy): domain Eukaryota; kingdom Metazoa; phylum Chordata; class Mammalia; order Chiroptera; family Pteropodidae; genus Macroglossus; species Macroglossus sobrinus. The sequence continues at coordinate 896,062 of PVKZ01000283.1, forward strand.
TTTTTCTTGGTTGGACTTTTATAAAATTGGGAGGAATTTTTTAGTAAGTGTCTAATGTGTCATTTGGGAAAGTTGAAGGACATCATACAATACTGGCTCTAGTCTTAGGATATCTAATATGCGAAAGTATGAATGTCAGTTCAGCTGCAGGCTAAGTCATGAGCTAGGAAGTCTCCGCCCCTTCCTCCTTTTTCCTCATCACTAAGGCTGGTGTCTCAGGATATTTGCAATTCTGTTATTCTCAGCCAGAATATCCCATGGTCACAGCCTTTGCATTTTCGAACCCACCAAAACAACCAACCCACTTGACTTCAAGTCCCTCAACCTGAGGAAGCTAGCTAGTTCTTACAGATGTGAGCAGAGAACAAAGGGGTTAACTTGGAACTAATTTCAGATGATGTGTTTGTATGTAAACTGGGACTTCTTGAAGAAATTGCTCAAATATACAGCAATAAAATGGTAGACCTCAGAGACCTTTAGCACATCATTGGGCAATTGTGTTTGGGGCAGACGAGGCCTTTTGGAAGCCTCGACTCTTGTCATTTAAAACTCAATTATGCCTCTTTTGCACAGGGGCAACCCTTCCGTTTTTACCATAGGATGGTGGGGAGGTAAGATCAGGACCTCCAGACCTCACACTCAAATGTGGGGGAAGTTTCTAGTGGTTCAGCTTTGTTTGTTTGGTCTTTCGAACACACAAGCCAGACGGCACTCAGTAAGATCCAAGATTAGTGGCACTGCTGCTTGATGACTAATGCAATTAAATGAGTCTTGGAGCTGGCACGGCACCACAATAACAAACCCCATAGTGTCAAACGCTTTTGCCAGAAGGATTGCTCAACCCTTTGGAAGTGCTCTCCAGTGCACATACTCAATCACTGCAGGCCCAGTTCATGGAAAAATGATATGGTACTTGTGTGGGTGGAAGGTTCCTGTCACTTTTTGGGACAATCAGTCCCATTATCAACTTTTATATTGTCCTGATTTCTTCTCTCATGGGCTAGTGGTATTTAAGTATGAGAAATACAATGAATTTAGGAGGTCTAATAATTTTTTCCCCAAATATTTTAGATTTTTCTAGAACAAGTCTGTTTTCAAATGTCCTGTCCCATTTAAAGGACATTCTGTACTCTTCAAATTGGAACCCAATTTTTACTTTAAAAGCAGGTTACAACATTTCCTCTATTCGGTTTACTAAAGAAATCAACTTACTTGCCGAAGAAGGGTGTATGCATTGAAAAGTAAGTTAAGCCTTGTCAAAACTTAATTGAATCTATTGTTCAATTCACTTATCCCAATAAATCAACAAAGCATTCAATTTTTCCTACTGTCAATATTTACCACATGCAGGGAACCTGAGATATTGAGCTTCAGTGTGATGTGGTGTCTCTCTTCAACAGTTCAGTTGAAGAGGCAAAATTGGCACTCACGAATGATTGTGAACAAGAAGTGTGGATTAATAAGTGTGGTAATTTCATGGCACAGGTTGTTACTGTTACAGAAGATTAGAAAGAGGGAAACAAGTAGAAGAAAAATAGACAAGCTTATAAAGGGGGTGGTAAATAACTAGATAGACCTCTAAGGTCTTGTTTGACTTGGGTAGATACAGAGGAAGAGTGTTCACGTGAGGAAGATGTGCCAGCAAAGAGACTGTGGTGGGCATGTATACTAAGGGGAGGCTGAAGGAGTGGGCAGTTGGACGGGTGAGAAATGAGACATAAAATGAAGATACATAAAGTTAGAATACAGAATGTCTTAAGACACACAGAAGTATCCAGGCTTAATGGTATGTTTGAAGAAAACCACTGAAAGATTTTGATGAAAAGCTTACTTTCAGAACCCTTAGGCTGGAAGGTCTTCCTTTATAATTCAAATAGTAGTAAGGAGATGTGAAAGTAACTAGGTATAAGTGAACTGAAAAAGGAAAGAGAGATGTGAATAATATTGAAAAGGATTTATCTATCGAGACTGGATAGAGGAATAAAGGGGAAGACTGGGTCACAGTTTACTCCAAACTCAGCAATGGTGCCCATGGTAATCACTGAGTAAATCTAGTTCCATTGAATTGAGACGATATTGATGCTACTGATAGAGAAAATAATTTAGAAAGACTTCTTTTTAGAAAAGGAGATGAATTAGGTTTTGAGTTCCTGGATTGTGAGAAGATTAAAGGAAATTAAAATATCCCTTAGATAACCAAAGAGGTATGTGGATCTCAGGTGAAAGGTCATAGAAAGAATCACCTGCAAGAATGTGATACTGAAGGCTTGGTAATGGCTGATGGCTCTGAGGAAGAGAGCCTGTAATGAGAGAAATCAAGGCCCAGGACAAAGCTTTACTGCTATTCTGCCTTAAATCTGAGGACCAGTTATAATCTGCATGGAAGGTCTGCTCAGCTCCGAGAAATGCTAGAATACTAGAGCTGTGTATATAATTCTACCATACTTGATCGAATGGCATTTTATTATTGAAACTCTGTGAAGGAGATGTACTTAAATTGTATTGACTAACTGATAAACTTAAAAAATAAGTTCATTCTCAAACTTAATGAGATGTATTTCAACCTCTCCCCTGAAGCACTATGTAAATCAACCATAAAAATAAGTTATATCTTTCACCATCTCTGTTTCTAATCTGACATAAATGACCACACAACTACCTGCTAAATTGCACTGTTGTTGTTATCTTGATTTTTATATGAGGAAATCAGAGACCACAGAAACTTGATAGCTTGATTCGGATCAAATAGTGAATGGCAGAAATAAAACTGTTAGCGAGGCTTTCCGATGCCAGTGTTATTCTCTTTGTGCTATGTGATGAGAGGTCACGTTTAACAGCGAAGCAGAGAAGGCGGGACCTCTTCCAAAAAGTCTGAAGAACAAATTCCTGCAATACTAGATCTCCCAAAAGAATCCTCATGCGAAATAGACTGCTAACTTCTTTCCACTTCTTACACCCCACCATGCACATGCCCAAATCTCCTGGAAAGTCCTGTCAAGGTCAAGAGTTGAATTATAGTCCATTGCAGGTACATAGGTGTGGAATATATGGGAAGTAATTATGCTGCTGCATATTCATATTTAATAAATATAGGAGCTTCCCTGTTTACAAACTTAGAATTCACGACCGTCCATATAGATGGACAAAGCTAACAGGAAAACCCATCATCCCTGCTCTTCACCAACAGATGGCACCAGGGTTGTACACAGACATTTTAGTCTTGACTAAAGTTCCTTAGTCTGGGGCCAAAATCACAAACTCTAGCAGGTAAAAAAAAATGAATGAAGTGAGACCAGGATAAGACAATAGGAGTAATAAAGCTCATGATGGACCAGATAGGGCATGCCTATGAAAACAAGGCAGCCAAATCTCAGTTCCAGCTGAGTGTTATCATGAGGCGTTGGAGGCCCACTGCTGCAGGATATTCTGATTTTTCAAGGTGGTATAAACACTTATGTGAAAATCCTGATTTTTATGTGAAATTTCCTGGCTTTTAAATTTCGCAGTCAATTCACATTTTATAAAAGCATTGTGCCGACCTGACACACTCACATCTGCAGGCCAGATTATAGTTGTGGTTTTGAGTCAGTTTATTAACATAATGAACTCTTTAATGTTCAAAAACGTGCAAAGCTTTTGGAAAGTGATGAAAGTGATAAATAAGAAGAGGGCCAAGAAAGTCCAAAATTCTGAACTAATGCCATCAATATGCCCAGTTCTCTGGAGAAACCCAGCTTTACACAGATATAGATACATCGACTGATTTAAAAGCAATGCTTTGGACTCATAAACAAACGGACTTATAAACAGCTTTTAAAGACCTTATGTGTTCATCAAGACAGAAGCATCAGCAACAAACATTTATGTTGTGAATCTGGTTTAAAAGGGGTTCTCTTAACATGTTTAAGGAATACTGCTCTGTAACTCCAGGGATGTTGAAAGTCTCTGGAATTCACAAAAAGTTACATCAAACATGAGCTTTGGTGTCAAGACTTGTTGAGAAAAAGTTGACAACTGAATAAGAGAAGGACTTCAGGAAAGACATTGTGGTGTGGTGAAAAATACTACATGAGATGTGGAATCAGAAGGCTTAGTCTTAGCTCTGTTATTAATACATACCTGACCTTGGGAAAGTCTTACAACATTTACATAGTTCAATATCATTTTCTATAGAGTAAATATAATTATTTTTATCACAAAATATTTGGATATATTATAATAATATGATATAGTTTATAAATTATAAAGCTTAAATAAAAATTTTAAAATATTACTATTATAATGGTAAAGATCATGAAGAAGAGGATGAAGTGGAAAGGAGAGAGAAAACATCAGATAAAGCTTATAAAGCAGAAATCATTTGTATGCTATGAAAAAATATTCTCTCCTGGCTCTTTTTAGATTGAAAGAGAATACAGACTTTTGGGGACCTTGTCATAAATGACTCTAATTCCAAAATAATGTGAGCTTAGGGGGACAGCTACATTCCACCAAGGCAGTTCAAGCAAAGCTATCTTAAGAGCTGGGACTGTAAATACTGGGTAGTGGTTTATAAGTTTACCCTTATTTTTATAATTACAATCATTTATGTTCTATTATAAAAGCTTGATCTGAGAATGGGATATAGTGGGGTACACACATGTGCACCATGGCTTGCAAAGCAGAAAGGTACAAGAGATCAGAGGAGGCCAGTTCCCATTACCTTGAGAATCTAATGCTAGGCTGGAGGTAGTAACTGAAGGAATGATAATAAAGTAGATACTATTGTGCCATACTTCTATTATTTTATGTTAAATTGATATTCATGTCAACTTCTATCATTTTATAACAAACATTTGACAGCACGTCTCAAGGTTTTTTTTAGTTGATTTATTAATTAAAAAAGATTTTGAGGAAGATTTCTACTCTAGCCATGACTAAATAACTGGGATTAGACTTAACCTCTCATCCTAAACAATAAGAAAACTAGGCAAAATATATGAGGGAACAGTTTGGGATATTAGACAACAGACAACACAGGACTTAGATCTCTGAGAGAATGGAAACCAATGAGGTGAATCCAGTGATGGACCTGGATCTCAGTTTGGATACTTTTCTGGATCATGAATCATGAAGAGAGAGATCCCCAGTAACATATGACAATTTTACTTTATTTGAGAAGATAGAAGTTGAAATTCAAGAGGATTGAGTTGGCTGGAAGTTGTGGGGCAGAGTACTGTGAGGGTTTGTCCATAGAGAAAGAATTTCAGAAAACTTCAAAAAGGTTTAAAAAATCACATTAAGTGTAAATAGTCTAAATACTCCAGTTAAAAGATAGAGATTTTCTGATTGGATTAAAAAAGGAAGCCCCAACTATATGCTGCCTACAAGAAATCTACTTTACACATAAAATGAACACAAATAGATTAGAAGTAAAAAGATAAAACAAAGTATGTCATGCTAATATTACAAATAAATAAATTATTTAAGCTGGAGTTTCTATATTAATGTCAGGCAAAATAGGTTTAACAGCAAAGAATATTATCAGGGAAAAAAGGTTATTTCATAATCATAAATATTAATTAACCAAGATAACATAACTATCATAAATGTTTATGCAACTAATAATGAGTCTTCAAAATACATGTAACAAAACTGATAGAATGACAAAGAGAAATAGACAATCTATAATTATACTTGGAATACCCCTTTCTCAATAACTTATTATGTGAGTTATAAAATCATTAAGGATATAGGAACTTTAAACAGCTCTATCAACCAAATTGACCTAATTGATATTTATAGAACATTCCACTGAACAGCAGAATGAATAGTCATTTAATTTTCTTTTGTGCACACAGAACATTAACCAGGACCATATTCTAGATGCATGGTATGTCTCAAAAAATACAGCAGTGTTCAAGTCATACAAATTATATTCTATGACAAAAATTAAATTTAAAATCTATAACAGAAAAGTGTCTGAAAAAAAAATCTTCAAGTATTTGGAAACTAAGTAACACACTTTTCAGTAACCATGGGCCAAAGAAAAAACATCAAATGATAAGTTAGAAAATATTTTGAAATGAGTGAAAATGAAAACACAACATTTCTATACTCGTGGGAGGCAACTAAAGCAGTACTAAAAAGTATTTAAAAAGATAATAAGATTATTATGAACTGCTTTATACTAAGAAAACCATGCCAAAAAAATGACAAATTAATTTAACAAATTCTTGAAATATAAAACTTATCACATAGGAAGAAATAATAACTTAAATCTCAAGGAAATTTAATTTGTATTTAAATACTTTCCCACAAGAAAAATTCCAGGCCCAGATGGTTTTGATGGGTATTTTCAGCAACTTTAGAAAAAATATTAATTCTACCCAAACTCTTTCAAGAAATTAAAGAGAAGTGATTACTATCCAATTCAGTCTCTGAGGCCAGCATTATTCTGAAAATGACATTTCAAGAAAAAAGAAGATCCACACATATATGATCAACTCGTTTTTGAAAGGGCCAAGATAATTCAATGAAGAAAGACTTTTAAACAAATATACTGGACATCCAAGTGAAAAAAACCTACAACTCTTACTTCATACTATATATGAAAATACAGAAAGCAACTCAAATTGGATCATAATCCTAAATATGAAAATAAAATTATATAACTTGTAGAGGAAAACATAGTAAAAAATTTTGGTGACATTAATTGTTATGATATAAGCATAAACCATACAATAGAAAAATTGATAAGTTCATATGTCAAATTTATATGTCAAAGTTATAAACTTTTGTTTTTGAAATATAGCTTAAAGAAAATTAAGACAGGAAACTAGGGGGAAATATTTGCAAAATACACCTCTAAAATATGGCATTTTTGAGAGCCGTATTTGTAAATATTCAGAATATATAAAGAACACTTGCAACTCAACCATAATAATAAAACTAAAACAATCCTATAGAAAACTGGGCTAAAGGTTTAAACAGACAGTTCAATAAAAATATATGTATAGAAAATAGGCACTTAAAAAAGTACGCAACATCATTAATCACTGGAGAAATGCAAATTAAGACCACAATGAGACATCATTACATATCTACTGGAATGGCTAAAATTTTAAAAACTGAAAATAATAAATGCTGATGAGGATGTGGAGCTAATGGAACTTCCATACGTCACGGGTCAAAATAAAAAAATTGTAGTCATCTTGGAGAATAGTTTGGCAGTTTTTTAGAAAGTTAAGTATACCGTTTGACCCAGCATTTTTATTTCTAGGTATTTACCTAAGATAAATGAAAGTATATTTTCATAGAAAGACAAATATACAATTGTTTAAAGCAGCTTAATTATAACTTTCAAAAATAGAAGTTTTTCAAATAATCATCAACAGATAAATGGGTAAACAAGTTATAGTATAGTCATACAGTAGAATCCTACTTGGTAATAAAAAGAAACTGCTACTGCTACTGACAACATAGATAAATCCCAAAATGCATATCAATAAGAGAAAAAAAAACAATCTGAAAAGGCTACAGAATGTATCCTTCCAATTATATGGAGAATTCTGGGAAAGGCGGTCAAATCAACGGCTGCCAGTAGCTGAAGGTAGAGGGAGGAAACTGACTTTGGAGAACTTTTTGGGTTGATAGAAATAATCTATATTTTGACTGTGATGGTGCTTATAGGACCGCCTTGTATATTTATTTGTAAAACCCAATTGAACTTTAGTACACCTAAAAAGGGTGCATTTTACTGTTTGTAAATTATATCTTAATAAACCTGACTTAAAAAAAAGATTATGGAAGGAAAATGGTTAGCACAGGGGAAAGAGATTTAAACAGATAGTTCTCTAAAGAGATATGGTTAGAAACTAAGCAGGTACAGAGTGGAGAGCCACACAGGTTCATGGATATGCGTGATCTTTGTCATGGAAACAAAGCATTGATTACCTCTCATCTTACATTGGAATAAGTCCAGAAGATCCCATTAAACAAAGTTCCTATTTAAAGCCCATCATAGTAACTTAAATCCCACACCTAGAAACAACACCTTGGAGCATATTATCTGCTGATACCTTGCTTTTCTCACCTATTCCAGGAAATGAAGTCAATGAAAGTAGTATGAGAGGAACATCCTTGCAAACAAAAGCATGTTCTATGTGCCTAAAACAAAACAAAACCATACCACAAAGAGATGCCTCTGGGCACTCACCAAATGAGTGAAAATTTAGAAGCCTGACAAGACTGACCGGAGCTAATAGGAAGTAACTGATGTTCACATTCGTTGCTGGTGGGGATGTAAAATGCTACAGCAATGGTACTGCCTGGCTCCATGTACATAAAATCCTTCATAGGAAATCCAGTGACAGAAGGCAAAGCTGGGGGGATGTGGGACTGGGTGTGCAGGGGTGTGTGGCTGCCACTGGGCACAATGGAACTTTTTGTGGTGCTGAAATGTTCTTGATTGTAGTGGTGAGCACGTGGGTGAATATATTTGTCAAAACTCATTAAAATCTGCATTAAATGAATATATTTTATTATATTCAAATTATATCACAATAATATAATTTTTTGAAGAAGCTTCTGTTTCCTGCAGTATAATGGACTACATATACTTTTAAATTCTCTTAATAAAAATAAGAATACGGGTTAATAGTTAATGCTGACATTATTACATTATTTTAATTATGAAATTGCTACTTGCAGCAAAGTCACTGGGGTTTTTGGAGATAGTGAAAGTAAATATATGTGTTGATTTACTCTTCCTTCTTTACTAAATGGTACTGACCAAGCAACCTTCCTGTTCCCCTCGATTTAATTAAACTTTACACAGGCTTCCTCCTGACTCCAGGCCCCAGAAGTCACTTGCTTAGAGCTTTTATTCTAGAAAACTTGCCATCACAAACTTTTGCCCTGTCTCATTGTAATGTAAATCTTTTGCCTCACCCAGGAATGCTTTCTCCAGGATCTTAAAATATAATCATCAAGAAAGATAGCACCCTGTATCCCTAGTGTTTGTGGGAGGGTAGCACTGAACTCCATTAACCTCCCCACTAATGTTATCCTGTACTTACTCAGTAGCTCACCCCATTGTTTAAAATTTCTCCTCAGCATTTTTTTCAGCAGAGTTGAGGTCAGTCTCTCTCCCCTATCGCACTAGTCTTGAACAAAGTTTTCCTTGAGTGTTTAACTGTTTGGTACAATTTTTCTTTTATAGTATATTTGCATTTTTATTTTTAAAAATTATTTGAATTAGGAATTGATAAAAAACGATATTTTATTTAGAAAAATATGTTTTAACACATTGTTCAATTCAATAAACATTTCTTGAGCACTTGCATTTGTGCTTGTATTATGCAAGCACTAAAGATACCAAAAGAAATCAATAAATTAAGAAAAGAGCAGCCATATCCAAAAACATCTATTATAGTCATTGAGTTTGATTTGTTTACTTATAACTGAGGTAAAGACTAGCTCTGTGACCTCAGGCAAACTTACTCTCTTTTCTGTACCTTTCTTATTCTAAAAAATAACACTATTGTGCTACATGGTTTGTAAATTTTCTGTTTGACTCTCAGATTCGGAGAATAGTTTGAAATAATTCAACAACTTGGCAATAAAATTACTAAAACGATTTAAAATTTTTACTTTTGTTAGGATTTACTTAAATAGCTTATTTAAAGTGGTGGTCGAATTGGATAGGAATAATACAGGATTCAACTAAGCACTGCTGAGTTCTCTGAGAGGTATTTACAAATCAATATTTGAGCCTTATCCAAAATCCTAGTGATTTTTTTTTCTCTTTGCAGGTCATAGTTTCAAGGTCCAAAAAGTATCTCTAGAGAGTATTCCATTTTGGAGCTTGCTAAAAGTTCTATAAATACTCCAGCAAAGGAAGGAAGGAAGCCATCAGCAATCACTCTGACAGGGATTTATCAAGCAGCCGAGAGTGTTAGACCCCAGTCCTAACTGCAGTCAGGTTATAAAGGTAGCAGAGTCATCATTCAAATGGATTTAAGGGCCTACTGTGTATAAAGAGCTTCCTCACCTCTCAGGGCTAACAAGTTAAGATGGATAACAGGAGTCTCAGCCTTAGGGGTACAATGTCGGCACAGCAAAATACAAATGCAGTAAAGATAATTTCGCTCCACCTCCTGGTTGAATTTAGCCCAATAGTAGTAATGGGACCGTGGAGAACCAGAAGTAATCTGCAGTCACGTAGAGTTGAGTTAGATTCGGGTCTATTTCCTTTCATTAGTTGTGTGATTATGGGCAGGCTCACTTAAACCTCTATGATCTTCATGGAGTTGTTGAAAGAATTAAATGAAATGGAATGTGTGACATGCTTAGCACATTCACTGGCATATAAAGTGTGCTTAGTAAGTATTAGCTGAATTTATTAATAGTAAGAGCTAATATTAGAGGTAGCAGTGGTAGGAATGTAGTCTATTCTGTATGCATTTTAGAAGATCAGAATAGGTCATGCCCAGAATATGCAACTTTGTCATAAGGATTATTTTGCACTGAAAACACTTGAGAAACAACAGATTCAGGACATAAAATTTTCCACCCTGTAGCAGGAAGGACAAAATGACTCCTAATCACCAGAGACTCAACCAAGAGGTGAGATCTATGGAACAAATTTTACTTAAAACAGCCCTTAACTTTTATTAGTTTCCCTCATATATATTACCTTCCCAGAGTTTGTCAGTCCTAAAAGCCTAAATGCCTTTTCTTTGTCTTGTCACTTCTCCACAAATTTATTATTTTTTAAGGTGCTATAAAGCCCCCAAGTTGTAACCACTCCTTTTAGTTACTCATCACTGAGCATCTCCATTGTGTATGCATATTGCAAAGTTAATAAACTCTGTTTTTCTCTTGTTAGTCTGACTTTTGTCAGATTAGTTTTCAGAGTCCCAATCACAGAATCTAAAAGAATAGAAGTTTTTTTCCCTCCTCTATCATATACACATATGATATACACATATGTGTGTATATGATATCAGTGTCTATCCAGAGGTACATTGATCTTATCTATTGATTCTGCAAAGCTTTAAGGAGGAGGTGAAAAGTCACAGAGCTGATGGCTTATTAGAATAGATAGAACTGAGAAATCTGAGGGAATCCTCAGGCAAGAAAGTTGTGTTCTGAGATCTAGTCTTTCTCCAGCAAGGTTTCTCATCTGAGCCACAGAACACAGAAAATTATCTGAGTGGCTATTTTCTCAGTTCTTCCAAGGATGTTATGTACTGGTATCATCCTAGAGGCTTAGGGAGTAAGTTAATGCATTCATCACACACAGGTACCTCAGAGCATTACAGCCTAACTTAGGACTGAACTTGATGTAGTCAGATGGAAGGAAAGTGGTTCAATGGCCTTTAGGAGTCATTTTCAAAAAGAAAATATCATAAAATTCTATGTAGCTGTTTTTTAAAAAGATGAAGTAGGCATGAATATAACTTGGAAGAATATCTACAATTTATTGACGAATGCAAAAAAAAAGATGTCTGGAATAGTAAGCACAAACTTCCCCATTTTTTAAAAATCCTATATGCAAATATTTAAAAGGAAAACAAATTCTGGAAGAATCTACATCAAATTAGGGAAGAGGTTGCCCTTGAAGAAGGAGATTTGATGAAAAATAATGGTAGAGCAAGGATAAACTTTTATATTTTATTGTTACTGTTCAGATTGCTTTAATAAGCATCTGCTTCTTTTGCAATTAAGAACTTTTTTCCTTGAACCCCAGTTCTGATATGCTTTAAAAAATTAAGATGTTCAAAGAGAAGGTAAATTTGACAATGAGAGTTGTGGGCACAGTAGCGAGAGAAGCAAAAGGTAGTGATACGCACGTGAGTAATTGCAGGTGTTTGGGGAAGTTCTGAGTAATCAGAAGGTGTTCGGGCCAACACATTAGGAACTGGCAGGGATCCAGAGAGAGGCTAGGACCTGAACGGGTCATCAGGGAGGAAGGCCGAAGTGATCTAGAAGGTAGACCAGCCCTGAGCACAGAGAGCACTCTCTGCCTCTGTAACTTCATTCCCTAAAGGAGGTGGGACAACCAAAATTTCCTGGCCCCAAGTCAGAGCTTCCCTCACATCAGCACCTGCCTCAGAGCATCCCAGATGCCAGTTACGATCGTGGCATCTTTATGATTTTTGTTGTATCTTCACAGTAATTCTCTAATCACTCACTTTTAAAATCTAAATAAATTTGGCTCCCTTCTGAGCAACAGTGCTCACAGAATTAGTTTCTATGTTAGTTATATTTTCTACTTCACAGTATTTATTAGAATAATTTATAAAAAGCATTTGTCTCTATCCTATCCAAAATCATCAGAGGCTATTGGGAGAAATAGTGAGTTACATAATATAGTCGTCCCTTGGTATCACAGGGGATTGGTTCTGGGACCCCTGTGGATACCCAAATTTGAGGAAGTTCAAGTCCCTTATATATAATGGTATGCATAGCATTTATATCTAACCTATGTTTGCAGATAGCCTACAGCAGGCTATACCTACACATTATTTCATTCATGTGAATTTAGCATAGTACTTGGCATATGACAAATTCAAGTTTTACTTTTTGGAACTTCTTGAAGTTTTTTTTTTTAAATATTTTTGATTCATGGTTGGTTGGTTGAATTGTGGGTGAGAAACCCAAGGATACAAAGGGCCAACGGTAAATTAGGTATATTATGTTATATTACTCTATTATTAAGGACATGCTACTGAAAAGAGGAAGGCAGGGGTATTAAGTATTTAAACAGAAAATATTATTATTTAAAATGACATTGATAACTGGAGAAACCATCGTTATTTGCTCGGTCAAGTACAGGGCACATTTCTTGTGCACTGGTAAAAGTTCCAGCATGGAAGAGGAATGGTGGTAAGCACCATGGAATAGGGCCTTATTATAGGAATTAGCCCTGACATGACCATAGGAGGGGCTGGGAGGTAATGGCCTGACAAGTGGAGTTGGAGTTTCCAGGAAAATCTTCTAGGCAAGCCTCCTGAAGCATTGAGGCAGATGGCAAGAAGGAGCTTGTAGGAGTTCGAGGAGCCAGGGGTGTCCAGCTAGTGGAGAACCACAGTGGAGGGTTTGGCAAGGAAGTCTACGGCAAGCTGTTGCCTCTCCATCTGGTGCTGGACCCGCTCACTCTTGGTTAGCAGGGCCAACAGGACTCAGAGTAGAAACGTGTGAAGGCAAACTGGCGGTAATTGGCATCTCAGTGTCTTTTTCTCACAGAGTGTGCTTTGGCCAGCTTTTTTTTTTTTTTTTTCTTTTGGCCAACTTGAATTCAGAGCCCTACTGGGAAAAGGGATTCTAGGAAATGTAATTCCAGCTGAGCCACATTGACAGAGCATAAAGCCAGCATACCATGGGAAGAAATATGAGGAGAAAATATAAGGCTAAGGAATAGGTGATGGGACGTGCGGACTCCAGGCAAGAATGGAGACCAGAGGCGTAGTTAAGACAGTTAATGCAGGCTGGGTTAGCAGTGTGATACTTGCCAAGATGCGTTTAGTTTGTTCTTTTTGTTGGGCCTGCATGGGCTTTAAGACCGCAAATGCGGGCATTGCTAAAGCCAATACATTCCACTAATTTGCCTATGTTTATGTTCACTTCATACCCCTTCAGGCTTGTGTGTTTGTTACCTTAATGCAGGTACGCAACTAACAGCTAAGATCATCTAGTCATTCATTTGACAGGATTTCACTGAACACCTACATGCTGGGAACTGGGGATACGGTACTGACCTCAGTAGACCTGAGAAGGAGACAGGCAATAGCCAATAGATATGCTTTCCCCATGTAGGAAGTGGGGGAGAGCTATGCAGTGAGAGCAAGGTATAGGTCTAGAAAGGGATTGGAGATGCTCTTTCAGATAAAATAGTCAGGGAAGGCCTCTCTGGGGAGGGAGTTGATGAAAGAAGGAACTATGCTGCTCTCTGGAGGAAAGCTCTTCCAGAAATAAAAACAGCATATGCAAAGGCCCGAAGAGCAGAAGATACTTCCCATGTTGGGGAACCATAAAGAGTCAAATGTGATTGTAGCAGTAAGGGCCAAGAGAGAGTGATAGGAGATAAGGTCTGAGGTCAGGGAAAGGTGCCCCCACCCAGTGAAAGCTGGCTGGAGTTTTGAAGACTGTTCATACCTGCACAAATACATTAGGGATAGAGAAAGGAAATTTGAGTGATAATTTAGCCTTTAACTGAATGAAAGCACTAAAGTATTGAGAGAGCTCATTTTTTTTTTTCTAAATAATTTTATCTTATTTTAAAACCATGTCTAGAGATTGGCCAAGGGCTTTAGCTATCAAAAATATATCCACTGGCTTTAGTGTGATTTCACTACTAACTGAGAAGCTAGGCCACTAGATGGGCCTGAGATGGATGAGCAGTGCCTTCAGGTCAGCTGCCTGTCCCCTCCCTCTCTATGGCAGAAGCAGGTGGAAAGAGAAGGTTTGTTTTCTCAAAGAGAGGGTGGGACTGGGATGAGAGGCAGTGAGAGAAGCAATTTGTTAAGCTAAAGGAGGCCTTCACATCAGAAACTTTTATTTCATGGCCAAATGGCAATCCTCATGGTCATGAAATGTTAGAACTGGGACAAAAGAGTTTAGAGAACTTCAAGTCCTATAACTGATCAAATTGCACTAAGGAGCCCCAGAATTCCACAGAAGTGACTTGGGGACAATTTAGAAAGGGGATGTGAAGGGAAGCCAGTGGGTGGAGAGTGAGTGTCATCCTCCTGATACCTACCCCACTGCTTTCATCTATGTTAGATTAGATATGTATGATTTTGCCCCAAAGAAAAGTTTTGCAGGTAAACAAAAAAAAAGTTAGAAAATCACAATCAAATCCAGTTAAATCATTTCATTGCAGAGATTAAGAAAAAGGTTTAGAGATTAATTGGAAATGTTCTCGACACCACCTTCTCAAACTTGGCCTTTTATTTCTTTCTGCCTATGAGCAATGTTATTTCATAAGCACTTACTATGTGTCAAGCACTTGATTGAATTTTTACAAACATTTGCTCATTAATCCTCCAATAATACTATGAAGTAGGTATTAATGCTTCTACTAATGAGAAAATTGTGATTTAGTGAGCTTAAGTTGCTTTTGAATGTCTCACAGCTAGTGAATGGCAAAGCCAAGATTTGAACTCAGAACAAATAAGCCACAACTCATAACTTCTATGCTATCCTGAAAAAAAAAATCTATTAGCCAAGATGATTCTCATTACTATCTAAAGAAATTTGTTAAAACTTTTAGAATAACCATAAAGGCTAATATAATAATATTTATAGAGTTTTTAATATTTCATTTAATACATTTTTATGTAGTACTTAGTAGATACAGAGCACTCTTCTAGCTGATTTACAAATATTATTCATTTAATACTTCCAATAACCTCAAGGGGTTGTTGCTATCAATATTCCCAATTTGCAGATGAGAAAGACTGAGGCACAGAAGAAATTAAATAACTTGCCCCCTACTGGTAGAGAAGGGATGTAAACCTATCAAATGCTACACACAAAAGTAGCTCAGGAGATAGGCTCCATTAGGAAAATAAAAAAAACTTGGACAACAGCGATAAGAGATGAGATGAAAAGGTAGGCAGGAACCAGCTGATGGGAGCTTTCCTCTTTCATGCTAAAAAAGTGAACATAGATCCAATGGATGATTTAAATAGGAAAGTGACCCCAAGTGAGTAGTTTGTGACAAGTGGCACAGTCACCTACAGAGAACTGTCTGTCAAATCGGGAGTCCAGAAACACTGCTGACACTTTGCCACGTGTTCGCTGATGTTAAGACACCCAGCAGAAGTGATGCCCTGGACCTCAGTAAACACAAACCAGGAAAGACCAAGATAACGTGGTGATGGTTTACTGCTGGGACTAATTTTCTTCAGCAGAGATGAAATTCTCATCCTTCTCGAAGTCCACAGAGCTCAAAGCAGCTGCCTTGTTTCCACAGAATTACGTTCTGTTTCGATGGCAACACCTTCCGCGACACTTTGCACTGGAGCTGCAGCTCCGAGCATCCCTCTGAGTCACCCGAAGCGCTTCAGCTCCCCTGTGTGGCTTGGTTTGGTCAGCTCCGCAGCAGTCAGCCGGCTGAAGGGCCTGGAATCCCACGTGATTTTTTAAGGTTGAATTTTTGACAATTCGATTGAATTAAAAACACACGCGCAAAGCTTAACGTTTATACCAGTCCTGTGACTTACTTTTGTAAGTCAACGAATCTTCTGGGAAAGTGGATAAACCACACCTCCTTGCAGCTCTCCTAATTCCTTGTACACATTCAGAATTGTGAAATCCGGTTTTCTGAAACTGAGGCTCCTATGACCCTAAAACAGGAACATGTGGGCGAGGGGGTCCTAAGTGACCCATATGGACTCTGCTTCATGAGGGGCGATCTCACCAATAACCCTGTGACTGCAGGGTGGGTGCGGGGAGAAAGCCGAGAACCCTATGCAAAAAAAGGGACAAGCTTTTTAAGGAAAAAATAGTTTTACTTTTAATACTATTCATTATATTACTGCATGATTTCACTGACATGTGAAATCTAAAAACCAAAACAAATGAACAAAGTAGAAACAAGCGGGTAGATAGAACAATGGTTGTTAGAGGGGAGGGGGTTGGGAATTGAGCAGAAAAAGAGAATTAAGTACAGACTTCCGTTATAAAATAGGTCACAGCAATGTAATGTAATGCATAGGAAACAGTCACTATCCTAATGATAGTGACCCTGGTTACTAACTTATTGTGGTGACCAGATTGTAGGGTATATAAATGTCGAATCACTATGTTGTACACCTGAAACTAATATGATATTGTTTGTCAACTATAACTAAAAACAGGTTTTAAAAAAGAAGTATATAATTGCAACCTGGCAAAGACATTAGTTTGTTGTATAAAAATATCCTATGTCTGTTTCTACAATATGTGTTCATTTTTAAAAAGTTGACTTGGTAGTGGATTTCTAGTTGAAAGTAAAACCTTCCTTAATTAAATGTGTTGGCTTTCTCCAGTAAGGTTATATTTCCTTCCAACAATAAATAAATAAGACAATTCATTATTCAAAATTATTATATAGTCTACAGCCATGCCACCTTGAACAAGCCCGATACCGTCTGATCTCGGAGGCTAAGCAGGGTCGGGCCTGGTTAGTATTTGAGTGGGAGACCACCTTGGAAGATCAGATGCTGTAGGAGCTAAAAATAAAAAAATAAGAGATTATAAGGTGACAAGGTCCTTGCAATTTCTGAGGTTAACCAAAGATTGCTTTGCCTAAAAAATTAAAAAATAAAAAATAAAAAATAAAAAATATTATATAATTCTTTTAAATTATTAAAATTTATATAATTATTGAAATAGAATAAATTTTAATGATGTTATATTTTAATTTATATTTATATTAACATGTTAAACTATTATTAAATATATCAATTTATAATTATTAAATTATTTTTATAATTATTTTATAATTTTATAATTATTAAAATTATTACAATTATTAAGTCATGTTGAAAAAGAAGAATAAAAAAGAATTGGAAGTGAGATGGGAAAGAAAGACATGGGGTTGTGAGAGAGTTAAAAACACTGCTGATTCTTGGAAAACTGCTCTTTCAAGCTGTCAAGGCTGCTGACCAGCTATGGAAGTCCAGCAAGCCGTCAAACCTCTTTTAGTCCCAGTTTCTTTACCTATAAAATGAGAAGTCTACCATTGACCTTAGCCATCTACTTTCCATCTATTTTATATGGGTTCACAATAATACTAGGTGGGGTGGATCACCCCTAAGTGGGGACTTGACTCCAGTGCCAGGAGAGGGTCCTTTGCTTCATGCAAGAAAGAATTCAAGAGAAAGCTAGAGTTAAAGACAAAAGAAAGCTAATTAGAGAAGGACTAATGCTCTAGAGACAGAGACGTGGTCTCTTCTCAGACTCAGAGAATGAGACTCCAAGTATTTGAGAAATTGGGTGTATATCTGTTTCTTAGTTTCTATAGAAAACTACTGATTCTGGGGAGTAAAGAGTGGAAGGAAATGTCTGGTTTACCTTTAACTTTTACAAGGTACAGCTTCAGGTTTGTGTCTCTCCTTCCTGGTGTGGATACATGTTAATGGCGTGAGCAAACAGCCATTAGCAATGTGCATAGAAACATTCTTCTGTGGTCTGGCCGCATGGCTGATGAGCTAAGTTGCATACCTCACAGCGTGTAGCAGGCTCTGAATTCTCCTCGGTTTAAGTTGTGTAGTCAGTTTGTCAATTTGTGTTGTCCTCATGCCTCTTCCCTATATCAAAAAGATATAATAGGATTCTTGTGAAAGCATTGGAAAATTATAAAGTACTATAAGATGGTAAGGTATTTCTAATAATATCATTTTAATAATATAAATGAAAAAAGCATAGAAGAGGACAAACGTAGGTGAATGTGTCCGAAGAATGGGGTTATCGAAGGGGTGGCCCTGTAGGCTCTGCCTGCTGCAGTGTGTGTACCCATCAGAACAGATTTTTTGCTCTCTCTGCCCTTTGAAATTCAAACCGTCTTTCTGATCTCTTGAATGGTCCTGATAGGCCTTTTTTTTCCAACTTCGAAGTTTACATTTTAAGTAAATGTTTGTTCTGACATGGATTTTGGAAAGTGTTAAACTTATGAAGAAATTTAGAGATTTACATTGTCCTGAACTATGAATTTCTGTGACAGTGAATAAGATTTCTTATTCTTAACTTTTTACCAGAGATTGTTTTTCTCCCATTATAAGTGCCTCAGAGTTAGATCTGGGACCAGGATTTGTTTAATTATCCCAAGTCATTGTTTTTATAGTCTAAGTGTATGGAAGCTCCAAGGGAGAATGGCACGCAGCTATGAGTTGAAGTTCAGTACAGACATAGCCCCCTTAACCTTGGATTGCTTTGGTGCAATGCCTCTCTCAAGCAGATTGTATCTTGTCACTTCAATTACTTAATGAAATCCAAACTCCTTTCTATAGCTAACAAGTTTCTTGACAATATTACTCCAATCCCCTTTCCATCCAGTCCCCTAGTAAGTCTAGGATAACACAGGATGAGGCAGTGCAGCAGGCTGAGAAAGCAAACGATCCAGATTGTATGTGGAGGATGGAGGCGAGGTCAGAAGAAGCAACAATAATAAAATGATGCACTAGGTTTTGGGCATTAAAATGAAGTCAGTTGATATATAAATAATCTGATGGAGAACAAATTGTCTCAGTATATAGGAAGCAAAACAATTATAACTCCAGGAAAACACAGCATTTTGCAAGAATAAAAACATGGTAATAGTGGATTACTTGGGTTTGTATTGAATATTGTTTACAAAAACATACTAATGTCAATACCTTTATTGACTTAGCTAACAATGGGATATAACAATTGGGAAGATGGCAAGAGAGGAAGTGGGGGAACACCAAATCTTCAACTAGTCTAACAGAAAATCAATAGTTAATGGCCAAGTTTTTTTAAAATAATAATTCCATTAACATACTATTTAGAACTGTAGAAATAAATATCATTCCCTTTCAATATACCAATTATAGAGGTCTGTCTTCATATTCCAGAAGTTCAGTTTGGAAATGTCTTACTCTTCCAGAAAACTCTGTACAGCTAATTGCCAATATCTCTAGGCATAAAATACACTTAAGGTTAAGTTAAGGTTCATTAATACAGATAATGGATGTGAATCTTTTTCTTGAGTCTTTCTTAAAATTTCAAATTTTTTTTTTACCAACTTCTAATAAGATAAAATTAGGTGATCATCATTTTTTAACTTACGTTGTACAGAGTTGACAAATCATCCTGAGACTACGTGTCTACTTTATTACTTTCTGGTTATCCATTGTACTTACATTATCACTACTCACTTGCCTATTCTGTGAGGATCATTTCAGTTAAATTAGGTGATATAGCTTGAAAACTGCTACAGCTTGAAATAGCAATGACCTTGGAAATTTTTCAGAGAACAAGTGAATGTGGGCCCTTGTCTCTCTCCTTATCTCCCTCCTTCTCTCTCTCTCTCACTTTCTCTCTCTCTCTCCCTGCCTCCCTCCCTCCTGCACGCACACACACGTGCATGCACACCACCATGTTGTGGAACTCTTTCCTCAGGGCTCCAAGTGACATGAGGTATCTGACAGAGGACCTAATGATGTCACTGCATGCTCAATAATAATGTTAGTTAATGGTTATTATTTTTGCTATAAAAAGAAAATGCAATTCTAGAATGTTTACCCTTTATTCTAATAATTTGTCTTTGAAGCCCCACTTAAGGGTCCCTGGGTTTGCTCTTAAAGAGCTCACCTCAGTGCTCTCATTTCTCAGCCTCTCCTAAAGTGGCAGCAGGAGTGAGGGCCATCAGGGTCTCCAAAGAAAGCGGAGGTTTGACCAGTGCGTGCAAGCAAGACAGTTCCTCGAGTCCTTTGGTTCTAGCATCTTATGCTCACTTTGTGTTGCATCTGAGAACATTTCATCTACGCATGTTCTCATCAAGCATATCGGCATCAGCGTCGGGTTACTCTGACTCAAAGTCATGATCCAGGCAGAGAGGCCTGTGTTTGGCTTCTTGTTCAAGTGCTTCATGTTTGAAGCACGTTAGTAAGATAAAAGAGTAATATTGACCTTGAATTTATCATTGAAGAGAGCCAGCTATTGACCAAAGTGTTTACTGAAACGTTCCCCAAGAACCTCTAGCTTCCCAGAAATAGTAATAAGAACTTTAATCATCCGGGTAATAATGTTTAAAAGCCACCCTTTTCATTATGCAATAACCATGCATTGCCTTGAGCTTTGACAGGGGTGGTTTGGTTGCTTATAATAACTTGGCAATTTAAAAAAAAATGGGTATAAAATACATAATAAAGAATGTGCAATGAACACACAGTTCTAGCTGTCAGTCTATGGGGGACCAGCAAAGACACTGCTCAGATAATTTTTCATTTTAATTTTGCACTGAGTTAATACTAACTAGTTGCAGAAGCCCCTCATTTTAGAAGCACTTTTGTAGGATAAAGGTGCGAATGGAGATACAAATATTTTCCTCAGGACATGGACATAAATAATACAAGGCAGAAGCTTAATATGTCATAATGAAGTGTAGATCCAGTGCTATAGAAGTTGAACAGAAGGAAAGATTTCTTCTAAGGTAGAGAGACGAAAGGGAGCCAAGCAGAGCTGTTGAAATCTTGAGGGAGGAAGCATTAAAGAGAATTTTGAAGGTAGGACTAAGAAATTCAGAAATGGGCAGAAAGGGAAGAAACGTGCAACCAAGGGGCTAAAACGATGATTTCAGAAAGGAGTGACTGTCATTGTTTTTTAATGGATAATTTAAAGTCATTTGTGTGCTTCTAATCCTTTCTAGTGTTTTATAACTGACTACACGTAGTATGGTAAAAACTTTTTTATATTCATCACAGTGGCGCTTTACTCTCCAAATGTATTTGTGGCCATAAACGTTGTAATTTTAAAGCATGATGTAGAAACTCAGAAACATTAGTTGTTAGTTCATAGGTTTCTACTTGATACATATTGCTTGAATTAGTCTTCTTTGTTAGAAGAGCAAAGAAAATTAAATAGTACTACATGGTTTATAACAAAAAACAGTTGTTCTTGTATCACTCCTTCACTTTCCCCACCCCTAGTTCTGACCCTAAGAGGAGATTATTTTAAGTTCTTTAACTGTATTGTTCGATATTTATTTCTAGATTTCTAAATAGTATGCTTATGAGTTTTTAGAACTTGGACATTATCTACTGATTCTCTCTTATGCTTGATAAAGATGTACTGCTTTCATATTCCCTACATCCACTTCCTCTCCATCTGTCCCACACTTATATCCCATTTGCAAAACCTAAATAATCTCTATTATTATATTTCTTTCTTGGAAAATATTTTATTTTCCTGGACTTATAATTGCTTTTGTCAATTTTTCTGTTTATAGTTTTCTAAATATGGAAGACAATTTCTTCCTGTAATATTATTTATTTATCATTAAACTAATGAAACAAGGAGACCATCAGACTGAGGTGGCTCTAATGCCGTGGTAGCTTTTATCAGCAAATCATATTTCTAAGCTTCAAGGTTAGAAAATCAAAACAAGGACAACCCACCACAACGTATTGTAGGCTTTACGTAAGTAAAGTAGGCTTTATGTTCTAGCCATCAAATAACATCCTTGCTTTGCTTCTGTTCTTTCCTTTTGCTTCTGAGGATCAAATGTCCCTAAACACTCTGGTCTGGCACTGCCTCATTTGAATCAATTTTTGCTCAAAAAAAAAAAAAACTCTTAAAATGTTTCATATGACTCACTTTATCTTTTAACCATATCAACCACGTTTTTAAAACACTTAAGTCTATCAGATGGTCTACCTACCTTTTTATTATTTTTATTTTTCTGGAGCCCTCTCTCAGAGTGTCCTCCATCTGCCTCATACAATCTGATCTAATTGCTTTCTAAGTCTGCTACACAGTGTCATCCTGGGACTTTTCTGTCACTTTGCTGAGTTGGATTCTCTGTTTTCTGGCTGTTATTATGTTTTCTTTTTCCAAAGCCTAGTCTCTCATTTTTCTGCCACACCAATGGCCAGTCTCCAATGGTTCCCCATGATTGGCACTTCCTGTGGTTTTTGCCCTTGTGTAGTCCCCTCCTATACTGAATTGGGACTGATCTACATGGTGAATAGAATGTAATAAAAGGGGTGTGACTTCTGGGGCTAAGTCCTGAAGGGAACCTCAGCTCCTGCCTTGCTCTCTTGGATCACTTGCTCGCTCTGTGGGAAGTCACCTGCCATGTCAAGTTCACACACCTGCCCTGCCCGTGATGGTGAAGGTTGTGCAAAGCTTCATTTGTCCCTAGTGTCAGCCATGGGGGAGCAGCAAAGACATCAGTTAGAGAGTCTTTCATTTCAATTTTGTACTGAGTTTATAGTCTCAGATTGGTTAAACATTGAACACATGAATGCATCCTTGTTTTATACATATGTATTCATTTCTGGGCAAGTCTAAGGAGATTGTGCATCGTTATATTGCCCTCAAGCACCATCTGGCCTCACTCAGCCACTAATGGTTATCATAATTGAGTAAGCTCAGCCAGTAATGCTCTTCCTTGTGTGACACATTCCGTTGTACACATCTTTGTGAGAGATCTACTTCAGCTGCTAATGCCATTAAGACCAAGCTTATAAATAAACCTTCAAATTACTGTATCGCCAAATGTAAATCAAGATTTTCGGAAATGAAGTGTTTATAATCAGAGTGCTCTCGCGGAAAATGGCACTTCTGATCGGTGATAGGTCAAGGGCTGTTGGCATTATTGAGAAAGTAAAACAATTTGTTTAAATGGTTGTTTAATTTGCCTTCATCTCATACTTTTAAGTTGTGTTGATGTTTCATAATGGGTATAGTATGTTAGTATTGTGAATTCCTCACATAATCTGTTAATAAATAAGTACACCTAGATGTATGATGTGCATTTAGAACTTTGTAACTGACAAGTGTGCATGGTCAAAAACAGTTTGGGGAGCATCAATATCATGAAACATCACTTTTCAAGAATGAGTTAAGAAAGGTCCAGGCTGGCCAGAGGAGAGCCAGCGTGTGATCTTGATACTTCTCCTTGTTTGCAGCTATGGTCTTAATATCTAACATGAGCTTTTTATATTTATCTCGCTTTATGAGGTAATGGTCATCCCTCTTCTCCATATGAAGACACTGAGGCTTTCTAGGTGTAGTAGCTGACCCCGCATTATACCTAACTGTATCAGAACCTATATTTGAACCCAGATCACACTGACTACAAGGCACATGTTCTTTCTTCTTCTTTTTTTAACTCTTTTAAAAGACTCTTACATAATTCATTTAATTTTTTAAAATTTTAATTAGTTTCTAGTATATAGTACATTGATTAGACATTTATGTAGTTTATAAAACAATTCCCCTAATTGCTTCTTCTCTCCTCTGATTTTCCACCTAGCCAATATATTAATGCTAACTGCATTCCCTATGCCGTGCTCCCCATCCCTGTAACCATCTATCAACTGCTAATTTGTACTTCTTTAACCCTTCACCCCATTCTCCCAGCCCACCAACACCCCCTCCCCTCTGTCCATCACCAAATTGTCCACTGTATTTGTGAGTCTGTTTTTGATTAGTTTGTCCTTTTTGTTCCTTAGATACCTCATATAAGTGAAATCATAAGGTATTTATCTTTCTCTGACTTATTTCACTCAGCATAATAACCTCTAGGTCCATCAATGTCATTGCAAATGGTAGGATTTTATTTTTTTAATGAGTAATATTCTGTTGTATATATGAACCATAACTTCTTTATCCAATCATTCGTTGATGGACATTTAGGTTAAAGCACAAGTCCTTTTTATTGTTAAGCTGCCCAGAACTTTTACAAAAGTGTCTTTCCTTCATTTTCATTTTGTTGTTCCATGAACACTGTGCTTTACCATTCCTTAGATGTAAGATTGTTTTATATCTGAAAATCTGGGAAGTCAGGCTGACTCTTAATAACCTATGGGGTCTCACTCCTACTTCGTGGTCAAGTGGTGATCCTAACGCTGTGGTCACTGGATCATGGCTGGTCTATTGCAGTGATGGATGGTTTCTTTCTCCAAGCAATTAAAGTATGTCGAATCCCTGAGGGTTGAGAAAAGTGATCTCTTTTCCAGGTTTGACATTCTATCTTTCTTTAATCATTCCTTAGAAAGAAATGAAAAGAATGAAAGCAGTGAGCATTCTTACATCTTTTAATCGTTCCTGATATGGTTTCCCTAATAAATCGTGTCCAGTTCTCTTCAGGCCTTTTATCTTGCTCTTTCTTCTGCCTGGAACATCCTTCCTCATGCTCCTCCTGGGTTGCTATTCTCTCAGCCTCAGTTCAAGTTTCACCTTTTCAGTGATACTGTCACAGATGGCTCTATTCCTGGTGGTGTCGTTTACATTCATAACTGAAGAAAATGCTAAATTTCCATTGAGGTTACTGGGAGAATAACAGGGTGTACGTCTTCCATGTAGTCTGTGGACCCTTTGAGTTCAGAACGCCTATCAAGAGAAATTGCAGTATTAGCATCGAAGTTGACCTGGGCTCCACTAAGCACGAGGCAAGTAACTCTGAGGTTTGCCCCAGGGAGGCCAACCATCTCAACACCAGTGTCACCCCTAGATGCCCCTCTGTGTGAACCCCTGAGGGCTACCGCTGCTCCTCTTGTCTCTCCCTCATTATCGTGCCCACCTCCCACACAGGGCAATATGCAAAACACAAACCCATGCGGCCTTCGAAGTGAGGGAAAGAGAAGTTCCCGGCTTCACAAGTCTCACTCACATGAGAACACAATGACATACTTCAGTGTTCAGGAAGGAGGGGTCACGTGGTCCTGCTTGTGTCTTGGCCAAGTGAGTCAGTCGAAGAGGAAACTCTCGTGCATTTGCATGCATGATGCCAGATGGGACGGTTGACCCACTGACCACTTGGCTGGGGAGGACCCAGACAAGGCTGACTTCCCTCCCTGTGTTATCCAGCTCATAAGACTGCTTCCTGAAAATCAGAACAAGAGGCTCAGGCAGAGGGGCCCGGGCTGGACCGCAGGCCTAACGTTTCAGGCTTCACATTTATTTTCTGCCCAGTTCTATTCTCCCCTGCAGTGACCTCCTGAAAAATACAAAAGAAAGGAGCTGACGTACTTTACTGGTGTGTCCTGTTCATCTATCAAATATCTATTGAGCCCTGGTGTGTGCCAGGTGCTAGCTATGCTGGATGCTGAGGAAATAACGGTGACATATGCCAGACCTCGGTGAGTTCAGTCTGGCGAGAGGAACAGACAAGTTGGCACATAATTGCAGTGTAGTCACAAGAGTCCATCTGGGTGCTGTGAGAGCAGGGAGGTAGGAGAGTCTGTTCTCCCCATTAGAAAAAAATTCCACCTTTAAAAGATAATGTGATTTGAAAATTGCTAAGAGAAAAAGTTTAAAAGTTCTTATCGCAAGAAACAAGCCATGACTATGAGATGATAGATGTTAACTTATTGCGGTGATGATTTCACAGTATATACATATATCAAGTCATCCTGTTGCATACTTAAAACTAATATAATGTTATATGTCAATTATATCTCAGTTAATCTGGGAGAAAAGGTGCATGTAAGGCAGGAATATTCAAAGTAAATGCTTTCACTTACACACACACACAAAAGAAGGAAAATGGCATGCAAAATGCTTTTCGTTAAACTGTTAAAATGAAACCCTCTAAACCCTAGGTTATTTTTCTTTGCAGAGGGGTTTTACCCTCTGCAAAAATATAAGCAACGAATATCAAGTCAAGAGGAGAGAATAGGGACCAAGTTTCTTGTCATCACCCCTGAAAAAACACTCAATCTCCACCTCTTTCCCCAGCCAACAAAAAAGACTTGAGGATGAAACAGTTCATAGAATTCCATAAGGCAATTTATTTAAAAAAAAAATCCCAATTGCCATCCCTCTGAGAGAAGCAAGGGATGAATGAGGAGAATTGTGACAGAAACTCAGACCTCTGTGATAACATCAGCCACAGCTGTAGCCCAAGGGGTTATGCAAATGCCGAGACTCCTGCTGGCTCTAACGTGGGTCACCAACCTGCTCCCTAAGGAAACCTGGCAGGAGCTGTGGGGGTCGAACTCCTGGTGAAGAAGTGGTGCTTCCACTGGACGTTGATGGAGGGAGAGCCTCTGTGATCTCTTCTTAATGACCCATTGTTTTTCCGTGTGAAAAAAAAAAATGAACAAAAAGAAGAAACAATCAAAAACTGACTCATGAATATAGAGTGCGATCTGGTGATGGTCAGATCAGATGCGGAGTGGGGAGCTGGGAGAATGAGGTGAAGGGTTAAAGAAGTACAAGTTAGTAGTCGATAGATGGTTGCCGGGATGGAGAGCACGGCAGAGGGAATGCAGTCAGCATTAATGTAATGGCTGGGTGGAGAGCCAGAGGAGAGAAGGAGCAATTAGGAGGATTGTTTTATAAACTATATAAATGTCTAACCAATGTACTGTATACTTGAAACTAATAATAAAATTAAAATTAAAAAAAGGGAACGAGAAGCTTGGGCGGTAGCATGTTTGGTCTCCTTCTGGGAGTGACTGTGGTAAAGTTAATGGGTGCTGGCAAGTCCTCCTTTCCTCCCTCTGCCAAAATTAAAGAATAAATTAATTGTCCAATTTGTACATGCTGAGAGTGCTATGAGCAAAACCAGAATTGTTGCATTAGGCACAAATTTGGCCTCACCAAGCTGTGTTAACCATGAGCCTGAAGAAAAAAAAATTGATTTATGGATTTGTGAAAATTACTCTTTCATGCAGTTTTTGAATAGATGCCCCAAAATGAACACTATACATTTTCTCTCATTTTGGAGGGGGCAAAAAATTTCAGCAAGGAAAATTTGAGTGTTTGTAACATCTTCCATGATCCAACCACCATGAACCCCTCATCAAACTTTCTCACAGCAGGCAACTCCCTTCAACCTCAAAGCCATCAGAGGAGGAACTCCGAAAGGGTGAGAAGGGGAGATGCTGACAGCTTGGGAAGTCAGTCTCCATTTGTCCTGACATCACAGAGAAGTACCGCGGCGTGCCTCCCAACAAAGCCCTGTTCCAAACGTCCTGGGAAGAAATAGGAAGAGCCCAGGTGCCAAGATAAATGAGGCTCCTCCCTGGCCTGGGGCCAGAGCCCTGGATTTAGACCACAGCTGAAAGAGCCCTTGGAAAATTTTTGGAAGCTTCCCCCAGGGAGATGGAAGAAATTCACACCCTGTCCCTGTGTCCAGTGAGACAGCACTGAATCAGCTCTGCTGGCAACTGCAGGGCTTTGCTGGGAGCTGCAGCTGTTGGATGTGGGGACTTTGCTCTCCTGTGCAGGTCCTTGACAGATATGTGGGCTGTTCTGAAAGTAATGAGCAATTCTGAGGCAATGAGCCCAATCGGGGAGGAAGAGGACTCTCTGGTCAAAGGCTCAGGTCACAGGTCAAGGACAACTTCTAATTTCTCCCGCTTTATCTTCCTTCTCTCCAACCCGATAAAGACCCACTCTTCCAGAAACACTTCTTTGAAAAAGATTTTCTACTTGGCACCTATGATGGAAGCCAAGAGGAGGGCTCTTGGAGATAAGTGAGGATTGGTGTTGGCCGATGGGAACGGATTGGCATTACCCTCAGGAGAGGTATGTACGAGGACAAGTCGGTGATGTGGTCCCATCTTCTGATGTGCCCTCATAGCCCTGATGTGACATCCCCAAGCCCTGTCTTACGGCCTCCCCATGTGACAGAGAGGGAGTGTGGGCAGCCCTGCTCTCTGCTGCTTTCCTGGGTCCTGCCCCACCCCAACCTGGCCTTCCGAGGGAGGCCCACGTCCTCGCAAACGGGGGCTTTCCTGGGTCTCCTCTCCCAGACCAGCTGCACCCAAACCACGCTGGAAGTGAGGGACACCAGGGGAGAGGCCCGTGCCTGTTATAAGTCCCTGACTCCTGCCACGGGCTCCATTCAGTTCTGACCAGTTCTCTGTCTTGGTGGATGTGCACCCATCACCCCCAATGCCAACACTCGAGTGGCAGCTTATGGCGATCTGTTTTAAGGTAAGTAGTCACTAATTATGCTGAGATACTGAGGACCTGAACAACTCAGTCTCCTTATACCCCTTGTTATGTATGCAAAATGGTCATTTGGACGAGTGTAAGCAAGTTTAAATGGGCACCCAGTCGTCACCTGGAAAAGGAAGAGGCATAGTCCCCTAACCTCTTCCCTTTTTGGAACACAGTGTGATGCAACGTCTCAGATGGACTAAGATGAGTCAGACAAGAAAGGACACCAGGGGCGCCCCCGTGAGGAACCCAGATCCAGGAAAGCATGAGATGGATGATAACCTGGGCCCAATTCCTCCACCAGAAGGTCCCTTTGGGGACTAGTTTAGGCTCATTGTTTGAATTTCAAAGTGGCCCCAGTACAACCATCCAGGCACAGAGAGCATGCTGTGAGGCTGGGCATGAAGATCACCTAAGATGGGCAACTCTGGAAGAAAGATTTTGTCTTTCATCCTACCTAAAAATAAAGTATCTCTGTGGCTTTTCCTGAGCTCTAGCTTGCCCTTCCCGATGACATGCCCTGTAGACTTCAGATTTGCCCAGCAGGCCCTGTGATCACAAACACCAGTCTGTGCAATAAACCTCTCAACACGTCTCTTCGGCTGGTTCCACTTCTTGATGAAACTTAGACTGATACATGCAGTGGTTTTAATATGTTACTTGGGCTCAGAACCAGGGAGTTATTCAGTAGTGGTTAAGCCAAAGGGCATCAAAAATAAAATAACCCAGGGTCAACTCTCATCTCTTCTGTCTATAGACCTCCGTGAATGCGGGTCCCTCTGCTGTAACACGGGGTTCACAGCATCTACTGCACAGTCACAGAGTGAAGGTCAAGTTCTCTCAGGTATGTGAAAGCTCAGTGAGCACCTGAATGGAATGGTGGCCACTGTGCTTATGATGTCAGATGATCTGGGGCCATGAGCAGTGAAGTGCCATTCAAACAAATGAACAAAAGAATGAGGCTGGTTTCCCCTCTCATTGCTTGACATCTAAAGTTTAGGACTTTGTTTTGGAGTCACCTAAACACTTTCTTCCCCCGGTTCGTTACTATGTCAGGCAGGAAGGCACCTGGGCACACAGTGATACCAGCCACACCAGGTGCAGCAAAGGGAGGTGAGGTACCTTGCTCCGGTAATTAAAGATATTATAAGACGGGGAGCCAAGAGCTGCACCAATGTTCAGTAAAGATTTAAAATTTTTACCAGTCACCCATCAACATTCTCCAGTGCCCTCTGGTGGCAGCATACTGAATAACTACTCCCTCCCGCAAGACTTGTTTGCTGGATGCAGCTTTGAGCAGAGAAGCTGTGTGTGGTTTGCTCCGATTTCTTTTTAAACCATGGATACTCTCATGCTCCACTGCAGCCTTTGATAGGTAGAGAGGCTCTGTCTATCCATTTACTCTGTCCCTAGCCATCTGCGTATGACCTCAACCACTCCTGTCACCTCTCTGGGGCTGTGTTTCCTTACCTGTAAACCGAGAGCATTAAAATAGATCATCTCCAACTTTTGCATTTAGTATTCAAGAGCTTGTCAATCAGAAACAGTTATTCATTCAACAAACACTGTATTAAGTGTAGCACTTGAGGATCAGAGAGCAGATCTGTGCATTTGTGAACTTCCAATTGCATCAGTTAATAAGCAATACACATAACAAAGAAAGTACACAGTATGTTAGAAGGTGATTGATGTCACGGGGAAAATAGAGCAGGTACAGGGATCAGGAGTGGTGGCAACAGGAAGGCTAAGGGATGGTGCAGTTTTAGGTGATGGAGTCAGGATAGGGCTGCAAGAGGTCACCTCTGAGCAGAGATCTGGGGGAGGAGGATGGAGGTGGAGTTAGTCATGCAGATTTTCCAGGGAGGAACACTCCAGGTAGAAGAAAAGCCCCCATAGAAAGGCCTGAAGTGAGAGCCTGACTGATAGGTGTGAGAACCAGTAAGAAGGCCATGCAGCTGAATTACAGTGGAGGAAGGCTGAAATAGTGGGAGGCAGGATCCCTGCAGGATCCATCAGCACCACCACGGGTACCATTCAGCTCCAGCACGCTTGCTTACCTGCTGTCAGCTTGAGCCCAGTTGCAAGGAGGAGGCTGAAGGGCTGGTGTGAGCTGTGCCCACGTGCAGAGGGGCCTGGGAGGCACCATGACTAAGGGGAGCAGCAGGATCCCTTGAAACATGGTAGGGGGTGTGATTCTCCCAAAAGGTAGGCAGTGTGATTATCCAAAAAAGGGGGCCTTGGGGCTGGTCTGGAAAGGACAGCAACAGCCATTGCAAACATGTTCAAAGGAAAGCTACAGAAAAGTGAGGGACTATATGCTGGCTGGGGAGGTGGAGTCCCAGGACAGGATAGAAAGGTCAGACAGGCAAGGGACCCCTCTTTTGCCATGGCTGGAGCAAGGAGGAAGGACTAGGTGAGGATGCGGGGAGTTTTCAAGTGGGCTGAAGGAGGTCCAGAGAGGAGGAAGTTTCCAGTGACTTTATGAAGTGGGGAGAGAGATCACCCACTTGGGATGATGACCAGGTGGGAAAGGAGATCGGGGACGCCGGAGATAATACATCGTTTCTCAATGTGCTTGCACTTTTCAAGACTTTGTGTTTTTAAGTCTGATGCTCTTTAGCACAAGGGCACGCGCAGTCTGCACAACTACCTCCCCTGGCCTTTGCTTCCTCTGGACAGAGTCAGTGTCCCCTCTGAGTTCCACCCCTTCTGTGCCCATCACACTTATAGTTCCATGTTCATTACCCGAGTGCTGACGCCAGTAAATTCTAGTCAGATTAGTGTTAACTTCGGTGGACCCCAGTGTCCTTCCACATCGAACTCAGACATGGCTTCATAGACCCCTCAGATGTTTTTATTAATGTGTGCAAGAGGTGACAGCTAAATTCCCTTTTTAGAGTGTTCTCAGACATAGCGTTGGAGGGGTGCTGTCTGAGGAACTGAGATGCTTCCGAAATAGTGCTGCCCAGAAAACAAATACCATAGCACTCTGACACCTACCATCGTCCATTGAAAATACACAGGAACAATTTAAAAACTTTACTCTCCTTTCCTCCGTGAAATTCGGTGTCCATTCTACTTCCACCGCACGCTTTATTTTCACGCTATACGTTTTGGTGTCTTTCTGATCATCCTATGAGGCACCTAGACATACACCTGAGGAGCACTCCTCCTTCCCACTGCCCCTCACTCTCACACTCTTGGAAGAAGCACCATGTACAGAGTTGGTTCTGAGTGGCTCCTCACAGCTGAGGAGAATGTCATTAAGGCCTCCAGAATGAACTGTGTGGCTAAAGGGTGACTACTACCCTTTTCTCCTTTCCCTAATCGAATTTCTGTTCAACTTTTAAGGGAAGGCAATATATCTGTATGTGAAGCGAAGTTAGGACACCAAGAATCCAGACAAGGCTTTTAGGAAGCCTAAGGAAAAAAAAGCATCTTCTTTGAGTTGAATTGTTAAATTTTATGGTCATCTTAAGATAAAAGATTTGATGTCTATGATTAGACATCTACAATAATGCAGCATTCCAGATGAAATTCCATTCTAAGAATACGTTAAAGATTCACATTTATAAAATGGATTGGGAAGAGTGGGGAGTAAGACAATGATTTATAAACAAAACTTATGATGGTAAAGCTTCCTTTAATGAAATCCACCAGTGAATTTATTCTATTGAAATTTAAAACACACAGTTTCAACATAGCAATTCCACATGCTAAATGATATGGGTATAAGCAGGGGTCCCCAACCTTTGGGCCACGGACTGCTACCGGTCTGTGGCCTATTGGAACTGGACTGGACAGCAGGAAATGAATGGCGGGCAAGCAAGTGAAGCTTCATCTGAATTTGCAGCCACTCCCTAGTGCTAGCATCACCACCTCAGCTCCACCTCAATTCATCAGGCATTCAATTCTCAGAGGAGCATGGGTCCCTGGAGCCAAAAAGATTGGGGACCGCTGGGCATAAGGATATTCCTAACAACTGTTTTTATAACAGCAAAAGATTGTCTTTTCACAGAGTACTGATTAAATTACCTGCATAATAGAATACCATGCAGCCTTTAAGAGAATGGATGGGTATAGTGACATGGCAAGATATCCAAGGTATATTGAATTTAAAAGCAGGGTAAAAAAGTGTTAAAAATATGCTATCATTCCTGTATACAAAAAGACATGTACAGTCAAACTGTGAATACATAGGGCATTTCCAGAAAGATAAGCAAACACTGGTTATCATACTTAAGAGGTGGCTGGGGGAAGGTAGAGGGGAATTTTTTTGTTTTGCTTCAAGTGCAAGGTATCACCTACTCAAAATGTTCTATTACATACATATCTTCCTACTTATAAAATGTTTTTATATCAGTCATGGCACATCAATATTGAAAAAGTATTTCTGTCAAGTTAACTTCTAGAATGTCCCAACCTAGATTTTTTTTCTCTGTCAATGGAAAACTTTGGTTCTGTTAACTGCGTGATATCGGGCAAGTCAACCACTTACATGGTCTCAGAATTCTTCATTTGAAAACGATGAGCTTACATCAGCAATGACGTCCACACATCTCTTTCTGGTTTAAGATGCTGTGACTATGTGACTCGATCATGCAATATTTGAAAAAAAAAAATACAATAAATTGGCAAAGAGAATTGGTGCATGTCAGTGAAGGGTGATATGACGGAAGTAACTGTATAGAGCTACTATTTTTACAATGTATTTTATTCTTATACCACATAAATTCCCTTTCATTGCTATCCCATTCGTACTTGAAATACCTAAAGAACAACAAAAGAGGCATATTCAATTGAAGAAATTTATTTACTTTTTTTTTTCTAGGTACATAGATGACATAATTATAGACAAGTTTTGATACATAGGAAAACCCTTCTGTCCTTTCTCTTTGCTAAATGAATCATCACAATAATTTTTACAATTTTTAAAACAATACATAAGCTTTCTCGGGCTGAAGCAATTGCAAGAACAGATTGGTACTGGTATATTACAGCTACTTACAATGTTTAAGATCAGCAATGGAGAAAAATAAGTTATTTAAATATTGATTTCATATACAGAAAGTGCAATGTTGTTAGTTGTTATATAACTTGCTTGACAGTTTGTTTTCTCTATCAATTTAAAATCAAGATAACTTGGACGCAGAC
The DNA here is from genome assembly GCA_004027375.1 of Macroglossus sobrinus. Taxonomy (NCBI): domain Eukaryota; kingdom Metazoa; phylum Chordata; class Mammalia; order Chiroptera; family Pteropodidae; genus Macroglossus; species Macroglossus sobrinus. Next base: position 929,830 of record PVKZ01000283.1, read on the forward strand.
GACTATATTTATTTTTCTGAAAATAATACAGTACACACATGCAGCACTGACTTGGCGAATTGAGTTCTGTCGCTGCAGTTAGGAAAGCAAACTTGGCTATGTCAGAACCGACTTCCAATAACTAGTAATTTCCAATTCCACCCACATGTGGGTTCAGGACAGAGAAGAGGGCCTCTGACTAAGGCAAGGCCATGGAAATCTATCTGCTACTTGGTTATCCGGGAATGTAAATAGTGGCTGGGGCTGGCTGCTCTTCCATCTAGACAGCATCAAAGTAAAAATTTACACAACGGACGTGTAGCTACCTGAGCTGAACTGCCTTTCCAGGTTTCTTTTGTGCTTTCCGAAGACAACCATTTTCACCATCCCTCAACCTTCTGTACCAAGTGCAACTGATGAAAACGGGGTATTGCTGACGCCTATCAGCCATCTTCCAACATCCACAGGCGGCCCCAAACCACCACAGTCAAATGCCACACACAAACACGGAGGCTTTTCTAGGATCAAATGAAAAGTTTAAAGCTAAAGAAGACAAAACAAATACTAATGATATTTTTTTAAAAATAAAAAGCACAATAAAGTAAAAAACCACCTCAGACCCCTCAGATTAGGAAGCTCTTCCCACCCCAAATCACTCATGGTCCCTGAATTAGGTTTTTCTGTGCAAAGGCAATGATTTCTAAAGAAGAGTGACGGAAGTGTGGTTTGCCATTCTCCAAAGCTCAAGCTCAGAACATTTCCTTTTCCGGTGCCACTTTCACATGAATGAAAATGTTGCACTGAAAACGGAAACCTGGAAACTCACGCGAGAGTTCGCCTTCCCCTTCGTTGTCTCTTACGTGACCTCTGTGTGGTCATTTTGCTCAGCTTCAGCTAAGCGCAGGGTCTCCTAGAGCAGGATGAGGAGCGTGATTGACAGCGCCCACCTCCCCCGCGGCACCTTGAACTATGTTTCGGTGGTGATGTGGTTTTTGGAAGAACCCTGCAGCCTCAAGTCTACAAACAAGCTATGCACAAGGGATGTCACAGCTGTTTGCAAGAGTTCAAGAGAAATTTGGCAGCTACAGCTTTTTATTCTAGAATTCCACTTCTTTACATGGCATCTTGTAGAAGGTGAGTATTATTGAATGTATATTATTTTTTTAAACGCATACCAAAGCATGAAAAAAATACATCACCTGAGAAGGTCCTTTTCCTCAGAAACATGGATCCAAGTATATAAAACAAATGCTAAAGATGGCTTTATAATTAATAAAATACTTATTTTTTTTTTCCCTGAGGGAAATCATTTGTTTTAGTGAGTAGATGAAATATTTCAGAACTTTTGATCAAGGCTTTGTGTTCAAAGTTTTTCTGTTGTAAATGATCACATTCAATGCTTAAAATAGCCCTCATGATGAGAACTTTAGTAAAGGAAAATCATTCTGTAAGCAACGGAAACCATAATAGCTTAGTTGTCTAAATTTCTGTTTGGTAGAAAATCAGATACAAGACTAAAAGAGGACAGAATATGCTGAAATCAACTGGAAAACAATAAAAAATATGCAAATACTTAATACATGGCTAATGTGGTTGGCCCGGCTCCAAAATGAACCTTTCTTTGAACTAAAAGAATTATCTAAATAAGAAAAGGAGAAGAATATCTTAATTGTAAAACTGGAAAAAAAAACACTTTTAAAACAGCTTATAAACTATTTCCCTTTTTAAAAACAACTTTCTGAAAAACTCAGCCTCACAATGACTCTTTGAGAAGGTGACCTATTAGCTGACTGAATTTTGGAATGGACATGGTAAGGAGTCCAAGTTAAAACTGTAGCACGATGACCCACAGGTAACAATCAATACTAAACTGATTAAAATGAAAGATAGTTACTATAAGCACACACACCCCTACACACACCCCTCCCCCTACACACACACACACTCACATATACACAATAGGATGTCTTTGTGAATTTCAGAGAGCTTTTTTTCTGGATTTGTAGTTAGTTTAAAAAACTGAAAGCCAACATGAAATTTGTGCCGATAAACACCCCTACAAAATAAGCCATGTTGGAATGAGACGATTAGAAAAGCCCATTTTCGCTGAAAACATCCCAGACGTGTCAGATGGCAGTCTAAGCTGAAGATTTGGAACTACGGTTACAGGGAGGTGAACACTAGTTAGATAACTGCTTAAAAGCTAATATTAAGGCAAATAAAAGCTGATTGCTAGGAAGCAATTATTAAAATGTCTCTTGTTTATCTAAAGGAGAATAGGACTTTTTTTTTCTAGTGCAGCCAGATTTTCTTACTTGTGAACCAATGAGCAAGGTCAGTGGTGTTACAATCACTCCCAAGTCTGTTGCTTTGGCCTAGCTAAGCCTGTCTGGCCCTCAGGTATCCTGCAGAGCGACAGACAGAAGGGCAAGGGGACTGTCAGAAAGAGAAAGGCTGCCCACCCCCTGTCCCCGGCCCCCGGCCCTCTCCCAGAGCACCAAGACAGCCTGGAGGCACAGCACCTGTGGCAGGTCGGCATCTTGGCTCTGTCGTGTTCTGAAAAATAAAAATAAGTGCTTGTCTTTTCTTTGGGGGTCAAAGAGAACCACACCACTTTCCTCAAGGAGACTCTTCTGGAGAAGAGAGGGTCATCGGTCCCGTGCGGCCACACACTGGGCCTTTCTTCTGGATCTGGTCTGCACGTCCAGTGAAGGGGAAATTGCATCAGCATCATAAGCACAGTGAAAGGGTGGCTCTGGTCCAGGTAGGTCCGTGGAAGGCCCAGCTACATGGCCTCAGGGCCTGGCGGCAGTTTGAAGAGTCTGGCTGCAGACACGAGCTTGCTTATGTGCCTCTCCTCTGTGATGCCAGCCTCCTGAAGGCAAGTGTGGGACAGAGAAGGCACTTGGCCCAGTGTGCTGAACCCCGCCTCGGTGAGGGCGTCGGTGTACATGGGGAGACCAATGGAAATCAGCCAATCCGACACGGACGAAACACACCCGGGAGAGAAGGGCTTCCTGCAGATTTCTGTGAGTCCACCACTCGGGATCTGGGTAGACAAAGACAGGCATTTTATTAATACTGCTCGTGCCACTTGAGGGGGCGATTTCTCACGTCCCTGAACACTGCTAACGTCCTACACTGCTGGACTATCGGAGAGTGACGATGCTACAATACATCGAGGACCAAGAGGAGCATTAAGAATTCTTTCTCATTGTCTTCGAGGTGAGACGAATTCTCAAGGAACAGCCTGAGGTTCTAGAAAGTACTTGGAATTAGATCTAACCCCAGGTATGTGTCCACGTCTCCAAACTGAAAGCATTTACATTTCTGGTTATTTTGTCTCAGGGTGATGTGTTCTTCAAGGAGAGATCCCTAAGGTGATGGAAGAAGCAATGCTGTGCGGTAGTGTGAAAAGGAAGATGCTCAGTGGGTGGGGTGTTTACAAAGCAGGTTTTTTGCTAGGTTTTGAGTCCATATTAACAACCAGAAGAGTAAACATTTTATCAATATAGTTATAAAGAATGGAAACTACAATAATATCAAGTGTTAGCTATGGCAGGGAAATGGACATTTACACTTGACTTCTGGGAAGACCGAGCCTTAAACCCCCTTCGGAAAGGCAATTTACTACCAAATGTGCAAACCCGTGAGATTCTGTGCAGTGTTGATGAAGCAAACCCTCTTAAAGGAATGTGTCCTCATTGACCTTGGACATCTATGAAGATTTGTTAAGAATATTCTTTACTGTGTTGTTTAAAATAAAAAACTGGAAAGTCTAAATGTTTCATCAGTATGGATTAGCTAAACTAGCACACATCCACCTAGTAGAGCACTATGAAATATTAACACAAAAGAATTTTCAGTAACAGAAGCAGATTCATGCTGATCGTGGAAAACAACCAGGTTCCAAGTCTGGACATTTACTACCGTGTCTGTGCAGAGGAATGCCTAGACTGACTTAACTTGTTTCACAGTACTGGTGTTACGAACAATTTTAATTTTTTTTTCTTTCCCAAACTGTATTTTCAAAAGTTGGCAGGCTGACTATGTATGGCTTTCCCCCTCCCGAGGTGTCTCCTTTCGACAGCTACGGTGAACCCCCGGGCTACTCAGCGGTTGACAGCACACTCATCGTTCAACTCTGTGTAACTACACGGACTCAAAAGTAGTTAGGGGCGAGGGGTCACCCGAAGGGCCCGCGGCTCACCGCCATGCGGTGCTGCTTCCGAAGCAGCTTCACGCGGATCTGGTCCATGTTGGTGGCGACGTCCCTCTCGGGCTGACCCAAGTCCTCTGCGTACCTCTGCACCAGGGCCTCAGGAATCCCACAGCGACCGTGCTGCGAGGGGGAACAGCAAACGTCAGGTAGGGGAAGGCGTTTAGCGACCGGAAAACATCACTGAGAGCGCACATCTGAAGGGAATACACGTTCTCCATAGTCAGGGAAGGTTTTAGAGGGAACACTTCCACGTCATTATCTTTTAGGGAGAGATGGAGCTCTAGGAAAACGTTTTGAAACATAATTAAAGTGGAAGACAACCAGCCTGTATTTTTTGGGCCAACGCCCTCACTTCACTCTACTTGATCTTTTTGTGAAATGTTACTGCAGACAGTCTCTGCTCTACGGCAGCCGGCAGCCTGCTGCTTGTGCCTCATGGACCAAAAGTCGTACCCGCGTCACTAAGCCAGCATCTATCTGCTTAGGGTAGGATGCTCATGACTTTCCATTCAAAGGGGTGTATTCACTACATACTGAAGAGGAGGAGGAGGAGGAGGATGAAGTGAAGGCTCTTGCTGTAAGGCGTTCGTGGTCACAGAATTTTTGTAAGGCCTTAGACTGCATTACCACAGAGCTTTTCATTTCCACGAGCAGTGTAGGGCTACACCTGTTCTCATTTATTTGTCTGCAAAGTCATTGTAGTATTGATAGGTCTACTCTTATTTTTTTTAATGAGAAATAAGTTTTCTTAATGGATCTCACTGTTTTTGGTACAATGGGATTTTCATACAATCCCCTCGCCCCCACCCATTACCCATACAGATAATTGTACAATTATTATATCTGAATAGGGTTCTACAGTTTTTGAAGTATGTTTACATTTATTTTAGTTGTTCCTAATAATACTTCTAAGGGTAGTTATAGAGGTTATTATTAATTCCATTTTACAAATAGAAAAATGAAATGAAGACTTGTTAATGTCTAAAAATATACATATTAAGACATGGACACTGGAACTCAGGCCTGTCCTGTCCGCTGAACCGTACTAGTTCTAGCACTGATTGACAGTAGTTCTTCCTGCAACGTATCACAGCCAAAAGTTAAAAACAAACAGGCAAAAAACAACAACAACAACAACAACAAACAAACAAAAAACAAAAAACAAAAACCCTCTAAGGCTGTACTGGCATTTAATCTGGCCACAGTACCCCCATTCATGCAATTGCCCAGTACCAAGTGGCAGAGGCCCCTGCTGTGGGCCACCTGTGCTCTTCCTTGTCAGAAAGGCCCCTGCCTCCAGGCTGGCCTCCGAGGCAGCTGGTGTTCCTCTCACCTGGATTCCTGACTTATAAAAGCAGAGGCCTGTGAAGTGAGGCCAGGGCCTTTGATACCTTATCAGAATATGGTTCCTCCGTGAGATCGATGCCTTCGGCTCGTAACTTGTCTTCAGTGAGCATTTCCAGGTCAGCTCCCCGAGGGCAGGAGATCTTCCTGCTCAAGGCGGGACCCAGCTTCACGCCGTGCTCCTGGAGGCTCGTGTTCTCCGGCAGCTCCGAGAGCCAGGGCGGTGGCCGCGTGCTTGGCGGGCTGCCCGGCTCCTGCCGCAAGGGAGGCTGAGAAGCCTGAGGTGAGTGACAGTCGCTGGGGCTGCTGGGGCCGCTGAGGCCACTGGGGCCGCTGGGGCCACCCTTCTTCAGTGGCAGGCAGGGGGCATCGGGGCCCGGAGGGCCGGCATGGAGGCCGTTGGCCAGGCGCTCTCTGCTCTTCTTTGCGGGGACAGGTGGTGGCTGGGCAGGATGTCTGGATTGCGCTCTGGCCTCAGGGCCCCTCTGCTCACCTTCTTTGGTGCCCGGGGCGTGATGTGCTCCTTCAGATTCGAGTCCTTTTCTGTGACCCTCGAGGGGAGTCCTTGTTAAGCTGTGTCTAGCGGCAGGGGGCTGAGCGTCATAGTTTTTGGGCAAACACGGAGGAGGTGACATGCCACGTGAAGAGGCTGCTGTCGAGCCACCCAGTTTCTTAGTAGTCGTTTTCTGAGGTTCAGAAAATCTCTTACTTTGGGTCAGTAGCACTGCATTGTCAACAGCGGAATCTCGTTTGGGGCTGTGGACCTTGCTGATGGAGGGGGCTGTCTTTTGTGGCACTTCTGGTGCAATCTGAGGGGAGGGTTCTGTCACTGCACGAGGCACATCTTTTTCGGCATCAGGCTCTCCCTGGAGGTCATCCAGGGAATGGGATCGGGGCCACGTTTCCACAGGCTGGGGGCCCTCCAGGGTCTCACAGCTCCGACAGATGGATACGGGGAGGCTTCTCCGGTTTTTATTCGAGCCGGTCGTACACTGCTGGTCACAGCGCTTGGAAGTGTGAGGGGCGAGACCACCACCCAGCCTGCTCCCCTCCCCCTGCTTCAGTGCGGCCCCCGGCTTCGGCAGAGGCAAGGTCGGGTAGTTGCCCAGCTGATTCCTGGTGAAAGACTTCAAGCTGGACTCGGTCGATGACTTGGCAGAGAGAGGGCCAATTTTCCGAGTCTTGCCTGTGAGACAAGGAAATATTTTACGATCACATCTTAAAAGGCTTATACATTAATCAAAGGGATGTATAAAGGTTTGCTAACGTCATTGAAATCTCCAACACCTCGATCCCATCGCTGGATCACATACATGAAGAATAGAAAATCGCCATTTATGACTTTGGGTGACATAGGGTTATTATGGTTCCGTTTTTATTTTTAGAAAGATTTCTTAGTCTTATTAAAGAACTCATAGAGACTGAAATTGAGTAACTGAGTTATGTGGTAAGGAAAAACGCTGTGTCAGGCAAAAAAATAAATCTAGGCCTAATGTCTGTTTCTAGCTGCAGTCAGTATGGGAGAAGGTTGATCATCCACATCCCCCTAGAAACCACACTGACAGGATTTCTGTTTAGTGAGTATAATTTCCTAATGTCATGGTTGGAAAGACGGGGAGGACTGAATTCCAGGGCAGGTTTCATAAACGGTGCCCCCAAAGGTTCGCTGGTGACCACTGACCGTTCAAACTGTACCTTCCTCCAAGCCCTCCCCGCTTACTGTTCTGTTCCAGTGTGCAAAACAAATAAATCCTAAAAAACAGTCAACCAACCTTGGAACAAAGAGGTGTATAAGCTTAAGTGAGTATTTCACTGGAGACAATCTATAAAATACTGACATGGTTCTAATTATCAGTGAAACAAAAGCCCTGATTAAAATAAACTGTCGGACTAAGCATTAAACTATCAACCAGACATAATCTACTTATTTGACCATTGTTGATTGATATTAACAGCTATTACTGCTTGATAAGCTTTACTGAGAATTTACTAGCTGTGGGTCAGGCACGGTGCTCAATTCTCAGTTTTCATCAATTCCTCTCTCTCTACCTGTTACAGTTTTGGTTAATACCATGTTAGTGTATGCTTTGACACTAGGCTGAGGGGAACACACAGATGATAAACATATAAGCCAAGAGATCCTGGTACTTTAGGCCAACAGAAAAAGGTAAAAATATTAAACTCACATCAGGTCTGGAAGGCACAAAGAAATCTCTGAAAATCCACTCTTATAACTAAAGGTTTTCTTCCTAGTTCATTGTTCAGTAAACAGCTGTAACTCAGTGGTTTAATTTAAAATTCTGACATCTCCCCATAAAGCAATCCTATCCTTTTAAAACAAGCAGCAAGGAGAAATGGGGGTGGTGGACTGGGAAAAGAAGAAGGGGTATGGATAATGCCAACTCTAAGAAAATGGACACTTTGGGGTAGATGAAAGATTCTCTGGAAAAAATTTCTATGCACTTAGAGAGAAAAGGAACAGGAGAAAAGGCCCGAGGCACTGTTATTACAAGTGGTTTGGCTGTTATCAGCACAGTGACGCCTCTTCAATCAGACTTTATTAATAATCCCATCCTTTTTGATAAGACACGGATCAGCACATGAAGTGCTTTGCATTTGGCAAAGTAGAGACATGGTCAACTGGCATTTGTCCTTCTGTAAGAAGAATAACGTGTGGCCTCAGCCCTGTGCTAGGCTAACACTGTTAGGAGCTCTTAGGTTATTATATGGTTGTTGCATGAAGATCTTTAGCCCCAGTCTTACTATTGAATATATTGACCATGGTCCCATTCTGATAGTTTAAATCATCGCAGATACAACGGAAAAGGGAAATTCCTCTTCACAAAGCATAGACATTAAACCCAAAGTTTAAAAATCAGTGAAAGCAGGGAGTTGTTAAAACCCCTTTAGTACAAATTTTAGAAATATGGCTTTCCTTTCCCATAACTCTCAATATAAACTGTATGTATAAATTCCATGTTCACATTCCGTTTCTAATGGAAAGATCCCTGAATTTACCCTTAATCTAGTTCCCTGGCAGGCACACCTGAATTCTTCTGAGCATTAACAAGTCTGCCAATGATATCTATAAAATTCTTATGATTCCAAAACAGTATGGAGTAGAATTAACTTACTGAAAATGTTTGGCTATGAAAAGGTTATTAACAGAAATGAAAATCTTCAGGACCTGCGAGTTAACTGGGACTGAGGCGTCACTGTGCTCCAGGTGAGTTCGGAACCCCATCTTGACCAAGGCTGTCATAATATCGGGATTTTAGAGAGAACCACCATCTTCCCAAACAGATAAAACGCTTTGAGTGGCAGGGCCCATGGGCTAAATTTTCAGGTCCCCAAAATGTTCATCAGAATTTGGATTAGAGTGAGGAGAGCAAGGTGCTTAGGGGGAGGAACCCTTGGAAGTGACACCTCTCAGTCACACCACAGCAGCCGGCAGCTGACAGTGAGCACCACCTCAGCGTCTACACCCTACTTCTCGCCCGCATCACTGTGTTTGGTGCCCACAACAGTTCTCAAACTAACTTTTAAATTATGATCTACAGTAAGAAACACTTTTTACATTCATCATCCAGTGTACACACACAGACATAAGAGAAACAAAGATCACAGGTAACAAACAATACTAAAGGCACTAACCTTACCCATGAAACATACCGATATCTCCAATTTTATTTTTTCTTACAAAACCTCGGTTTATGACCCTCTAAAATGATTTCACAGCGCACCAATGAACTGCAACCTGCAGTTTAAAAAGCTTTGCTTTAGAAGGCGTTCCACAAACATTGGAACACATGGGTTGCTCGATGGGATTCCAATGGCAGCTAAAAGCTGTCAGCCCTGGGCATTTTTCATGATGATCTTCACGTGTTTAACAGTAATCTAGGGGAACCCTTCTCTCCTGGTTCTTCCCTCCTAATCTTACTACGATGGGAGTTCTGGGGGCACAAGAGGAAACACAGAGCCACGTTACGGTAGCACTGAGTGCAGCCAAGCCCATTCTGCTTACAACTCCTCTTCCATCTGAGGCAAGTAAGCTTCCTGGAATTTCATATCGACTGTAAGGTCAGGGTAGCAGCCAAAAGACGTGCGACCCTCCCACCGCCCACCGCTCTGGCCACAGCGAGGCACTTGAGATGCTGCTGCTTTGAGATGCTGATGGATGAGCTACCTGGGAGACTGTTTTCCTTATAGACCTGACAGTTCCCAACACTCAGATGTTGGTTTTTATTGCGTAAAGAAAAGGACATAGGAGACCATACCATTTAGGTTTTACGGCCCCAAGTATTTCAGATGGAATTTATTCACTTCACGCAGCCATTGGGAGGAACAGATGTTAGAGGCTAACTACAAACGAGAATGCTGGTGAGATCAGAAAGATGAACACGGAGTTTCTAATGGAAATAGAATCGTTCTTTTTCAGAAAATGGTACTTCTGAATCAGTCATTTTCAAAGTGGGAGTTATCTTTCCTAATGAAGCTTCACTTATAGAACAGATCAAAGCTGAAGTGTCAGGGTGGCTTGAAGCCCAACCTCAGCCCCTCCGTGGCCCCCACCCCTCACCCCACGGAGGCCCCTCAGATGGCTGTTAAAAACTGGGGCTTGAGGCAGCATGGGCTCCCCAACTAAAAGTTACAAACTGCATAAGCAGCACTGGCTACTTTAAATACAACATGCATTTATTTCCCCATTCAATGAAAATACTTCACAAGTGAGAATGAGAATAGAATCGTGCAGCCTGGTTTAATATTTGAATAAACAAAGGTGGAGGAGGTACCATTGTCCTTAACTCTTAAGTGGACAAAGCCAAAAAAGATGGGGAAAAAAAGTCTATTCTATTTTGAAAACATCTTGCTGTAAAGTATTTTTAGTTCGTTTATATTGTGGATTTCTGGCAATTTTATACCTTTGCTGTATGCTTCTATGCTAATTTGCAAAATGAAAGTTTTGGTTGATCCTGCTGTCCCAAAATCTATTTATTGAATGTCTTCTATGTGCATGTACTTATGAAGAACACATTATAAGTAAACTACTGATTTAAACTGAGCCCATCATTTGCAGTGCGTATGGGACTTAATGCTCCAACTAAGGGCAAAAATACACATTCTCTGGTCACTTCTAGGAACTAGACCATGGGTTGGGGTGGGGGAGGGCACAACGTGAGTGTGGGGACCGTCACTCTGAGCCTGCAGTCATGCTCGCTGCAGGAGAAGGCAGGACGCACCAGATTAGATCCGGGTGGTTGTGTTCTGTCTAACGGGTCTGAGGTTTTGAAATTTTTAAAAAGCAAAGTCTAATATTTTAAGATTTAATCACACACCCTTTATTCAGAACTCTAGCTTCCACAAAAAACGAAGCAACGACTACTTGGATAAAGTCAGTCTTTTCGCTTGGATTTAATATCAGTGAGATATTTTCAGACTATAATCTTTGATATACCACTGGCCAGAATCTGTCTTTTCATCGAAGGATTAACTCTGCAACTGTGACCCGCAAGCTGACACGCTCGCCTGCTCCACTGGCTGCATCCCAGCGCCGAGGGCTGCCCCTGCTCAGGCTTACTATCTACGTAAGAAGGAAAACCGAGGTGACAGATGATGATGGTGCTGAAGGAATCCTCCTGTTCTCAGAGGGGGTCCTCAAAATCCTCATATGGAAATGAGAGACCCAGGAATGGCAGCTCCGAGCTCTGGGATATTCTTGTTCCTCAAAATAGCAAGCAAGCAAACACGCACAGAGGACTTCATGCCACGTCCTGCCTTTTTCCTTGTTTAAAAACTGGTCTACCGATTCTAATCAATCCATCGTTTTTCATCCCTCTGGCTTAAAGTTCAAGACAGCGCAGAGAACACTGGCTGATGTATGATGACACTAAGTAGCTAGAGTTTGGACTTGAAAATGTGTATGGCACTGGAAAATGAGGTCTAAAACATTGTCTACCATCGACTGAGAGCCTATTAGGAACCAAGCATGAGAAACATGATCTAAATGAAAAGAACACGACTCTAGTGATTATTTGATCCCTCTGAGCTTGAAAGTCTTTACCTTTAAAATATGAACTGCAGAAATTGATAATTAGCAATTGCTTACATAAAAAAACAGCCCACTGCCCAATTCACAGTCAGTGTTAAATAAACACTGGGTATTAGTAATATGTTATGACTTTAATTCTTGTAATGATCTATAATAGAAAAACTCATCTGTTTCAGCAGTAAGGGGGCTCAGGGACTTAAAGTAATTTGACCAAAGTCTTCAGCTCATAAATGCTGTATTTGGGGTTCAAACCTCAGGTCTCCTCCCTCTTCATGACTCTTCATGATCTACACTTGATGCTAAGACTCTAAGAGTCTCAGGACAATGGAAAATGGAGGGCCCTTTTTCTCTGACTCACAAATTTCGTCTTGGACTCTCCAGTTATGCACTAGGTGGAATGAAAGAATAACTGATGAGAAGACCACTGTGCTCATTTCTCAAAAACATCCATCGTCTAGGTTCTTGAGGGATGTTCATTCTTCCTAAGGATCTTAATTAAGCACCAGCAATCCTGGAAAAACTCCTCTCCCTATTGCCAGTATTCCCCAAAGCAGTAGCTCAGGCTGAGGAAGAAAAGACTGTCATTAGCCAAAGCACAGATGTCAAGAAATGACCCGAGTGGCTTGCTTGCCTGCTAAGATGCATTCATGATTATTTGCGTGGACATTACCGTTTTCCAGGTTCTCGCTGCTTTCATAGCAGCCTGAGTCCCGTGGAGAGCATCCACTCAGGCTCTGGCTGTCGGCAAGCAGCTTCTCCTGGGACCCCGACTGGTCGCTGTTACCTACGGAAGGTGAACACATGGCATGGAATCACAAGGGGAATGAAAAGCAGGGGTTTCAAAGTCAACTAAATTCCTTCCGATTTTCTCCTCGGTTATCAGCATACGTTTTATTAAGCCTTGGACTTTTGGAATAGAACTAATTATTTTAAAGTAAATGAGATCAAAATGCACGAGTGAGATAAGAATATTTGTCTTTTCAAGTAAAGTACCGCCTGATGATAAATGTGGAGACTACCTAGTGGGTGCATTTTAATAATGTCTTTTAAGTTATGCAGGGGATGACACTGGCCTCAAACCCATCAGGGAGCATTGTGTCAACAGTGGGGGAAGAGCAATCAGAGTCCCTTCCAAGGGACAGTCCCACAGAACAACAGCAGAGAGTGAATATGTCCCCTTCAGAAGGAGGTGTAAGGCCATGTGCTTTTTAGAGATCTATAAGATCCATGTTTCAAGCTATTTTTTGCTACCAGCTTCCTAAATATGGAAGCTAATATAAAAGTGTCAAATGAAATACCAAATTATATGACAATTTACAAGCATTCTTTGGCCTTGGTGACTGGTGCTGGCCCTTGCATTATCTCAATGAAATCAGGCTGGCACACATGGACAGAAACCCCTAAAGCGATGAGATGCCAGGGGTAAAGTATTCTGTTCTTGTCCTCTGGATGTGTCAGAGGCCTTTCTTTCCATTCTGCCTTCTCACTTTGCCTTAGGTCAGCATTTTGATTCCCTGTTCACAAAGGTATAAGGCAGGAAAAGCTCAGGAAGCCTTCTACCTGGGACACTGAGTAATGAATACTCTTAGGAACCTTTCTAAAAAGAAGCAGCAAGTGTTTCTGCCGAGTGAAAGTCTGCCTAGCGTGAGTTGTGTGGGCTCATCACCCACCAGTGTCACTGCGTCTGCTGCGTAAAAAGGGCCCACATGGCCTCACGTGGAATCCAGGTTACATAAGAAACAGCTTTGCATTATGATGCAAAGTTAAGTGCTTGGCCACATAAAATAGAAACCAAGAAAACATTTTCTGCATAAAATAACCAGTTGCATGATGAATGGCTTTATTTTCCTTCTTTCATCAGTTGCCCTCCCCCTACCACATACACAAAGAAAAAAGGAATCAATAAACTAGAAATCTGATGCCTTTTCTCAGGTCATTAAAAAAAAAAAATTGTGGGAAGGCAGAGGGCTGCGATTCCACAAATGTGCCAGCTGCTCCTCCTGTCCAGTCACCACTTCCTGTACTTCTCACAAGGAAAGCCTTTTATAAAGCCAATCATGGCAGAAATCATGGCAGAGTGTGCCTTAAATTAGAACCCCAAGTTAATAAGTGTTATTTTTAACATGATCAATAAAAATTGGAAGCACGAGAGCCAAGCCCACCCCACCCCCCCTACAAAAAGTGGAACATTCTAGAGCGATGTCCTCATTGTGTGGAAGAATCTGTGGATTTGGTGTGGCCTTTGTCCTAGCCTAGCATGTTATTTGGGAAAATGATACTTATAAAATGAAGGCTTTGAGCTATCAGTTACAACCCAGGAAGAGGAATCGCTGTAGTTTGTCCTTGGCAAGACAGTTTAGTATATTCTGCTTCAGCGAAAACAGACTCCAAAGTGCTGACCAGTGGGAATCGAAGAGAAACTTGTCCCCTGCCACTGTATGAAAATTCAGACTGTGTCTGCATCTTTGGAGATGCCAGCCTCCATCAGACACGGCACGGTACCTGAAGTCATTCTGGGGAGGGGAGGGGGCTCTCGCACTGCCTGAAAACCAGCTTCTAAAATCATGCGGCATATGTGAGAGGGCTGTCGACACTTTCTTCTTAAAAGATTCAATCAGCAGCTACTTAGCAGAAATCCAACTACCGAGTTTAATAAAATTCCCTAAAACTAAAAGCAGTGTTTCCCAAGTAATTTGCCATCTTTTACCAGGGAGAACAAAGAAGTGGGGTACCTCTCAGACATGCTGCAGATCTGAAGCCATATCCTCTCCTCACACTTACTTGATGTCCAGATACAAAGGACAGGAAAGAAAGTGAGATAGAACCATGAAAATTCTCACAGTCGAACAAGAGCAGAGGACTGGGGCTGGGGGCTAAAACCCCAGTGGGGCATGGCCTGGACTTGGCCTTGAAAGCTCTTTCCTTGGGGTAAAGCTCTGTGTCAAGGTAGCTGAGACATTGGCTAGTAGACATCTCAACATACACACACGCATGCAAATACACATGCATGCACACAATCACACATAGGACAAACATGCTAAGGCACTGATGAGCTGTCTAAACATCAAAAGGTTCTTGTGCACGAGGACACATGACATTTTCTGGAGAGCAGTTACTTCAGGAAGAAGGGAAAGAGAATGAAATTATTGGACAGCAGACCTTTCAATGTGCTTGTCATATTTTTTCCTTTAAAAAAATAAGTATTAAAGCAATATGGCAAAATGTTCACTTTCACTGCATTTAGGAAGTGGATATGTAGATCTGTTTTATTTTTCTGTCTACTTTTTTTTCCTGCGTATTTGAGATACATGCTAATTAAAATTCTTATAAAATTATTTTCTTAAAAAGAGAACTTTCACTGGGCAGACCTCAAGGGTGTGGGCTTAGGATCAGTGTAGGGAGCTGCTATCAGACAATTAGAGCCTTTCCCAAATGGAACCTGTGTAAAGGCTGGCATGCTCCAGGCACAGATCCAACGAGAGAGGCTGGCACGGCTGACTGCCAAGCAGCACTGGGGATATGCTTATTGCTCTTCTGGGAGGCTGAGCAAGAAAACGTGCAAGATCTGTGAGATCGCAGTAGATCTCTGAATCTGTATAGTGAGTAGAAATTTAGTTTGACAGATATCTATTGAGTTTCTCTAAGTTACTGTTTACATAGAACACTTCTTAAACACAGAATTTAATTGCACTAAGTGTAAAATCTTATAATCCTAGGATAAGTGTGGGCTCAAACCTTTGGCACCAATCAGCACCCCTGAGCCCTTGAAACCAATAAAAGGAAGTGCTACTTTATGCATCAGGGACACAACAAACATCTGGAAGGGACTGATGAAGAAGCAAAGAGCTTCCTTAGACTTCTGAGTGAGCATCATCATGGGCAAAGATCTCCTAAAAAGTATCTCCTGATATAAACCTTAGGATGTAATTCTGGGAAGGACAATACATCTGGCACCAATGTGACAGAGCAAAGACCAAACACAGATCTTGCTTTATACTTAAGTTTTTAGCTTAGCTCCTCCTATGTTCTGAATGGTAAAGGAAGTGTAATGGACAGGATTTATAAACCAGCTGTTCCCAGTGGTGGAGGAAGAGCAAATGAGCTATTTTACAGAGCAGATGTGGTCCAGGAGACTAGATGATTCAAGTTAATTGGTATTAATATAGCTGGTTGGCCACATCAGGCACCGGGCCATGTTCTTTATATGCAGCCTGGTCACAGACCCCCCCAAGAGAAACCTCCAATACTAAAGAGACTTGTTGATAAAGTGGTATTAACTACAAGCACAATTCTCTCCAAATCTATCTCTGAGGGCAGTGTGTTTATCTAAGGTTCAGACATCTATTTGATGGCCTGTGGTCCCCTATGTGATCAGTTAATTTAGAGGGGGGACCTATAAAGCAGAAGCAAATGTAACTGTGCGAAGTTAGACACTGGCTTCCATGTCTCTTGGGCCTGATAATGTTCAGTAATGTGTAATTTTTTTTCCCATCGTTAACCATGGTTTTGGTGTGTCCTTTAACAATAGAAATGCCATTAGCTACTGAAGCAGAGCACTTGAAAGAAAATGCATTTGAATTCAGTAACTGGAAAGGATGTTCCCTTCGTGATGAATAATTTCAGGTATATTTTTGATGTCGGATTGAAGAATAAAGAGCAAGATAAGACCAGGTTAATGGAGCAGAAGATACAGTGTATTCAAAGAGACTACATAAAAGCTGTGAGCCCACTGAATTCTGTTCGTGGGCTGTACAAATGAGCTCTCATTTCAGTTGCGACTTCGCCAAGTAGAATTCTCTGCTCTACGTATTCACTCCAGGCATTTCCTACTTCCTTCATGGAAGCTGATGAATTTCATTCATTCATTAACCAATCAGTCTATTCCATAAGAAAGTAACTCCTCTTGTGCTTTGAGGAGTAATTAACCCTCAGCTGGACAAGATAGCCCCAGTTTGTCAGTCACTTTTGTGTCCAAGTACCCTCAGGACCTGCTGAAGGCTGCACCTAAAGTGACATCAGTACCTAATGCGACATCTAGTATGTTTCTTAAGAAAACTGTAATTCAATTCTCAGTCACTTAGAGCAGCACTTTCCTCAACTCTTATCTAGAAATAAGTCAGGAAGGGCATCAGCACTGGGAATTTCGGTCTCTGTGCTGTTTGACATAATACGAAATTGACCTTGGCTTTGGAAAGAGAAGAACTGAAAAATGCAGTGACCTAACAGTGGACACTTCTGTGCCAGGAGGGACTTACTGTCATATTCCTGTAACAGCTCCACTGCTGTCAAGAGCACAGCTCTGTGTTCTGGGTCCCTGATATTTAACTCGTCCAAGTCCTCCTCCTCCAGCAGCTTAAAGGTGTCCAGATCTTCATATCCATTGAACAGGAACGTGGGCATGTGCTCCTGTGAGGGAAGGAAGGCAGAAATGAGTCACCAGGCCCAGCCATGTGATACCCAACCAGCAACCAGCCTCAAACCCCTAAACTCTTCTTCCATAGTCATTTTTATGCTAATTGAAAGATTAGTTAGTATCATCTATCTGTAAGCTGTTCTGTGCCTCCCAGTCCTATGGCTTAGTAGGCAGGCAGGGCGTTTCATTGATCATGGGTTAAGAAAGATGTACACTGCAGGCTGGGATGGGCTCCAATGGCTCGCATTTTAATTGTGCCCTTGCTATGAACTGATGCTTTTAAAGCCACACAACGTACAGTGGACGAGACTGTTCTTTCATTCACAGAGCTACTGAAATCTAACTCAGCGAGGCCTCTGACTTCTCCAGAAACAAGATGGATTTGCAAAGAGGAAACAGAACCTACAATAGAGCCCCGCCCCATAAGATGCTGGCAGTAAGGTGGGAGGCCTGGGAGGGGGTGAATGCTCACAGCCTCTGTGGAGCCAGGGGTTTGTGCTGACAGCCCTTCCTGGTAGCAGCTCAAAGTTCACAGCTCTCTGAAAGCTTCTCTTGGAGGCTAGTAGCAAATTTTGACCCGGGGCTCATGCTATCTACCACCCACAGCAGAGGTCAAGGGCAGCATGAGAATACTGGTAACTATTTCTGCAGAATAACGGATACTCATCATAGCAATGGGCCACCCTTGTTGGGTGACATAGATTTCCCCCCTAGCCCTCCCTGAAAGTGACCTCCCTGTCCTAGTTTATGAGGAGATGGTAATGTGTGACCAGGTCAGGACGGAACTGACTTTCAGGTTAATCCGATCAAGGAGATCCTCCACGGACTTGGGCTGGGGGGGTCTTCCTTTTCTCCTCCTCCTGGTGGGGCGCTTGGGCTTCTCCACTTCCTCGTTCAGCACATCCACATAGATGAACTTGAACGTGCCCACTTTGTTGTTCAACAGGCCCATCCAGGTCCCCATGGGGGGTTTGCTGATGATGTCAATGATGTCTCCTTTCTGTAGCCCAGGGAACAAAGATCTTTCCATTAGGTGCATTTCTACATATGAATCACACATCGATGAGTAATCAAGCAGATGTGAACACACCAGGAAGGCCAGCATCAAGGTACTGCAAGTCACCTCACATGGCTGGGGGCTTGGCAAAGAGCCAGAAGGAGCACACCCAACTGTGCTGGATTCCATGAAGGCTGAAGGTCTCATCACCCCCCACCCTCCTGCACCACAGGATGAAGCGTCCCCCTCATGACTCGCTGGGGCACCACCTGGCTCTCTGAATGCCTTGCTGTCATCCAGAGCTCCTATTTCTTAAGAAAGAATCCCACCCTGCCCAGCCCAATGCCAGTGGTAATCCCTGTTCTACAACCGCTTCACACATCCTGTGGAACTCCATCCGTCTCACGTAAACATCGCTCGTCACACAGAAAAGGCAGTTAAGGTTTCTGCAGCTGGAGAAGGCACAGAAACTGGAGGGCGGAGGGCAACAGCAATCTTAGAGGGAAGCGGAGGTCAGAGGTCAGGGCCAGGAGGATGAAGTGGCGAGGACAGAGGATTAACGCAAGACCCGCCCCTGTCCCATTGCTGGCTGGTGCTCTTGTTCTTCACTACAGAGGAGACCAGTTTATCGAGGCAGCTGAGACACTGGCTAGTTAGTAGGCACCATAAGAGCCTCACATTCAACAGCAAGAACAGAACACCTCTTAAAGAAACAAGGAGCCCGGGTCTGAGGCTGCCAGGCAGACACACCTTGAGCTTGAGCGAGTCTGTGTCGTAGGGACTGGGCGTGAAGTCGGTGTGCACTCGGGCGCGCCCGCAGAAGGGGCCCCGGTAGGGCGGCTCCTCGTCATCGCCGTCTTCCGACTTGACGCTCTCCCTGTTGCTGGTCGAGGAATCGGTGGTGCTGACCGTCTGGCCACCTGTACAGGACAGACAGGAAGAGCAAGGGTGAATGCGGATTCCTCGCACAGCAAAGCCGAGAGGCGCCGAAGGAACTGCAGCGAGGAAGCTGAGAGCAGAAGAGCAAAGCCGTGAGCCGCATCAGGACCGGAGCAGGGTCTGGTCACAGGTCCCGGGTTTCTTAGTTGTCATCCCTGCTCAAGGCCCTAATTAGATGGGGCAGGGACAGGGCGACTTCTGCAAGTTGTCTTTATGATCTGGGAATGCAGGTGGCACTGTGACTCCCCAATGGAGGACACCACAAGCCCTTATCATTCATGACCCCTCATCGGTCAGGCATATCATTTTCACTCCACTTTACCGATGAAGAAACAAACTCAGAGAGGTCAAGTAACTTGCCCAAGACCAAATGCTTTTAAAGTGGTGGATTTAAATGAAGTCTCTTCTGTATCATTCGGCCGACCCCACCATTGGTCAGAACAACTGACCAGCATTTGTTGTCACTTACATTTATAATTGTCCTTCCTTCCTCCATCTCTTATGTCTTGAAGATCTGGCTTAATTCTCCTCCCTTCTCCAGAGCCTTCCTGACATGCTTTCCCTATATTTCTAGATTGAAATTCCTAACCCTCTCTTCTGTGCCCTTGCTGTACGACTAATCCTGCTGAACAAAGGTGACTCCAGGCCCAGATGTTTGGCACGTCTGTCTCTCTAACAGAACCTGAAGGGTAGGAACTTGATCTTATTTATCTTTAAAATGTTTGAACCCAATGCTCAGCAAAAGTCTGATTTGGACTCCAAAGGAATTCATCAGTGATTATGAAGCAGACGTACTCATGGAGCTCTGTCCGCTCAGCGAACTCCGCAGACTCTCTACGGAACCTCCGGCTTTGAGCTTGGGCTTGTCCACGTGTTCACTGTCAGGCTGGGAAGGTGGGGCGGAGCCAGGCATTCCTTCAAGGCACGAGTCCTGCAATGGATTTCAACAACATTAAGTTCTATCAGCGTGGACGAGTGTCATTTTGTAATTCGAAGCAATTTAGCCCTAAACTAAATTAATCACATCCATCATCACTGTACCCATATTTGATTCTATAGCCAAAATTCTCCTTCTTTTTAATCTATATCCTTGCTTCATTTTAAAGTTGTGGCTTATATAACAATTAAGCACTTAAACATTATTATTCACGCTCAATTGGAAGTTCTTGAAATCCCTAAGAAAAGTCTACCTCGTAGACAAAATATTTTGCTAAAGGCTTTGCATCCTCAATAATCCAGCAATGAAGCTGGACTTCAAATGCAGATGAAGCAGAATCTACCAGCAATGCACTGTCTGGAAGCCCTGTCAGACAATAGTTAATCTACTCGAAGGTAAACACTTTAAAAAAAAAAGCAGTATTTCTCGTTTTCAAAAAAAAGCCAGATGTTTGTTTCTATTTACACAAATTATTGAAATTGGCTAACAAAATACCAACTTAGGACCCAAATATACAGGAAAAATAGCCTTTTTTCAGTCTACACTGAAATTTTGGTAGATCACCCAGGTTTCAGTTTCTTTCACTTCCTTTCTGTGTTGTTAGTAAAAAGCTGTGACAACCCTTTCAGACCAGAATGCTGAAAGCAGCCGTACTTCTCACTTTTGGGGTGGCTATGCGTCATGAGCTTGGCAGCCCCTCGTTTGCATGTGTTCATTTATTTACTTAGAAGCGCAACAATGTCACTCTTCAAAGGGTCTGCAGTGAGAATGGCTCACTTGCCCAAACAGAAACTTCTCTGGCATATTACACAGACACGTGAGCACCAAACCATCTCCACGAAACCTGTTATTTGCATGGTGCCGCATCATCAGAAGGGCTCTAACAGGATGCTGCGGGTCCTGCAAACATCTAAGGACAACAGCCATGGTGGCTTCTGATCCAACACGCATTGTGCTTTACAGTGAAGGAAAGTGAGCAGACAACCCCAAAAACAACAACTATAAACAGAGCTGCCATTACTTGGAGGTTACTGAAGCTGCAAGGTATAAATGCTTGAATATGTTTTAATTCTCCTTTCTAAATCATAAAATAAGACACCTTTCCAATTAAATTTTTAATGCTTCTGAAAAAAAAAGCAACATTAAATATACATCTCTGATACTCTTATATTCTTAAATGCTTTTAAAAATGATTAATTTACTCATCACATATTTATCAATTACCTGCAAGAACAAGTGCTGGGCATATAGCAGAAACAAAAGCAGACAAAAATCTTTACTAGAGGGTTGGTAAAGTTAAAGAAATAAAACAAGCAAAACTTGCAACATTAATTTTCTCTCCCCCAAAAGCATAACAATCACTTCTTTTTTAATTATATAAAATGAATGCTTTAATAACACCATAGAACTAAGAATACAAGACTGGTATATAGTAGTAAAATTGTAGAAAAACGCTCAAAATGAGCTTTTAGGGGAAAAGCCAACTAAATAAAGTGTTTTAAATTAGAGGTGCTGTTCTCATTGGCATGACATCTGCTCCAGGGGAAAGCACATAATTTGCCTCATTTCCAGTCAAAAACAGAGAATCACCATGGCAAAGAATACGGAATATAATTGTGGAAGAAACACACTGGAGACAGCCCTACTGCCTGTGTGGGTCTAAGAAGCCATGGTTCTCACCCTGAGCACTGTCAGTATCTTGGATGAGTAATTCCTGGTTATGGAGGGATGGTCCAGTGCATTTTAAGATGCCTCCCTGGCTTCTTCTATCCACTAGATGCCAGTAGCACCCACCCACCCCACCCCAGCCGTGACTATCCAAATGCCTTGGGGTTGATGGGAAAGCAGAATCACCCCCAACCCCTGTGAGAACCACTGTAATAAACTGAAGATGTAGTGCAGGCTTTGTCTGAATCATAGCGTGAGTGGCTGGCCCCGCCAGTCCGTGTTCAGAGTGATTTTAACAAGAGGATGTTTGGATTGTAGCTTCTTATGCCCACCAGAGGGCAGCAGCTGAGCAAAAATGTCTGCTTTCCCTGTTTTTAATTTGGTAGACAACGTGGCATTGGCTGCATATTTCAAGTAACCACCAGTGTGCACAGGTACTTCGACAGACTACAAAATGAATACTATAAAGGTGCTGGAGAACGATGCTTCGAAAATGGTCAAAATTACCTCAAGGCTCAGCGTTCCACGTCTTTCTTCCCCACACCCATACAATTAAGACAGAAGCTGGTCATGTGTCTAGTGATGAAATTAGAGAATTGCAGGGGATCGATTCTGTGACTCCTTAACGACCACAGACAGAGCCAGTCAGTGACAACACCCCTGCGGAAACGTGACTAGTAGAGAAGTCCTGTGGCCGGGAAGCATTTTCTGAATTTACGTCTCAGACCTGCTGTCTGCTTCTAGTACAACTTACGCTACACTTGAAAAGTCTGCTGCCTAAGAACACTTGAGTGTCTTTTTTAGGTCCGATTCTCGTGACAGCCCTTTTGTGGAAAGGGTATTTTAGAAAATCAAATCCTTCCTCCTTTCGTGTTCAAATTTGCATGCTTACTGCACTAAATAATATATATATATTTTTAACATGTCTGTCTTTTCTCTCATCTGTACACAGAAGAAAAGCCTGCTTTTTGTATTCTTGGCATCAGGCATGGTATGTAGGATGACCCTAAGTTTTTAATAAATGTTTGCTGTATCAAATGTTTGTCTTTGTAAAGTGAACATGGTCCTGGAACCAGGTTATTGCGAGTGAATATGTGTTTAGCACCATTTAAAGTCTCAGACCGACCATCCTCAGCTTTCCTCGTCAGGAGGAACCAACGGGGCCTTTTGCTCGGCAGCTGCATACCTGCTCAGAGACAGAGCTGCTGTATTTTTTAGACATTCTCTTCCTCATTGTCTCCTTCACTGACTTCACCTTTTTTCCGAGAGAGATGCGGGAAGCAGTGGGTGATTTGATTACTTCCTTGTATACAAAATCTCCTTCTTTACCCTGCAAAACAAAATGTCACACATACCTTTAATGAGAGAGACTGAAGCCTCCAAACAGGTTTTATTATTCATATCACTAATGTTCTACCTCTCAGAAAAATATCGGTTATCTCTCAAGATCTTGAGATTTTTTCTGGTTAACTTGGTGCTCTGTTATTTATTTCTTTCAATGAAAAATTAAAAGCTACTCCCTAAGGAGCTTTTATGTATTTGTTTAAAGTGAAATGTGAGTTAGCTTTTTATTTTATTTAATCTTAAGTATATTCTTTTATTATGATTTTTTTCTACCACTTTAAATCCTCAAAAACATGTATTTAATCAAGAAAGAGTAATTTAGATGGACTGACGTCCACATAATCCCAACATGGGGAAGAAGATAAAGACAATATCACCTAGGACAGTGTAAGAATAAAATGGCAAATCTTAGTCACTGCAAGTCCAACATCTGATCAGATTTACATCATTGTGGCACTTTGTGTGTTCCACTCCTAAGCGTAAATTTCCTTTCCTGAACAAGTTAGACAGACTGTGGTTACCTCTCATGCTACTTTTCATGGAAAACAGAAAACAACTTTCTCTAGAGAATGGGGAGGAAAAACTCATACTTTCATTTTTTAAAAGACTGACTACATAAAATTATTGGTTTATGAATCAATAAAATTTAATATCCAAATCATAGTTTTATTTTTTCAGGAAATTCTCGAACAGTTCGAAAATTACAGATGGGTGTTTTAACAATATAACCTTGATCATAACAATATAAAGCATGGATCTTAATTTCACAGTTTCCTGACATATGCATAAGGGAAAAACAAACCTGTATGTAAAACTCACTTATATCCCTGAGACCTTAGTTAATAAATGTGGGGAGCCACTTGTACAGTGAACCAGAAGTAGCAGGTCTAAGGAGAAAGTAACCTTGGCCTTCAGGCGTCTGGTTTGCTTTGGCCCCAATGACAATAGGTTCATTCCAGGACACCCCAGCTCAGAAAGACCTAGGCTAAGTATGGGGCTATGTACTTGGCCTACGATAAGACTAGTTTTTTAGCTATGCTGGAACATATTCTTAAACCTAAATCTGGGGCTCCATCACATCGCACTACCTGGGTGTAGCAGTCATGTGCAGTCCAAACTAGTTTGAACCAAAAGCATGTGAGCACACATGACTGGTACCATAGCAGCCAAACTCATCTGGGAGAAAGCTGGAAACAAAGACATTGAAGGAATGGTGCTACGACAAGGAAAAAGATGGAGGCCATAGGCGGCCATCCTTCATTCCATGTGGAAGAGTGAAGAGTTGCTGGGTGAAACAGGGCTTCTTTCCAATATGATTAAGGATCACCAAGGAAAAGGTTACCCAGTATCAATTGTCAACAGATACTGATGGGAAGCTAAGTCAGCCACATCACTTGGCTGCAAACCTCCTACTTTCCCTCTGACGTTATACTCACCACTGGGTCAGAGTTATCATTGCCAACGTGCAGAGAACGATTTGTCAAGTCAAATCCTCCGAAACTGCAGGTTCTCTGTGGAAAGGAGAGGGCGGGGCAGGGGGAATCCAGTTATGCCTCAGTCGGCCAGCGGTGCACCAACCCAACACACTTCCCGTTTGTAAGACATCACTGAATCACAAATATGTTACAGGATGAAGGTAGGAAACGGAAAATGATGAGGGGGGAAAAAAATACATGATTCATGTTCAAAGGAAACTTCACTCATTTAGTCCTTCCACAGGCCACTGGGGCTTTGCCCACGTCAGAGGTAAAGAACCCCCTTAACACGTAAAAACCAACTAGTTAAAAAAGAAAGAAAAAAATCCAAGTGCTAAGTACCCTAAGATTCCCTGTCTCTTAGCAACAGACATTCCCTTTCAGTCCCCTTAATATCTTCTGAGCACAGTAGTGATAAGGGGCTAAGTAGTGAGGGTCCACATACTCGAGGGTCTTGGAAACCCCCCAGTTTGAAGTCCTACAGCTCTGCCACTGACAGAAAGCTTTTCGAACAGACTCTTTTTTGTTTAGTTTTAAATTGCTAAGAAAGAGGAAGACAGGTTATGTTTACAGTAGTCCAATCAGGCCAAGAGTATTACTCACTCACTGCTTTCCTGGCCTCGCTAAAAATGCTGGTGACTTTCCCATCTCACTGCCCAACTTAATTAAGTATGACCCTTTTTCTCAGAGTGTATGAAGACGCCACATTTGCCAAGAAAAAAGTTGATTCAGTGACTTTGACCACACACTCCTTAATTTCAATAGGAAAAGCACACATTTACCAAGAATGAAAACTTTAATGTTCTTTCAGCTAGTTTCAAACTTTATGGAACTATTTGTATTTCACTGATTTTATATTTCCAGAACTTAGTTTGAAATCTCTTTTATTTTTCTAGCAAAAGTTACTCAAAAACCACCTCTATGACACCCCCCCCAAAAAAAAATCTGTAAGAATAAAAAGAAACTTAAGGCACACTAAGCCTGTTACAACTGATTATCTTTTTAAGCAACTGGTAATAAAAGTTGAATTGGAGATTTGGGTTCCAATATTTTATACTATCTGTTTCTCAGAGAACTTTAATTAACAGCTATTAAACGGAAGAAACAAACATAAAGCACAATGTATACTTTAAACATTGCTTATTTAAAACAGATGCACTTAGATTTATATTAACCAAATGGAGCAAGAAAATGACTAGGTATTTGGAATCACACAGAGGTGGATCCAAATCCTTGTTCTGCCACTTAACCTGCTGTCTAACCACAGATAAAGTACTTAAACTCTCTGAGCTTTGGTTTCTTCGTCCGTAAAATACTATCTCTATCATATATTTGAAGACTTCTAACACATTACCTGGCACAAAGCAGACATTCTATGAATGCTGGTTTCTTCCGTTATTTCTCACTAGGGCTACACTGAGAATTGTAGCTCGTTCCAACAATTGTTATATTGAAGTTTAGGTTTAGTCAGCATGCTAAATATGCAAATGAAGAACTAGAGCTTAATCCTGGGCCTTATGTTCTTGGAGCTTTAATTGTTAAACTAGAGCATCCCAGGTATGGGCCAGTGAGAGACAGCAGGTGTGGCAAAAGGGAGGGCCAGGAGTTGCAGAAGTGGTACAGGAGGCATTTCGGGGTCACCAACATACAGGGTGTCACACAACTCTTCTTCCCCAAAGCTGCTGCTGTTGTTTTAAATGCTCTACCACGAACATGATCTCCAATGGACATTATTCTAATTTTACATTAAATCGTCAATGGACAATCTGACTTCCTTTATAGTCAACTTAACTAGAACCTATATCTATTCTCTAAACACAGAAAGACCTCTTTATGCAAAAACACTCACCAAATCCCCAACCTGGTAAGCAAGGTTATGATCACCTCTCTAGGCTCATTTTTAACATTAACTTTCCCTTTCCGGCTTGCAATGCTAAAGGGATTTTCTCATTTTTGCAAAGTCAGTGATTTTATTCTAGTTCTCTCTTCCTGTGACTCAGGACTTCACAGACACAGTATGGCACCCAGATGCCTCATCGTTTTCTGGCTTTTGCAAGTCCCTGCTTTAAATTCCAGCGTCAAGTGCAACACTGGAGGTCCAGCATGTTATTTCTGATGCATATGAAATAACCGACAAAGAATTCATGTGGAAACTATAACTGTAATAAATAAGAAAATCATTTACGCCTTCGGATGCCTGCTGTATGCATTTATCCCTAAAGTAAAAAGCTTAAAGAGTGGCCTGGTTTTCTTAGCTACCAACTAAAAAACCTCTCCTAGTGATATGCTAAGGTACCTGAAACTGATTCTTCTTTATCAATGTAGGAAGAACAGAGAATGTAACAATGAACACTGTCTGAATTAATCTTTAAATTTTTCAGTAATATTAAGTAGTTCTGAGAGCACCATTCCTTCAACAGAGTAAAGAGATTGCAAAGAGAATAGGAAAAGGAAGCAAATCAATCTTTGACTTTAGCGGGCTACATAAATGAGACCTAAATGAAGTTTTTAAGTTCACACATCTCCTGTGGAGATCGGTGTTAGGACATTTCAGATAGATGCTTGTGGATGAGGAGAGCCAGTCAATGCAATGGTCATGCAGTTGAAAAGATGTATTTTTTGGGGGGTTGAATTTTTAAAATGGACAAAATTCCAAAATGTCATGCATGTCTGTTCCACCAAATGAAAATTGAATGACCAAATAAAAAGCAAGACAAGTGACCATTTCCGGTGAATACAAAGCATTATCATTTCCCTGAGGTTTCATCAAGCAAATATGGCATCTTTTGAAGGAGAAAAAAGATCAAGCCTGAAGATTAAAGGAAACCGTATACTTTTGGATAAAATGAAGGAGATATATGACAGAAAGAATGGAAAAGAACTTTTTATATAAACCAAGCAAAGAAACTGTCTTAACCTCTAAAAAAAAAAAAAAAAGTATGTGCAAATTTTTCATTTAGCACTGAACACATATTTCAACAAGTATTAATACTGTCCAGCCTCAAGTGCACAGAACCTTAAAAATACCCAGCCTCAGGCTGACACCTGAAATAGAGATGACACAGGGTCACCTTAAAGAGGGAGAAAAAATGCTCAGGTGTCCATATTCAAAGTCAATGAAGAATTAATTACAGACCCACAGTGTTAATTAGCATTAATCTCAGAAATATAACTTCCGGAGCGAAAACTCTTCATAAAAGTAATGTCATTAACCAAGTAACAGACACCACGAGGGGCACATGAACAGCTCAAGGTACTCAGTGTAGAAAAAATTCTCAGTATTACATGATGTAAACTGAAGGAGCTGAGTCATCAATGAACAGAAGAGGAGGATCTATTTTATCAAGGTCATATCAAAGGGTACAGAGGCAGACAAACTGGGCAGAATACTTCTAAAGGTAAAAAAGTAAATCACACCAAAACTGGTCTGCCACAAACGTTTCACAAAAGATCTGTGGGTCAGAACTGAATGAGTGAGAGAAAGGATTCTGTTATTACACAACGAAAACAAAACCAGCCCCAATCCTTGCCGTAATGTTGAAAGAACAAGAAGAAAAGTTGTCACTAATAAAAGTATTGCCAAACTGATAGGAATGTGAGATGATGGAAAATTAGATCTAGCAAGAAAGTCCATACACATGGGAGTCCTTAGAAAACCTAAGCGGGAAGGACAGGCCTAAGGACCCTTGTCAAACAGAGGTCATCTGAAGGGTGCACTGGCCGAGCGGTCCCCATTTCAACGAAAGCAGAAGGGGACCGAATGAATTTAAATTATAGTGATCGCCTGGGAAAGAACGTCTTATTCATGAAAGTGAGGGAACTGTGCAGGAGGCCCTATTGAGAGGCCGCCGAAGTCTGTTCCTTCAGACCCTTCAAAGGGGACACTGCCAGCAGTCCCAAGTGGACTAAGCAGAGCACAGGGGCCAGCGGGGCCAGAAAACACACCCGCTCCTCCTCGCTGTGACTCATTTGACGTGGGCTATTGTGCAAACTGGAAGTTGAGTGGGAATTTCAAGGGGAAAATATTTACATTCTCAAGTTCAAAATAAGTCATGCCCTAAAAATAAATTTTACAGTCTCTAATAATTCAGTAATAAAATGGAAAAACCCTTTTACTATTGGAAAGTAAGTATGTTATTCTTTGCACTATATATCCAAGAATCGATAGAGTGGCAGAGGATTTTTAAATACTGGTTCCTTTGATTAAAAAGGTTAAGAACATCAACTAGACCTAAGTAAAAGGAAAGGGCTCTAATATTTTTCCCTTTAGATTTAAGAAATTTCCTTTGGTCTCCACTAATGAAAGAAACGGAAGCTACAATGTTACTGAATCACCAAATTGGCGATTGTGATCATGGCACTCTTTCTATGAGCTAGTTCCTGTTGTTTTAATTAAATCAAAGAATAAGCGTCTCTTTTAAGGGCAAAATGTCCTCTGTTTTGAATCAGCTTCTTTGAGGTCAAGTGACATGGTGGCTGGGAATCAAGAGAGCCATTCCTAGAAGGGCCAAATGCCACCCCAGTATTCTGAAAGCCCTTCTCCGGCCAAATCAGCTTCGATGCTTAGTTTTAATTAAAAATCGACCAGCTTCAACTGGCAAGAGGGCAAACAGAAAGGAAGGAGAAACCATCACTGACGGAAAGTAGGGTTGGAAATTCGAGATGAGGGTGGAATGGATTCTGAAGTTACAGAGTTATGAGGAAGAAGAGAGGGAAGGATGCCAGGCTCCAGAGAAGAAAGGCCATAATGCTTGACTGCACATCACAGAAATGACAAGGCCAACCTGGTGACCATCTTTGTGACTCACGGACTTCTGGTGGATTCTCAAGAGAACCCTTTTAGTACAGCGGTCGACTGTGGCGGCCCACTTCCTCTTTGCCTCCTCATCCTCCTCCAGCAAGCACCGCCTCAGGTCCTGTTTCTCAGCCTTGCTCAGGGTCCTGTCTGAGGCAGGATGTACTAGCTGGGTCAGGTTCAGGTGGCTGTACAGGCTCCGCTCCACCACGTAGGTGATATTGAACTCGCTGACCGAGGGGCGCCCGCGCACCCTCCTGCTGGGGACGCCACAGCTCCCTCCCCCTTTGGGCCTCTGCCGGAGCAGCTGCAGGTCACAGGTCATGCTGTTAACGCCTTTTCTGGAGGGACGCTGGCAGAGAAAAGCTCTGGAACATGAATAATTAGTATCTGTTTTCTTCAAGCGGATCTGCTTCCGGACACTCTGGACCTCCTCCAGGGACACCAGAAGGTGGTGCCTACGACGGTGGCTGTCATAGAAGCACACGCCATCCGTACTTACCCCGTGGCTCAGCGACCCGAGACCCTTCTTCATCTCTCCCTCAGTCAGGGAGCGGGAAACCTTCTGGGCCTTTTCTTCCTCTGGATAGGAGAAAAATGTCCCCATCTTCTTGGGGGGCTTGATGAGGCCTCGACTCTCTCCTTTGCTGAAGGTTTTGACCAGCTTCCGGCCCGCTCCCCAGGTGTCCAGGCTGCTGGATGACGGAGAAGTGGTGAGAGAGTCTGAATCATCTTCTGGAGGTTTTTCCGGAGAGCCGTCAAAGAAAAAGGGCTTCTTGTGCACGCCGGAGTAAAGGGCGGACCTTTCATCCAGGACAGGAGAATTCTCAAACACCGGCTCCTCCCCGCCTGGAGAGGAACCAACACAGACAATGTTTCTGTAAACATTCCTTCGCATTCCCTCACAGATCTTTCTATGTGCGCCCCTCCCCCACCCTGCCAAAAAAATCTAAGCGAGTCCACGCAGAAACCACAGCGATCCCCCTTCCCATTTTCACTTACCCTCGTCACACACCTGGCTCCCACTTAAGTAAACGCATGCAAAAAAAAAAAAAAAAAAAAAAAAGGCCAAACTGTGCAAATGTGTGGTTTCACATGAGCTTAACGTTAAAAGGTTTCGGATGTGTTTTCCTCTCCTTCTTTAAACATCTTTGTAGACACCTTAGCAGACCTATGAAAAATGCCATGTGGAAAATCTAAGACAGTCATTACCACGATATTCCTTAGCATTTAAAGGTAATTACCCTCCTCAGTCGCTAAGCCCAATCCTTAGAAGCCGGGGATCAGAATCTCTCCCCTTCTAGAATGCCCTCCTGTTGAGTCTGGTCGGCTTTGAATACTCAGAGTGATGAATGCCATGTGGCTGACAGTCGTTTTTTTTTTTTTTTTTTTTTTTTTTAATTGGTACATATGCCATTGGAGAAATTAAATCACCAAAGGAGTTTGGGTTTAGAAACACCACAAAGGATTATACCTTACAAATGGAACTGACCAACGGTCCCCAGTTGACAGGCCAAACACAAAAAGCAAGGGAACCGGGTGATCCCAGCCCGACCTCCCTTCCCCCATTAACTCAGGCCCTGCCAGGAGCAGCAAGGGCATTTAAGGGCCTGGACACGCAAGCAGTCCCATCCAGTGCTCCTCCAGCATTCCGCCCCGCGAAGCCCTGGCTGGAATGGTATGGCCCAGGTACGGCGCCAAGGCCTCTGCAGCCCAGTGGAAAGGTTTGGACTTGCTGGCAGGAAAACCGAGTTCTTGTCTGTGTGTATTATGGGAACAGATGTGAGACAAGAAGTAGGTCAAACTGTGGGTGTAGTGACCCTATCTGGCTGTGTCCCTCTAATTATGAGGAAACTGTGGAGCGCGGCAGCTTTCCACCAGCTGAATTGTGAAGGGGAAAAAACACACAGTTTCCTGGAACAGAGACACGGCGCTAAGTATACCAGCCGGGATGAGGGTGCCAGCGTGTGGCGAAATGTCAGCGATAAAGAGACGGGGCTGCTGGCTTCAGAGAGGGTTTCAGAGAGGAGCAGACTGGTAGCAGTCCCTTAAAAAATTCCAAAAATGCCTTATTTTTCCAACTAATGGGAATTACAGTTACAAATATAAAGAAAAAAAAAAAGGACTACTGCTACTAAATACAACCCAGGATTGACTTTGATGTCAAGGAGATGGGAGGGAGAGTCAAAACTAAGCCCAGGCCAAAGTCCTCCATAATCTGCAGCACAAATATATTCACTCGAGAATTGTTCCTGGCTCTTTCAGCAGAGTTTGAAATTAGGGTCTAGGTTTTTAACAGGAATTCACCAGACCAGAGGCAGTGTGCAAATATCATGAAAATTTCCTGCTCCTTCCTCAGCACATTCAACTAGTAAGGTATGGAGCCCGAGGGTCCCTGTGTTGCTGAGAGTAAAAATAGCCAACCTCTTCTAGAAACAATCCACCCTCAACTTCCAGGAAGAAGTAATAAAGCCACGTCAAAGCACACAGCCTGGAGGCTAAGGGTGCCCAAGAGCAGACTTCTCTATAAAAGCAGTCCACAATCACAGATCATGGCTTAACACGCAGCCCAGGTATCCACAAAGGCATGCAAAGGTCCTTCTCCACCCATGTACCCTAAGGGGCTTCAGGAAAGTCAGGTGGATTGATGAAATATTTTAAGAAACTGTCACTCAACAGTGGTCTGGAAATTTCCTAGACTCTGTTATTTAAGGCTGTCATCAGAGATTCCAATACTTCCATGTCACATCGGAGTTTGGAACCAGCTGGTGCACACATATCCATGACATATGCAGCTCTGCTTTCTGGTTCCGGAAGTCAGCATCTGGGTGAGGTGTTTGGAGGGAAGTGTGGCAAATGATTTCAAAGCGGCCACATCAACCTGCGCTGAGGGCAGGCCTGACATAGGCTCTTCTGTCTGCCTGACCCAAGGCCTGAAATCCCAGCCTGAACTTGACTCCTAGGGTGGAGAGTATTACTTCAACTATCCTACCAAGAGAATAATGGTCAAGATGCGCTCACTCTGCTCCATCATCATTTGGTGTAATTTGCTTCACACATTGACCTTTCTCTAGCTGAGATCAGAATACAGAAGGAAAGGTGATTTTGAACACAGATTTATGCCCTGGATGCCAGCCTTGGCTCTGCCACGCACCATCTCCATGACCTCGGGCAATTACTCCAACCTCTCAGTCTG
Source organism: Macroglossus sobrinus (assembly GCA_004027375.1). NCBI lineage: Eukaryota > Metazoa > Chordata > Mammalia > Chiroptera > Pteropodidae > Macroglossus > Macroglossus sobrinus. Next base: position 962,188 of record PVKZ01000283.1, read on the forward strand.
TTTCCTCACCTATAATAATGCCTACCTATCTTGATAACATCTACCACAAGGGTATTGAGAGGATAAAATTAAATGAAAAAGAGATAGGTGAAGGTACTTTATAAGGTGAAAAGCACAGTACAAGAGCGAAATGATTCATTCTCAGGCTACAGAAGAGCTAGAGTGATGAGGGAAGGAGGAGGAAAGCTATCAGCTGCAGGAAAAAAGACACAGACATGGGCAGATGGCAGGCAGTGACTTGGCTTACAATTTCATACTGCCTGGGGCCATCCAGGCCCCTAAGATGAACTGGAAACTCCAGTGACAAGGGTGAGACTGGGTAAAGGATTGTAACTGCAGGCCTTTCAAGCCTCCGGAGCTGGGGGTGAGGGAGATGTGGGAGCAAGTGGGGACCCAGGATGTAGAGGAGTCAGGCTGTCCAGACTTCATTCTGGGTCTTCTGCTGGCTAGCTGTGGCCTTGAGTAAATTATTTCACCTCTTGATGTCTTAGTTTCCTCATTTGTGAAATGAGGATGGTATTAATGCCTGCCTCTGGTGGCTATCCTGAGGATGACATACATAGTAAATGGAACATAAAATCTAAAGTGTTTAGGAAAGGACACACAGAATGCTCTCAATAAATATTCAGACAACTTATTTTTGGCACAGGCATGCAGGCAGTCAAAAGGATCCATCTTTGAAGGTCCAGGGGTGCGGGGAGAGGTTATTGGGAATGGTGGAAACAGAAGCTGAGGCAGCGAGGACCAGATCTTTTGCTAATGAGGAACCGCAGAGAGTTCTGTTATGCAGGAGTTGGAGGGAGTTCTAGTCTAAGAGGATGGATGTTGGGGGAACTAACCCTGAGCAGACACCCCGAGCTGCACAGACACCTGGGGCCTCTCCTGGCCATACCAAGAGGTACCCCAACCTCAGATCCCCAACTTATCAGACATCAGAGGTGTAACCTGGGACTCAGCTCACTGAATCCATCATCCATCCGAGATGCCTAATTCATACTCAGATGAATTCAAGTTCAGAGTGAGATGTCCATATGGACATTACGTGTTTCCCTATAGCTATCTCTTTTGGTGTATTTTTCCTTTTTTCGACTATGTCTCTCAGAGTTGGTTGACTTGATTTACTGAGATAAACATGCAAGACAGAATATCTCTGTGTTTTTACAAATGTTATCCTAGTGGAGAGGCTGCCCCCACGCATGTGATGATCACGTATGAAGTGGTGACAAGGTGGCAGGCCCAACATTAAGAACTTCACCATTTTATCTCGTTTGTGGACAAGACTCCCTAACCTAGCTGTCGTAGCCGAGACAATTTTGTCACAATGCACGAGGTTTTAAAACGTGGTGCCACCAAAGTTCAACGATGGCAATTCCATATGGTTCTAATTAATATCATCAACTAAACTGCATGGGAGTCCAGGAAGAGGTGTCACAGCGAGAGGAAATGACGTTATATTCGATACTGTCAAAATCACAACTAGAAGGCAGATTTTAACACATCTAAATGTAAAATCAGCATTGCATCCACAAGTACACAGAATCACCATGCCAAATGACCACCAACCGAAATCCTGGACTTAAACACAACTCTAAGGTTATGAAATTGATCTTAAAGCAGCTCCCCTGTCTTTTTCCTCCTTTCTTTCCCCTTTTAACCTTCACTCTCTCACAGTAACCCCTTTACCTTCAATATTACTCTAGGGGATTTAAACTAATAGTTACAAGAGATGAAAATAAAAAACAGCAGTGATAACAGGAAACCCTCATCTATGTAAATAAGGAGAAATTCCATTCCCTCCATGGCTTGATTTTATTCATGTACAACAAAAAAGCCTCGCCAATGAAAATTTTAAATCCACATATTAAAATCTGGAAACTGCTCAGAATATAGATGTGAAATTTTAACCAGTAATATGCTTTAAAAAGAAAAAAAAAAAGAGACATATTCTTTCCAGTATTTTTTTTCTAATTCACTCATCATTTTCCAAAAAGAAAACCTTATTATTTTATCTTTTTGGGAGAATTTTACAAGATGCTACAAATGCATATTACTAACAACAAGAGACAATCCAGTTGTGATTTAAAACTGTCATAATCACACTTCAAAGGTTAACTATTCATTCCAATAAATCTAAGCTCTTACTCCTGTTGACATTATTGCTTTATCTGACAAGAGGCTGAGCCAGCAATACGGCTCTCAAGGATGCACTTAGGATGGAAGGTCCTCAAAGCCCCATTTGAACTGAGACTTGAGACAGTTTACAACAGGAAGAACACATCATTCCTCAGAGATCCAAAAGGATATGAAGTGCCTTGATTGTCAGATGTTTGTTTGGGATGGATATATGTCAAATTTCCACTAAATTTGATGGGCAGGAACCGCTGTCCTTTTGGGAACAGAGGCTTACACTAAGAGGAAGTTATAAAATAAAGTTTATATAAAATGGTATAAGCTCAAAATTAAAGCTATGGCACACTTTGAGAAGATTTCATTGTCATATACTAGTCAGTTCCCTTCTTTGAACTATTTAAATTCCTGAGCCCCCCAAATTCCGGACACCCTATAACATGCTGAGAGTTGGCCTGCTCATATGCAGATCCGATTCTCTTTCTGCTAGCCTCGGCCTGAACTCAACCCATTCTCCACTTGAAATCCTATTCCTTTCTTCTCCTGAAAAACAAACCCCAAATGATTTACTCTGGAATAAGCAGGGTGGAGTTTGCTTTTTTTTTTTTTTACCTTCAGTGCTGGGCTTTTTCATGTCTTCCACCCTGATTAGTTTCTTTCTCACTCTGCGAGTAGAATTTACCAGCTTGTGTAACCTCTTAAACTTCACCGACTCCTCGGTCTCATCATCCGACTGTTCTCTTGACTGGCAAAGAAACAAAGGAAAAGTTAATCAGATAATTGCTCGAGAGCTCTGCTCTTGCAGCCGGGGGCAGCCCGGCCTCACTGCCAGTCTGAAATTCTGGCAGTTCTGCAGCTGAACTTGGGGCGCCAACAAATTTGCCCAACAGGTTCATGAAGCTCCACCTACCATCTCAAGGCCTAATGCGTGGAGGGTTAGGTCCTGAGCAGCACAACACACACCCTTGCCTTTGACCTGCATGCGGTGCATTTGTCTCAACTACTTCCCGGTTCTCCTTCAGGAGAACTGCACAGGACACTCTCCAAGGCTGGCCCTGTAATTCCAGTTGTGCCGCTGTGGTTTGGGCCAGGCTCTCCTCAGTCTGGCCCATCAGGACTTGCTCTTTAAACGTGGTCGCCAACTACTGCTCCAAACCGAAAATCTGTTGACTCGTTCCTAGCCCTCCCTACCCCCAAATCAAAAACAGCAGGGCAGGAAAAGGGAAGAGATGCAAAAAAAGCCGCCTTCTATCTCACTTGTGAAGTCGTCCGCCACATCTCAGCCATCCCTTCCGCCTCTCCCAGCTCTTTCCAAGAGCTCAGAAGGCGCGCATGAGGACAGCCCTTACATTCCTCCAAGAGGGACAAGGGAAAAAGCTGACCTTTTCAGACATACAGTACAGTCCATATTCCCCAGAATCCCATTTTTCGTTTTGCAGCGATTCAAGTATGCTCAGCCCAGCTGTTTTCCCTCAAGTATCCAACATTACAGAGAGAAAAAAAAATTCTCTCCGCAGCAGTGACCCAGGCAAAAAACAATCCTTTCCTTGTGAACAAAATGAGTTTTGCTTCCAAGTCAGCTCCAACATTCACTATGCAGCTTCCTCTGTTTTATCTGTTCAAAATGTAAAAAAAGCAAAAAAGCCAAAAAATAAAAAAATAAAACGTCTCCAAGGAAATGGGCTGCTGCAGGGACCCGGGGCGCAGGCATTCACTGGAGCGCAGAGCGCACGGCCTCAGCACACCCCGGGCAGCTGGTGAGCAGCTCCAGCTAAGCCTGCTCATCCTGGCAGTGGCCTTCTCTCCATTTCCTCAAACCCAGTTCACTGCAAGAGTAGGGACAGGAATGCCTCCGCCGAAAACATGAAATAAGAACAAACCACATCTCTGAACATGAGTCCCATATGGAGACGTCCCCTGCCCCAGGAAATGCACTCATTCATTGCCACTTTAGAAACAATAAAATAGGTAAGCAAGAGTGAGCACACAACAAGCCAAGAGGTCACAGGTAGAGATTACATAAACTTTTTAGGCATAAAAACGGTGTGTGTTGTGAGTCCACAAATACTTCTGAAGTACTTTGGTCTATGTAAGGGACAAATACAACCCAGTTGCTGGCTTCTATCCTCCCATCAGGCTCCCAGGGTGGAGCCATTATACTTTTCTCCCTGCGTGACTGTAAGCATCCGCTGAAGAACAATGATTACAATCCATAAATGACAAGTCGTCTGACAGGGAGGGGTATTTCTCAGGCTTTCTGTCTGTGAAGTGTATCAATCTCTATGTTGTATTTCTCTAAAACTGCTAGATAAAATGTTGCATACACCTTTCAGAACTAAAGTCAACAACTGGCTACCTGGTAATCAAGAATAGAAATTGGAGGAATGAGGGTAGCAGGGAAGGAGGGAGGCTACTTGGCACGCTAGCAAGAGGCTTTATGCATCTGGTCTAAAATTCAAAATGAAAAAAATTAACATGGAATAATACAGCTCCTGCTATATAATGATATTGTCTGGTTTGAATTTCACTTTTACGTGACCGACTTGTTGATGTGCGATGAAATGGAGCGGTCAACCAGAGGAATGAGAACTTGGTTAACCCTCTTTCTGGGTAATCGGCACCTGAACAAAACCACATGAATATTTAAAAACATTCTGCCTTCTTGATGCATCTCAAAAGCCAGGCAAGTCCAACAGAAGAATCGACGTTAGATTGCAGAGTCTCTGGACATATCAATGCGACAAACCTAGACTACATCTGTAACATTCGCATTAAAAAAATTCTGAATTCGAGTGAAAATAAAATAAGCACAGGCTATTTATAATCAAGATACAGGAAGCTATATTAGAGGATGAACATCACCAATGTGCGTGTGTGTGTGTGTGTGTGTATGTGTGTGTGTGTGTGTGTGTGTTAGTGAGAGAGAGATGGGGGAAGTAAAAAGAGAAATTGGATATAGAAAAAAGTAATACAAAAAGCGAGCCCACAAAGACACAAATCACATGTAGGAAATGAGCTTTCAGAGGGAAATTTTCAGGGAGAAATCAAAATAGTTAAACCAGGACACCAGATTTAAAGGCAATGCCTGCCCCCCAGCCCCCATCCTAATTTACCCTGCCCAGATTCACTGTGGTGAAAAATAACATATTCCAGGTACTCATTTAATTGCTTTCACATGTTCCATCTAGTTCTGAGAAACAGGAGCGCTTTAGAACTTTAGTGTTATTTTTATTTTTCTTAAAAAACAAAGATTATGTAGGTGTCTGTCTCTGACAAATCATGGCAACCTATAACTTTCTTTGCATTATCATGTTCTGAACACTAGACAAGACAGATGCAGCACCACTATTATGAAGACAAATATGAAATAAAACCAGTCATTCAATATATACATATATATGTACACATGTGTATGTATATGTGTAAACGCATATTTGTTGTCTTAAGTAGCCTAGAAGTTAATGGAGTTGAACAGTGCTTTGTATTGATGAAGACGTGTTGACTTCTGACTTCCTTCTGAGTCCAGAGGAAAGAGATATGGAATATATGCCTTTAAAAATTCCCTCCAGCTGTTTTAACATAAAAACTCTATAAAAGGCATGCATTTCTTTTCAACTTAAATTTCTTGTAAGCTTAAATTCCCCATATCATGTCTCTCCTTTTAAAGAAGCATGTGCCACTTCCTGAATGCTAGAAATAACATTTTGTTTCGAAAACATATCCCCAGAGATGGATGGGTGAAAATTAGGGAAAAAAAATTAATTAAGAAATCTTCCCACCTGGAGGAACTTTGTATACAATAAAGGAAATCTACACTGTATATAAAATGAATGACTGATTCCAAGAAATAAATTCAGAACTATTACAAAACAGGTTTTTAAACAAACTACCGTGAAAAAAAAAAAAAAACAGTACATATTTATACACATTTAAACAGGAGATGGTCTCTCCTCCCCTCTCTGTCCTGCCCCAAGGTCAGAATACTAAAATAAACTTTACTTGTTCATCTTCTAAATGAGAAGGTGAAAACTCAATTATCTGCATAAAATCCCCTACCTCTAAATCTTTAGTTAAAAAAAAGCAATTTATCCCACCAAAGGTTATGAGAAAGGAGATTTTCAATGTTATAAACAGAAACATTTGATTTCAAGCCTCTCTACTGAATATTTTTCCACCAGAAAGCCCATATGGCTCAACTTTTAATTACTTTGGCTAATGCTATATGTAGTAATTCTGTGGTGAATGCTTAAGTGTTTCATTTCTGGTTTCCACGGCAACATTACATCAGATTGCAGACAGCTGGCTCCACAGTTTTTAACCATAACAAAGTGACCAAGCCAAGGCACAAAGCTATAGCTGCTTTAAAGAGATAGCACACCACTGCCTGCCAGGGTGCTGAATGGGGAACCTATGGGGCCCGTTTGGCTTGGGCAGGAGGGTGGAGCCTTCTTCCTTCTCAGCTTCTTTTGGAACATGTGCATCCCTGACACATCTGCAATGTTCTAATGGGAAAGACACGGAGCCAGCGTGGACAGCTTCTTATAACACAGCTACATTAAGGAGGAGCGGAAAAAGGGTACCCAATTAATAGCATCTGTAGATACAAACATTTGTGTGCTGGAGCAAAGTAAAAGCATCCCCTCACTGTTCGACGTCAGCCTGTCACTGCAGGTCGGTAACAGATAACTTCACCGGACACTGTAACAAACAGTTCTTGTGACTCTGACACAACAGAACAAATACTTTCCAAAAGGTGCATGGCACAGTGGTGCAGGCGCAGGAGTAATGGATATAATAGAGGTTAAATCGAATTTGCAAGAAGCAACTAGAATCCTTTTGGGGACCGCCTGAGACCACGCTTGGCACAGGGTTACAACTGAGCCTTCTGCAGAAACACATTCAGCCTGCTTCTCCAGCTCCCAACACCCCACATGCTGTCTCAATTAATAGCCACTAAGTCAACTTATCTCCCGAGCGCCAGCGCATAACAGATATTCAAGCATTTCTGAGAAGTATTGGAAATGTATTTGCTTGTGAAATTCACACACCCGTTTAACCCCAGCGCCTAAGCAGACATATACGCTTCAGCTTCCTAAGTCTGCTTTGTCAGTGGCATTAAATTTAAAGTTAAGAGAAGGAAGAGCCGATCGGTTATAGGTTTACGAAAACCAATGTGCAATGCTGTCTGAAGTCAAGCCCTCCACAATGAAAGCTTCCACAACTGACAACTGAGCCCCAACCCCCCGACACGCAATCGCTTGCATTCTCACTTTATTCTCAAAATAATATTCACTTCTCTCCTCCAAAAGCATCGGAGAAAGAATGCGACAGAGTTACAAGGTTGAGAAGTAAGCAGGGAAGGAGGGCACATCTAGAGGAATTTGAAAAGAGCGAAGCATCATAGCCAGGAGCAATCAAGAGCTTTTCTTTGAAGTGACAGAAGCACATTTTTTTTTCTTTTGCATTAAACATACCCCGGGGAACTTACCGGCTTCGGCATTTAGCAGGCCTAAGGGGCAATTCTGAACTCGCTGCAGGTACCCCCACCCCCTCCCCACTCTGAGAACGTCTTCTCTCTGGTTCGTCAACTCTGTAATCTCAAAGCGAGGATTAGGCGCTTTCTGGAACGTGTTCCTTTGGAGTTACATGATCAGACAGGCTCCACCGGCACAGCATACGATCCGGAGGGGGAAAAAAAAGTGAGGACACTGGATTCAATTAGCTGCTTTCTGCTTGCTGACTGCGTCCCCAGTTGCTTGCTAACTGCATAACTTGTAAGAAAGGCATAAGTCATCAGCTCTAAGCAAATCTCCTATTCACCACAAGGAAAAAAGGGAGTGTTGTACGTGGCAAACAATCCCTGTTTTCACTGACGAAGGCTCCCTGACCTCCCGCTGGCCTCCAGTTCCTTAATTACTGTCTATGGAATTCCAGAGAAAGAAAAAAAAAAAAAAAAGAACGGGAGAATCTGAGCAAACCCCGACCAGGGCTAACCTTTGCAAGTGACCGGTCTTAAAAAAGATCGCGTTTATAGATATTCTTCTAAACACCCCCTGAAGGCAGCAGTCACGATTGAAAATAGACACCTTTCAATGGCTATTTTTGAAATTACTGAATTAAAACTTATGATTTTGGTTTTCTCCTAAAGTTGTCGCTTTCTGTCTGTCTCTCTCCCAACTCCTTTTTCTATTTTCACCATGAGAGTCAAATGCAGGATGCTTCCCCTTCACGGACGCTTCTAAAACTGTCTTATCAAATGTTTTCCACGATCATTTTGGAGCAACTGAGTTCTACTGGGTTCTAGAAACATAAGCATGGGGACTGTTTTGCAAGATGATCGTTTAATTTTCTCAGGAGTGTCTGGGGAGCAACTGACATATACTCTTACTTAAAAAGAACGTCATCTGAGCAAGACAGGACTGAAAACCTCTATGAAGTTTCCATGCCCTGGGTTGCAAGTCATGTATGTATTTTCAGGGCTAAATCCCCTCAGCTGAGAAAGTAGTGATTTCCTACTGTACGGTTCAGCTGCCACCCCCAGGTGTCTCTCTCATCGTGTGGGTCTTATTTATGCAAAGGCCCCTCTCTTGGTGGGATGTTACACAACACGATAATACTCGTTTTTACCATGACAAGGTCCCAGGCTGTGCCACAGACTGCCAGGGCTCATCCTCTTTCCTAGAGCTCCTCTGTCCCCTCTCACTTGTCAGCAAAAATCTCCCTTTCCTACCATTTTCTAACCCAGAAATGTCTCCTCCCACCCCTTGTAGAATTCCCTATTATTTCTCCCCACAAGAGTTCGCCCCATCTTCCCTATACTGCCTAGTCCCTCACTTCACAAATTTGTTCCCTGACACTCTCTCTGGTTTCACATTCCCCCCTTCCCACTGCTCCCTGAGTGCCCACACGTGTTGCAAATGGGGCAGGTGCCTCTCCGACGTCATGCATCCAACACCCGTGCATATCGAATGCTCACAATTCTCAGGTGACGTTCACGTAGGATCCCACTCCACAGACCGTACATGGCTGGAGACGCCATGGTTGTGCTCCCTACCCTATCTCTACATGGCCTTTCTTCACTTGAGACTGAGAACCACACTGCAACACAACGTTACGCTTACGATTCCTTAGAACAGTCATCAGAAGCTCTTTGTTGAACTTGTCACCTGAAGATAACTAAGAAAATGCAGATGTCCCCGTGAGAGTGGGGGTAAAGGCGAGAGAAACTCTCAAAGCCTTTGGAGCCAGAATAATCCGGGCTAAATTTCCAAGTCCTCCAGCAAATCATTTCCCTTCCATGGGTCTCAGTGCTCCTCCATGTAAACTTGGTCTAATAACATTTGTCTTAACATCTGTTGTTTTAAAAACTGCATATATAAGTGCCTATTACACCTGCGGTCTGTAAATGACTGGAATTCAAACAAGACCTATCTTACTTCTTCGAAACTGCTGTTTCGGGTGCTGTGCAAATGGCAAAGGCAAAGAAAACACATGAAAGCTAGTGATATGGTCAACATGTGAACCTGGGCCTGAACAGGTCGTTAAGATGCAGAGAAAATTCTGAGCAGAATTGGGAACTAAAACACTGGAGTTGGGGAGACATAGGCTCAGGTCCCCTTTATGCCACCTGCGAACAGTGTGTGTGGCCTTGGGCATGTTTCTTAACTTTTCTCATTCATCAAAAAGGCAGAGATAAGCCACCTATGGTTCTGGAAGAGATGAAAGGGGGCCCTGAATGTGAGGCCCAGAGGCCCAGGGCCTGGTCGGGAGCACAGCTCCTATCGATGTGGGATTTACGGGAAGCTGGGCATTTACAGAGCCAGGGTCCGTGAGGAGGGTGGCGCAGAGGACGCATCTACACCTGCATACCCCTTAACCTCCACTGCCCCTGCTCAGGACGATTCAGGCATTTATGGAGATACTCAATGCTGGGTACCACATGGGCAACCAACATGACTCGTGCTTCAGATGATACGAATGTCCACAGTGGCAGGGACTGTATCTGTCCCCCATTCCTTGTACTCACAGTGCCCAGTGAAGGGCCCACCCACAGTAGGCCTTCACTACTTAGGTGTGTAATCACACGTGGAATAAAGAGGTTTAAACTCTCCAGCCCCGTAGCTCCCGGCCCTTGCTGTGCATCACAATCAACTATGGGATATTTGAAAGACTCAGCTGAACCAGGCCACCTGAGAAGCTTCTTGGTGGAGGGAAGGTAGAAATAGTGGGAACACAGAAAGGACATTGCTGGTCTTACTCATTGAATAGTAGACTCGAACTTATCCAGCACACAGTAGGTGTGTAAATTTGCTGAGGACACATTTCAGTATTCGATTCCCACTCTACGGATGTGTCCATTACCTCCTCAGGACAAAGTCCGAAGGACGTCTCATGGGACATATACCTCTGCATGGTCAGAGCCCGGCCCTTATTTCCAGCTTCAGTGTATGATGTGCTCTGCTCTGCAGACACTACATGGAAACGGGGCTCTCATTCTGGTCAACTGGTTCTCATCCTCTTGAGTTGCTCTGAGCATCTCACATCCCCTCGCTCTCATGTGGCTGCATGACTTTGCACTTACACTTTGACTCCTTTCTTGGAAATACCTTTGCCCACCTCATCTACTTCCCTAGCTCCAACTCACCCTTCATGATTCAGTCCCCTATGCCGCCTCCTCTGGAAAGCCTTCCTGAACTTCCTACCTCATTGTCCTTAGGCTGTGTGGTTGCACGGCGACCTAAGCAGACCTCATCACAGGGCTTAGCATAATATATGGTAATCACTGTACTACTTAGCTCCTCACTAAACTTCATGAGGACAATGAGCAGTGTCGTATTCACTTCTGTATCTGTGTTTTAACAATATTTATTGTTTATAGTGGATTCCATACAATACATATTTAACTACAGACAATTTGGAAAATGCAGAGACACAAAACAATGAAAAATCACCTATATTCCCTTACTCCACAGAAAAATTAATAATATTTTGGTTTATGTCCACCCACTTCACACACACACACACAGACACATACACACACACTACACTCTTGTGTTTTTATGTTTTGTTTTGTTTTTACAAACAAGAATGACCTCGTGTTCTCTAGCTGCTCCATCTCCCAAGGTCACTGTCAGGGTCCCCAAAGCCTCCCTCACACGAACATAATGGTCTAAGCAGAAACAAAGTCCTCGCTTATAATTGTGACCCTCTTTGAGGCACACTGCTGTCTCTAAAGGTTTTCTGTAGAGAAACCGTGGAGCCCTCAATAAATACTGTTCAAACAAAAATAATGTTTTATAACCTCCTTTTAACAATTTTGAACATGTTCCCATGTCAACAAATATTCAACAAATGAAACATAATACATTAACAATTCAACAGTGTGCCGTCATAGAAGCATACCATAATGTAAGTAACACCTTCATCACTCATATTTGCATGTTTCCAACTTTTCAGTATTATAAACAATGCTCTGATGAATACTTTATTGTAAAATTTATAACACATCTAACATTCTTTCTTTAGATAAAATGGTTAGATTCTAGAATTGATGGGTAAGAGAAGGGGCGTATCTTTACTTCTTTTGAACATATTAACAATCTGCTCCACACAATTGTCTATTTCTCCACATAACTGCCAACACTGAACATGGCAATAGTCTTTTCAACTTAGATAAGTAAAAGCAGTGTCTATGTTTGTGCTTAATGAAAATTTCCTGAATGAAATGAATGAATGAATACATGAATGCAGTGAAATCAAGGCATTAGGAAGAGCGAGGTATAGAAAAATGAGTCAGCTGGCTTTACGTGGACTTAGAAGGGTTATATAGTCTAGAAGTCTGAGGGGTAGAACGAGAGCCCAAGAGAAATTCAGAAATATGGTTCATGTAAGTCAACTGTGATAAATGCATAAGAGGAACAGAGGTACAGGGATTGGGGCACAGAGGAACTCACCATCCCCTGGGAAATGGAAACATGCTTCAGTGAGGGGACTGGCACTTGCCAAGGGTCGGGGGGCATGTCCATGTTCCTATGTGAGCCTAGAAGTCCAGTGCTTATGTGGCCCTGTGGCCCCACTCCTTGCCCCTGACCTTAGATGCCTGCCTATCCGGTTAGAGAAGCCTTCAGCTGGTGCTGTTGCCTTTATAAACAGCATGTGACACCAATCAACAGCAGCATTAGGCCCTCCTCTTCTCCAAGCTGGATTTCATAATCTCTCCAACATGCCTGGTCTCCCTGCACAGGGCCAAGAAGTGATGCATTCAAGGTCACTCCCTACCTTGGGGGCAGCATATTGACTCCGGGTGGGTATGTTCAAGATCAGCACCCTCTGGCTGTGGCAGGGTACTTCCGGTCATGACCATCAGACTAATGTTATTTTCTGTGTTTATAAAAAAATTTGTCTCGCTCTTTAAAGAAGCCAGAATTACTTTAAAAAGTGTTTATGAGTTGTCAGGGTAATAAAATATGAAACACATTGTGAGTCTTTTTTTTCTTTTTCTTTTTTAATTTCACAAAAGGAGTCAGGGAAGGACTCATCTGTTTAGTAAGAAATATTTTGCTCATTAGCTGGTGATATCATTACTCTCTGAAATGAGAAGATTTTTTTGTCAGCATATGGAAATAAAAAAATAGGATTCCATTCTTCTCCCAGAAGTACGATGCAACACTGAAATAATCTCTGGCAGTTTCAAGATTAACTGGTTGTCGCCAGATTTAGAGAAGGATGAGGAGGAGAAAGAGGAGGAGGAGGAGGAGGAGGAGAAAGAGAAGATAATTATGTGATATTTTTATTTGCAAAAAGTATGGGAGAATTTGAGGTAATACTACTTAGCAGTCTTGTCAGCACTTAATTGACTTTAAGAAACTGTTTTTTTTTTTTTTAAAAAAAAAGGAGCAGCAAGCGGACGCTGCCTTCCACAAGAACCTCTATTCGATTAAACCCATGAACTCTGAATTGCTTTTAATCGTCCCCAAATTATGTTGTTACTTTCCCCATAAGGAGGAGGGAGAAAATATAAGACCTCGGAAGTCCTACAGCCACGTCTAGAGAAACTCTGAATGCAGGTAAAGAAGAAAAACTTCTTTTCTTCTCCTGAATGGGGTTAGGGGAGGTAAGTGGAGGAAAGGGAAACGACTTCCTCTTCACCTTGTAAATCTCTGGAAGATTTTTCTTCTGATTGAGGTTGTCGCCTTGCCCATAAGACAGAGAATCCCACTGTTCACATTAAGGTGAATTGACAGAGAAGTGTTAAGAAGGTAGTTAACGGTGTCAGCTGAAGCAAATCTGTGGTGTCAAGGACACTGAAGACGACAACAAAATACCAAACCCACTCATTCCCAAGTGCATTCAAGTCTTCTCACACAGCCTGTGCCATGGAAAAAGGATGATTCAGAATGGGACTGCCAAGTAGGGCAATTGCATGTTCATGTGAGGGGCTAGTTTCTGGAGCTGATGGCAGTTTTCATCCCAGAAGTGGGAAGTCTCCTTAGGGATTGGGCGGTGTTTGCAAAGTCATATTACTTTTATGGCATTTAAGACTGACTGATTCACGGGTCAGGCATGATGACTTTTTGGATAGGGCTGCAAACAACCTTGCCTAGGCACATGACAGTGTAGAAAATGAGAAAATTTATGGAGCGACATGGCAGTAGAGAAAAGGTGCAGACACTAAGTTCTTTCCTCCAGGCAAAATGTGGGCCACCAGCTCAACACAGTCATCTGTCGAAGCTGGAGGCAGGTGGGCCAGTGTTGCCTCCTAAGGTCACAATCTACAACCTTAACATAATTCTCCTTTTGTCTGTGGAATAAATAATAAACAAATTTACTTCGATCGAGTTGCTTCGATAAGCTAATTTACTTACAAATTACAGAAAGCTAGGCTGAATCCTTAGAAAGGAATCATTCAGAACTAGAAAGGTTATTTGTGGTTACTTAATTGGCAAAACTATCAGGTTCATGATGATTGCTGAAAACTGAACCACAGAATATATTTCCCATGACAATTAACAAAACGAGCAACAGCCCCCCTCAAGATATACATATATATATTCACTGTTTTATATATATATATATATAAATTATATATATATATAAAACAGTGAATATGTATGTATATATAAAACAGTGAATATGTATGTATGTATATATATATATATGTATATATATATATATATATATATATATATATATATATATATATATATATATATACATATATATATATATATATATAACAGTGAAAATATTCTACCAAGCATAACCAAATGAAGGCACAAACTCTAATATATTAAACTTTAAAACTCCATGATCAAGGTAAGAAACAAATTTCTGAAGACCAGTGAAAATTGCCCCCTCACTTTTCTGAAAGTCAGACTGGTAGAAACTTCGAGAATTATTTCATATAACCTCAAATTTAAAAGGAAGCAAACTGTGTAGTCTTTTTATCTTTTTCTGACCTGGGGGTAGTGAATATTACTTCAGGAGAGTAATGAGTGGAAAGAAGAAAAGTCATTGGGAAGGCTGATCCCGATTGAAATAATGCTGCTAGAAATTCACCAGGAGCTGGAGAAATGAATTAGGCTATGCCCCACCCAGCCCCCTGCTCATAAACTAAGTCCCTTGAATCACGATGCAGTACATTTAGCAAAAGCTTAGGTGAGAGAAGGCAGAGCCCAGGTATCCCAATGAAGACCACTTTCCACCTCAGCTGAGTTTCCCCTTCTCTGGCCATTACAAGAACAAATATGAATGGACCACAAAATAAAGCCCTAGAGTGTAGCGCAGGAAAAGGGAAAACCATCTATTGTCAGCTAGCATGGCAAAAGGTCAAAAAGGAATCCTCATTTTATCAGCACATATAGAACATTTGACCCGAGCTACCCAGAAATGATCAAAGTGAAAAGAAAATGTATGATAATTATTCAAACTATAGCAATGAGGAAAGAAAAAAAAAAGAAGTATGGTAAAACACTAAGATCCTATCTTTTGATCCCATCTTCCTATCAGAAGAAAATATAATGTAAGAACAGGAATTCTTAAAAGTTGCTTCATTTTATAAAATAATTAGAACACAAATTCGATTAAATGAGACCTCAAAGACAAGGTGAAAAACATAAATGATAATGAATTTTAAAATTGCAGTCATAAGGAAATAAAAGACCAAAACAACAGATTACAGCCAATTTCAATTAAATTTGTAAATAAGAATGAGCAAATAGAATCTATATCCTAGAAGCCAAAATATTGATATAAAGAAAAGTTATATTGTTTAAACTCATTTTCTCACATGATCCACATCTTAAAATTTACCCAGCTCTTAACCTTGGCCTTTGACCTTGCTGCTCCCTCTACCTGTTGCATATTTCTCCTCCTTCTGTTGGTGAACTTTTACTGGGTACCCGCCAACTTCTCTGGAAGGGCTTCCCATACTCCTCTAACTGGGGCTTAATGGGCTTTCTGTGTAGGTGAAATATCCCAGTTAAGACCCCAACAGTGCTATCCACCTGTTCATTCCTTCTTCTCAAATACAAGCACCCATGTACACGGACTGGCATGTAGTAGGTATCCAATAAATGTCTGAATGATGTCTGAATAAAAGAATGTTAAAGATGTCATTGTTTCACCTACACTCTGGGTAAAAAGCACAGGGCAAGAAGTGTCTTTTTAGGAACTAACTAGGCAATGCTGCTAGTGTTATGCTAGTGATAATACCATCAACTCTGGAGTGTGGCACAAAGAAAGAAAGGAAAGGAGGAAGATAAGAGAACAAAGGGATACTGCTATAAAAATCATTCTGTGAATCATTCTGTGAATTCAAATTTGGTTGAGTTAAAACACTGCTTTTCAAATGAGTGTCACTGTCTCATGACTGACTGACTATAGTTCTAGGAGTTTTGCTATAATGGGCAACTATGGTGACTTAACATTCAAATGGACCCTAAATAGGGGATAGGCAGCCTGACAGGCAGCCTGTGGCTTCAATAAGCTGGCTTAGGTTAGAGGTGGCCCTTGGTCTGGATCCTACTCATGAACCACAATAGGGCCTGGTGTATCTGTACAACCCATCCATTATATAAGATCTGGCACTAGGGCAAATGATTTAAGGAGGAATTAACATATGATAGATCAATAGCATTAAACAAGTGATGGAAACCCTCCTACCTCCAATCTCCCCTGAGGTTACTCCGTGAGCAAGATAAGAAACTAGCATGCAAAGCTAAATGCCAATTCCTAACCCAGATTGTGTCACAAATATCTGTACTTAGACAGAATCAGCTAGCAGGGGAAATGTGGTAGGTATATCCTGTCTGCTATCCATGAATTAGGTTGGACAAAGGAAAATGCCATTTTATAGTTCAAAAGTTAGTATCTCCAGTTTCACATGTCTCAACCTAGTAAAAGAAACGACAGACTAGAATGCATCAAAAGCAGTGTTAAGTTTAAATTAATTTTTTTAAAGGTACCCTCAGGTTATGTAATGCCCGAGTATTTCTGTCACTACTTATGTTTGTTCATGGGGCCCTTTGTATGTTGAGGGGAGTCTGCAGGCAGCACATGCAGCTCCCTGTAATGGTACAACCCAGTGGTGATAGAGATGCACCTAGTTAGTTTGCCATGTGCAAAGAGCTCAATATCCAGTTATTTTGGGGCCTGCATGAGAGTGCCCTGTCACCTGACACACCCATGCACTCGAAGAGACCATCTTATTAGTAGTGCATGACCCTTGACAATTTCCGTACAATTTACTGCTTTTTTCCCCCAAACACTACCCCTAAGGCCACTTACCAGACCCACTAACTAAAGCCACTTACACAGTAATACCTTCTGAAACAAAAAATAAACTGCTAATGTGATTGGCCAAAGCATAGCCCAGGACACATGAACTATTTATGTTAAGCTTTTCTGACAAGTCTAGCCTATCTGCTGTGATAAGTATAAGCAGCCACCATGTTGATGATATGTACAAAAACAGCACTTTCTACAGGAACTAAAGTACTGCGAGGATAAGTTAACACAAACTAGAAGATCTTCACATAAAGTAACGGAAGCTGGCGTTCATTGGGTGTTTACTTTGCACCACTTCATCCTTGCAACACCCACATGGGAGAGAGATGCTTGCCCCCATTTTCCAAATGAGGAAACTGAGGCCCAAAGAGATGAAACCATTAGCCCTCAGAGGCAGAATTAACAGCAGATCAGGGATCTGACTCACGTCTGTGAGCTTAACCAGCCCCCTCGCCTGCCCACGCTGGGCAAACGCCTGGCTTTCCTGAGGCCAGAGCCTCCTTCTTGTCTAACTGTTTAAATATCATGATGTTGAGGACTCGGCAAACACACGCCTCAGTCTTTGGCCCTTGTCCCAGGGAGACGGCTGGGATGAGAGGGTGGTGTGGAATAAATGACAAGAGGTCATCTAAGCAGTGGTTCTCAGTTAGCTTATATCCAGTTAGAACAAAATCCATTTTTCTCAAAAGACTTCGCTATGTATATTGTTCCAACGGGCTGACTGTGCCTCTTAGTCTCACCATAAACAGGTCTAAAGAATCATGACATTCACTCTTCTAAAGAGAATTTTAACATTTCATTTTACTATCATTTTAGGTTCAAAATCACTTTCATTAAAATTAAGAGCAATATTTCTTTACATTTCTTCCTGTACATTCCCATCCAGCCAAATAAAAAAGAATTTATAGAAAGTCTCCATAAAAGACTGAGTAATCACCTGAAAGCTTCAAATATACATTAATAGACCGGAATCACTAAATGTTCTTTTTAACATAGTTATATTTAGAAATATTTAGAAAAGTATTAAGAATTTGAGCACAGTTGAGAAATGGGGACAAAGGAATTATGGCTCCAAGAACACAGGACAGAAATGCCCTCAGGCAAATTATCGCTAGTCATATCTTTCTTTATCCTGGTCATATTACAAGTCAAATGAGTAAAACTCTTCTGTTTAAGAAATAAAGAGCCAAAGTATACATGCAATCATCCTGTGTTTAAGTTGTTAATACAGCCATTAAGGCTTCAACAAGCAGAACCATTTTCTAGCCACGAATCAAAACTTACCTTGCCAAATGGGATACTTTAAAGCTATAACTCATATATTAAGAGTTATGGGAAAGATTCTCTAGGGAAAGAGATATTAAAAAAATAAACACCATGAAAAACAAACAATTTACTCAGAAACGTTATTTTTATGCTTGGAATCTATCTTCTCTTAAATTTTCTTATAAAACACGAAAATGTAGGAGAATAAAGGTAGAAAGAAGGTCAATTGTTTTTGTGAGATAACCCTGACTATATCTATAATGCAACTCTCATACTGTGGTATATGTGAATCTTCACATAATTGTTGCATCCAATAAATATTCACTCAATCAAAGTCAGCAAAAATACAAAAATCATATTTTTTTTCACTTGCTGGGAATATCTAAGGGTGAAAGAAAATCTTGCATATTCATTATGAGTTATTTTTTAAAAAATCTTTTGGGATCATATTGCCCCAAATGAGAACGCTATTAGTATTGGTTTATATTTTCTTTTAATCCCTTTGAAATATAAAAACAAAACTTCTGATAAATTTTAATTTATAGATATCGTTTAGAAGTTTGTCCTAGTAAAAGAAACGTATTCCAAATAAACACATTTAAGAATAGCCAGTCTTTTAGAAATCTAAATATATAAATATCTAAAAAGAGCACTATGGCTATATGAATGCCCCTCAGACAAGCAAAAGGCCACACTGCTCTCCTCCCAAAGGGACACTCCGTGAGCGTGCCACCACATTCTGTATTAAGTGATTAAACCATTAGCTGTTTCTTTGGCCACAACAGAAATTAAGCAGTTCACTATAAGAACCACCAAAAAAGTAACTTTATAAAAGATTCTCCAGGCTTTCAGCATATTATCTTCCAGGAAGTTCAAGGTCTAGTCTATGGCAATCTTTTCTTCCAATACATCAAGTCTGAATTCTCTGGTTTAATGACAATGGCTGATATTGAAGCAGGTGTGATGACTGAGAAGTCTCAGGAAAACCCGTTTGCTGGCAAGACACAATGCTATGGTTTATAATTTTAGAAAGCCTCAAAAAGATTTAAGATCTTGCATTATGCCACCCAAAACATCTTATAATATGGTGATATTTTAGGTGAGACCTTGAAAGTCCTCAATCAAGGAAACACTTAAAATAGGATTTTGTATAAAAGTGGAAGAAGTCACCACACTTGGTGTTCTGTTACCCAAAATGCTGGACATAGTTCAACCACATGGCTCACCTGTAAATCAAGCCAGGTCAGCGGCAAAGATATATTTGGAGATGGAATGAAAAGCTATAAAGAGATGTACACACAGATGTAAGGTGTTATTGTAACCCTGCAGTTAGGACATTATAGCATTCTTTGCACAAATATTTCCCAACTCTAAATTTCCCCCAGTGTAAAAGTGATCGGTTATGAAATGATGACTTGCTTTTCAAAATAACTCATAAAATATTTCACTATGGTGAAATATTGGTTCATCCTAATAGGGAACTCCAGATACAGAAACACAATTCCAACTTTTTCTGGAACATATTGTGTATGAACGGGACCAAAATAGATGTCTACAATAAACTCTAAGAACTCTGGTGCTTTATTGGCCTTGTTGCTTTAATTTTTCTTTATGTACTATATACTTAAATGGCATCATAATCCAATAATTTTCAATTTGACATGTTTTTAGAAAGATGTTTCTCTACTGCAAGCTATTTCATTAATATTTAAGCACCAGGTACAGATCACCAACTCTTAACTCCCAATTTTGTAAAACCATAAAAACTATGATTTATCTAAACTTATACCTTGAGAATCAAGTATAAACCCCAGTAAGATGAAGAGCGTAATTCCTTTAAGCATTTTCTTAACCAGAAGGTAAACTGAAGGCACAGAGTTGAAAGCTTAAAATAAGAGCTCAGAACCTTCCCCTAGGAGGCAAATGAAAACAAAATATACCAAAATAAATTTTAAAAATTATAATAAATATTTGGATATTTAACAAGGAATCAAGTTAAGTACTCAAGCAGAAACTCTTTGAACTACTCAAACACACCCAACAGAAGTTTATTATTAATAAAAAGCAGCAGATTCTCTTCTGGCAAAGAGAAAACTGTTTTTCACTTCCCCTGTTAACTATCTGTAGTACTTTACACTCTTGAAAACCAGGAATGTGAATATGGATTAATTGTGAAGCAACACGCATTTATCGAATGCCAGTTATGGGGGAGGGGAGGCCTACGAAATCAATGCAAATGGAATCCGAAAGCATGACAGGCATCAATATAGGCATTGAGATCTGGTGACAAAGGTCTTACGGTCCCTGAAACTTTCATGGCCTGGGCATTCCTGACTATGGCCAGTGAGCTATTTACATCTCAGTATAGGAAAGAATCTGCAGAAAACTGAAAAGCCCTGGTTCTAGCACAAAAGATAACCAAAGAGCCTAATGCATGGAGGCTGCAGCAGGACATGGGGAATTATCTGAAACTAATCACTCTACCAGGCAAATCTAAAATAACCGAGAGGGAGTATTTTGGATGAAGTTTCTTGCCAAGTCTCCACAAAAACACCGGACGGACTAATGTCAGGGTAAGAGAGGCGAGTATCATGTACATCAAGATTGCAATCAAGTTCAAGCAAACTTCAGTGCCAACGGTGGTTGGCTGCAGTAATGAACAGTGACTGGAAGTGGCCTTCGGTGTTAGAAAAATGCACAGGGTAAGTATTACTGTTTCAGAAAACTGTCTCCATTGCTGAGTAGCCTGCCTTTACCTACACCCCTCAACAAAAAAAGAAGTTGTTCTTTTGAGCTTCTGGAAGACTGTACTGGAAGTGGAGGGGGCATATAGTATTCCTGGGCCTTTCTCCAACAGGATGGGCTGACTTTATTTTTGAGCCATCCATGAAGAAACAGTTGCTAAGAAGCTAATAATTTAAGTGTGTGTTTGGCATCTTGTGTGCGTGCACACATGCGGGGGTGACTTTAACCTCTGCACTGCAGTGTGCATACCCATCTCCCTTTCTCCTTACGTCATCTTTGGAGCTGAATGTCTACACTATGACTGGTACATAGCAATTGCTCCACAGACGTCTCCTAAACGAACAAAGAAATGCTCAAGAGACTGAAACGTCCAAACTTTAAGAAGTACCTATTTCATTCTGACAATTCATACTGAGGTGATGGTTCTGAGTCATCCTCTGAAAGGGGTCCAATGTCCCAATACTTAAAGATGCTTTCGTAGCAGTGTGTTCAAAATGCCCAGAGTACTCAATTTATATTAATTTTCTCCTAAATGAGACAAGCCTCTCTCCTCACTATCTACAGTCCTAGTTCTCAGAACGAATAGTCTTATCACTCTTCCCTTGACTCAGAGGCTATTATTCAGGACAGTATGCAGTGAGTTGATACGAAGACCCACTGCAGACAACTGGGTCTTTGTGCTCTCCCCCAAGCTGGGTCTGACTCACATCAGTCCTGAGTTACTGTATTGACTCTGGATGATTCCTTAGGTTCATGATTTACATGTATACTATGTTAGTCGTCAAGAGTTGGGGATAAGGGAACCAAAAAAAGGCACAGTGAAAACCATGGTCACTGTTCTTTTGATTACCTCATAGTCCCAGGACACACTGCTGGCTAGCATAAGACACATTTATTATTATAAATGGTAACATCTCAGTCTCCTTCAGACAAGAGAAAACCAGGCACAGCTTCTAAATTAATAATCTTTTGGAGGTTTTTTTTAGCTGCAATGGAAATCTGGTGCTTGGTTCAGGACATCAGGGAAAAGAAAGTAGTCGGCAGGCTATATTTACCTCTGCTCTGGTAAGCCATCACTTGTTGGTTAAATGCAAAGAAAGGCAGAGACTGAGTCTGTAGTTGCAAAACCTAAAACATGTTCTAAAGCAGCCAGGAAGGATAAACATTCAAATACAACTTTGTTTATTAAGTATTTTCAAACACACTGCATGAGCTGGAGACTGAGTTAGACACTCGCTAGAGACACACAGTAACACAGCATGCCACTCCTGCTCCTGGAGCTCACGACTTCCAAGGAGGCTGAAATATGTATGATAAATTCTGGTACTCTAGGGTAACTGTCAGGCTTCATGGATAAAGCCAGTTTAACAAAAGCACAGAAGAGGAAGCAATCAACTAGACATGATGAGGTTAAAGAAAGTTTCCCAGAGGAGGTGGCAGTGGGCTTCACCATGCAGGATGCATCGATGTTCAACCTGGAAGAGACATTTTAGGTGGAGGAAATTGCTGAATGAAAGCAGAGAGTGTGAAAATAGGAGGTGTATTCAGAAACTCATGCAGGGCCCAGTGTGGCTGCAGTGGAGACTATTTGGGGAGAAGGTGACAGATGAGAGTGGAGAAATTGATTAAGGCAAAATCACATGGGGTCTTGAGTGTGCCAAAAAGTTTGTAATGTATCTGATAGATACATTACTGGAAAACAATCAGGCTTTTCTGAAATATAGGATTGCAAGGAAAGAGGTATATGTTTAAGAAATAAGACTGGTTGTATGTATATAAAATATAAAATAGAAATAGAAATTCCAGAAATAGAAATCCCAGAAATAAACCCTCATTAATTTTCAAAAAGGGGGATGAGACCACTTAATGGGGAAAAGGACAGTCTTTTCAACAAATGGTTCAGGAAAACTAGATATCTACCTGCAAAAGAATGAAGTTGGATTCATATCTTACATCAAAGACCTAAACTTAAGAGCTAAAACTATAAAATTCTTAAAAGAAAATATAGGAGAAAAATCTTGATGACATTAGATTTGGCAATGATTTCTTGGACTTGATACCAAAAGTACAGGCAACAAAAAAAAAACAACCATAAATTGGACTATTAAGAGTCTGCAAAGGCAACCTAGGGTGGAAGAAAATATTTAAAAATCACATATCTGATAAGAGATTAACAACCAGGATATATAAAGAACTTCTACAATTTATAATGAACAACAAAACAACCCAATTCTAGAATAGGCAAAGAACTTGAATAGATATTTCTCCAAAGATATGCAAATGGCTGATAGGCACATAAAACCTCTTAGTCACCAGGGAAATGCAAATCAAAACCACACTGAGGTACGAGCTCACACCCATTAGGATGACTATTATCATAAAAAGGTGGGGGTGCAGGGGGCTCACAAGTATTAGTGAGGAATTAGAGAAACTGCTGTCAGGAACGTAAAATAGTACAGACACTGTGGCAAACAGTATGGCGGTGTCTCAAAAAGTTACACGTAGAATTACCTTATGACCCAGAAATTCCGCTGCTGGGTATATGCCCAAAAGAATGGACAGCAGGGACTCAAACAGATACCCGTATACCAATGATTGTAGCAGCAGCATCATTTGTAACAGCCCCAAAGCAGAAATACTCAAGTGTCTATAAACAGATGGATAAACAAAATGTGGTCTATACATACAGTGGGATAAGCATCCCACTTACTCATCCACAAAAAGGAATGAAGTTCTACTACATGCCGCCACATTTACCAGAAAACACTGTGCTAAGAGAAATAAACCAGACCCAAAAGGACAAATATTTCATGATTTAAGTTATACGAGGTATCTAGAATAGTCATTCTTAGAAACAGAAAGTAGAATGGTGGTTGCCAGGGACTACGGGAAGGGGAGATTAGGGAGCTACTGTTTAACAGTGATAAAATTTCTGTCTTCGATGACAAAAAAGTTGTGGCAGCAGATTGTGGTGATGGTTGCACAGCACTGTCCATGTACTTAATGCTACTGAAATGAACACTTAAACGTGCTTATAATGGTAAATTTTAAGTTATGTATACTTTACTACAATTGGAAAAAAAAACCAGTACTATTCTGTTGAAGAATTTCTATCTGGTAAAGAAAACTGAGTTAACATGTAAAAAGAGACACTCCTTTTCAGATCCAGGTGGGAGTTGGGAATAGTGAGACAAGACAAAATCGCAAGGCCAAACTTGTGCAGGCGAAGTGGCCAAGGTGCTCAGAGGGAAAGCAAACTTACATTGCAGTTTGACGAGCCATCGAATGTGGGGTAAGTACCGTCTGGCCAGTCGGTGGGGTCCAAGGCCGCTGACTGCCGGTGCTGGGCCTCATACTCCTTGAGCTGTCACAAGAGGAAAGGAAAGATTGAAATGGAAATAATGGCCAATACTGTCTACTACGCAGCAAAGGGAATGCTTTGGGCACCTTCTTCATGCCACGGTTGGTGACAAAGGGCCACTAAAGACAAAGTTCTCAAAACCCTGCCCTATTGATTTTCATCTAAATCAAACCAACAGACACAGCCGACTCTTTATTTTTGATCAATGTTCCAAAAAGAACCTTGATCTCCCCACAACATCAAAATTCATCTTGCACAGCTGGCTTGTAAGTTCTAAAACAGAAATTGTCCGTAGTTTGGCTCCTGAATTCTCTCTTTGTAGAAGACACAAAGTGGTAGACTATGAACATTACAGTAAAACAGAGGTGGAAGGCTGAAACTGATTTATAAAAATCACTTGCTTTTCTTGTTCTAGACTGCTTCAAGTTACCAGTTCAATGTTATCACTCAATAAACGTTATGGGATGTATTAGGGACCATGTGGGTAAAAGGAAAATATCAAGGTATCTAGAATATGTTCAGAGACATTTAAAGTTGAGGTTAGAGACTAGGTTTCCACTTTTTGGAGAACACAAAGACGAGTGAAATATTACAGAATATTAGCAAATTTAATGTAGCAGAATTAGGTGAAGGATCTTTCCCAGTGGCAGATATGAGAAGTTCCAGGTGTGTTTTAACAAAACACGTAGAAATTTAACTCTGCTACATAATACAATGAAGCTGTCACTGCATCAGAATTCTACTTTACAGCAGTTTTTAAATAAATCATGTTTCATCAGTGAAGCCACCAGAAAACAGAAATGGTCAGACCTGACAGGCCAGGAGGTGGTGTTCGAACTGTCCTCAACCACTGGAGCTATGTGGACGTGACAAAGCCACTACACTGACAACGTCCCCTCTAGCAACTTTCCAAGGGACTACTTCTATTATGAAATATTTTTCTGTGCATACATGTGACAGGAGATGGACCAGGGGCAGGTAGACAGCACTGATTAATGGGTAAGAGCTTAACAGCAGAACTCAATACCAGCTAAAAGCTCCTGGGCAAATTACTTAACCCATCTGTGCCTCAGTTCCCCCACCTGGAAAACAGGGGAGGATCATAAAGCCATCTCACAGGATGGTACCTAGATTTAAGTAAGATATGTAGTAAAGGTCTGAGCACACTGAACCTATGCAATAGACTTATTTTCACAGCATTATTAGTATCACCCTGTGGTTTCAGATAAATGAGAGCTCAAAGTTTATACCAACTGCAGGTATTTGCGCTTTTGCAATCTGGGACACTAATATCACTTTACTCTTTCTAGTACAACATTAGGGGCATTTGTATTGTTCTAACCTTTGTAATACATTTAAGTTACGTATTAGAGTGCTCCTTCCTTCCAGATATATTGGTTTCTCAAATGCTATCATCTCCATGTATGACTGGAATGGATCTCAGGTGAAATATGGTGTTATCATTTATTTTCTCCAGGTCTATGCTCTACTTTTATACCCAACCTTAGTCCCAATTCCTAGGAGCCACTAAATGAGCTTCATCTTTGAAACCTAGACAAAGCAAGACAAATTTCTAACTAGTCTATTAAAAACAAAATTATTGTTTTTCTTCTGCTATCTGTCCATTTCCATCACTTCCTTTGGGACCTGAGAGAGCACGTGTGCTTCTTCTGACAGAGATTCAAATATGTGCTCTGTCCAGATTTGCCACCTATTTTTTTAAATTATCCTAATTTCAAAATGCTATTTTTTTAAAGATCCCGTTACAAAACAGGATTGCTAAAATTTTTTTAAAGTGCACTTTACAGGGAGAAAACAGCCTGGTTATTATTTACGTAATTACATTTTTGATATTCCACTCTGCTCCTGAAGATGTTTTGGCTTACGTATAATTTCAAAAAGGATAACAATTTACTATTTCATTTAAAAATTTATATATTTTAAAGCAACTTTGTAGAGTTTCAGTTTAATTCCAGAAGTTTTAAAATAATATTTTAAAGAGTGTGTGAGTGTGTGTGTGTGTGTGTGTGTGTGTGTGTGTTTGCATCTGTCTGTCTCTCATGCATTTGAGGAGGAAACACTCTTTACAAATTGTTTTCCCTTGCCTTATAGTTTTCTTACAGTTGAAGTCTATGACATGAGTCTTATGAGGGGATAGACATCTTTAGTAGATTAATGCTTACTCTATTTTAAAGACCTTTAGGAAGAGATATTCTAAAATGTGCCCACCTGTATGAGTGCTTATTACAAAGAACATTTACATTATACTATTCTAAATCCCCTCCAGCTGCAATTTTAATTCATTTCCTCTTATTCTGTTCTCAGTTGATATTAAAACAAAACAAAATAAAACAAAACACTCATCTGTACTTCATATAGCTGAGGACAGTGGTTAAATTATTTTATACCTCTTTTCTGAGATTAATCCTTTCCAATTTCACCTCATTAGACCTTCTAAAAAAGAAAAAAAAAAAACACTTCCATCACTTTGTTGCTCCCCTATGGACCGTCTGACCCTCTCCACGAGTCTCTCTAGTTGTTCAAATCTCTGTGATCGATGCACAGTAGCTGCTGTGAAGAAGTAAATAATATATATTGGGTTCCAGTTCATAATTTGGTACTGTGGTATACCAGATGTCCAGAATGCCTTTATAAAATGGTTTACCTCCCCTCCAGTTCCTGTAGGTATGGGCTCACACCTGTATCCTACTCTGGAGAACTATCCATGGTTGATAAGAGCTGTGTCTCCAGAGGTGCTTAGAAGACAACTCCGTCCTCCCTATCAGTTTTCAGCATCTTATTCTCTGGTATGATAAACTCTACAACGCAATTCACCTTCCAGAGAGCCCCACTCCCTGAGGAATTGGCTGAGGCTAGACTTCTCCTGAGATCTCATCTCAGTCCAGCTTCTGCCTCTCCTGCTTCCTCCCCTCGCTCAGAGTTTCCTCCTGAAAACTATCCTTTAATAAATCACTTGCACAAGAATCCCCATCTCAGGCTCTGCTTGTAGGGAACTTGACATAAGACGGTGTTAAAAAACGTTCACAGAGCCAAACATCAGTCAAATTAGTGACATGCATTAAGAACTTCTAAAAAAAATTTTAAGAACTTTATTTTAGACTTTCACACAGATGTGCCCTTGTGGAATCAGATACATATTTAGCAAATGTATAAACATGTAATATTTAATAATTATATCATTACATAAGCAATCTTAAGTATTAATAATTATATATTTTAGAAAATACAATTATTAAATCATAGTCACAGATCTATTTCTACAGACAGTGCTTCTAGTTAAAAAAAGTGAGTTTATTCCCTACTCTCCCATCCCCACTCACACATCATAAAAATCACCCCCCAAAATGAAGAGCCTATGGCTTCCAAGTAGCTCACGGGCTTTCTAAAGCTTGCAGAACAAGTCCAAGATGTGACTACCCTAAATTTACTTGCCAAGAGCTTTTTATGCTCTTAAAATTAGCACCTGGAAATTGTGTTATTTAGAATATACCAATTACCTAGATCTCCCTAAACAATTTTTTTTTTTTGCTAATAAGTCTGACTTCCTTAAAGTACACATAGTAAGTATCCATCATAAAACTACTAGAAAATGTTTGAAATGCCATTAGACTTGATGGAAATATTCAGTTAATAAAATAAAAAAAAAATCATAAGTTAAGCTGATGTCTTTTTAAATGACACACTCAAAAAAATACACTGAGTTGTTTCATAAACTTGATGCTCTTTAAATGCTTGTGCAACTTGTAGTAGTATTTTATATACTACTTCTTCATAGCCTTTTTCATTGGAATCTTTATATCGATTACTGGGTTTTCAGGGTATGAATCATGGCCACGTACTTCACAGTGGGAAAATATCCATTGATAAGATCAAATTAATATGAACAAAAACATAATAGATCAATTTGTCTTCTTCTTTGAAACACAGACAAAAATTTCCCCAATACATGGATGTAACTGGGGGATACACCCAGCTCCAAATGGCACACAGGCAAATTTCTCCCTGATGCTGAGTTGTCCAATTAGGATTAAAGTCTAGGTACTTTATCCACCGGGCTTTAAGCCTCTGATTGACAGAGGGAGAAACGCAGCCCTGATGTCATGGAGGACCGTTCTCATCATGGGCATTACAGGAAGTCTAAATCTTAATGTTTCTTTCATACAGTAATCAAGTAAATTTGCATCCATGAGCTGGTCATAATTTCAAGACTATTTTCTGCTCTAAATAACATTTTTTTTTGAAGTCCTTTCTCTCTTCCAAAAAGAAGCCCATCCAGGCACTAGTAGTTCAGGACACATGCTTTACGTACAGAATCCAGTAAAGTTTAAAGAAGGTTGTCAATTTTTTCTTCAACCTGTGTTTCTGGATTGCTATGTAGAAAATATTCTTAATCTCTTGATGAGCTCTGTCCTGAAACTAAGCAAAGGCAGCCGACCTGGTAACAGACAGGCTGCACGGCTAAAAGCTCCACCCAAAAATGCATACGGATGTGCCACCTTCTTCTGGCCATGTAAACGATGGCTGGCTGCTAAAATTGTGAGCTCAGAAAGAGCTTCGAACTTTTTCTCTCCCCTAAGCTGAACGTATTCCTTTGTTTCTTTTTCCATTATAGAAATGTGCTACTTAAAGTGGACCAAGTTAAGACCACTTTTAACATTTTCTTCTACTCTAAGAAAATTGGATTAGGTTCACCATAGGCCACTCTCTTCCCAAACACAGGTGCTGTCAGACAACTGCAGACATCTCTGCATTCAGATCTTCGTTTTTACAATTAAAAAAGCACTGCAGCGGCATCACATCCCAGAAGGTAAGTAAATGTCTTGCCTATCATGGTCAAACTACTACAGGTCCATATTTCTCATATGTATTTTCTAGGAACTCAAATGGACTTTTCCCAAAAGCTATGGTATATTCAAGGAATAGAATCGAAAAGAAAAATGTACAGTGGGCTTTTTGCTTCAGCTGGCAGCTAGGTTAGGTGGCTGAAGGTATGGTGGAATGGACAGACCAGGCTGAGAGTGAAGGTACAGGCAGAGGTGATCAGCAGTATGGACAGGAGGTTGCCACTTGTCACCTGCTCCATCACTGCCCCAGCACTACTTTGGTCCACCAGAGATGCTGGAAGTTAAGATCACCTCTGCTCTTGTGACTTGACAGAGCAAGCGAAGCTAGAAGATGGGCATCTGGAGATGGCCCTGGCTCTCAAACCCAGTAACATCTTCTACTCTCCTCAAGTTCTTCTTTTTTTCTTCTTCTTTTTTTAAACATTGTCTCTCAGCAACAAATTAAACCTTTTTTCAAACTAATGAGGTTGAGAGTCCAATCTACTGAACTAAATTAAGTTTGCTTGTCAGTGATAAGATTATAGATCTTCAAGCTTCTGCTTAATGATAAAGTCATAACTCATTCAATGGTTCCTATGACTTGAAAGTTTTCACTAAACCTTCCTAATTTATAACTTGCCCCACACAGTACTGAAGCAACTGTTCAAACTGAAAATCCAAGAATCAATCAGTCAGTCTTCTGGGCAATAACAAAGCAGGAAATCCTTTAATAATTGCTACCATAAATGCTACTCAAGTGTCCTAACAGTTAATTAGTCTTCTCTTAGTGCCTAAGTTAACTCTGAGGAAAAAAATATGACACAGTAAACTGTAATTAATATCAACTTAGAAATGAAGTAAGCAAAAATTTTAAGGCATATCTAAAGCTTTAGAGTATTCAAAGTATAGTTTGTGGAAGTATCTTATATAACTGATGTTCATAATGATTGTAACATATTTATTTTTATTTAGCTTTATCTAATTTTTATCAAAATTACATTCTTATCAATCTTTTTGGAAGGCTTGTGAACTTTTGTTTTCTTCATTAAACTGGTCCAACCTCAAATATATTTGCTATTCATTCATTCATTCATTCATTCATATGTTCAGTGAATATGGAAATTTC
Source organism: Macroglossus sobrinus (assembly GCA_004027375.1). Classification (NCBI taxonomy): domain Eukaryota; kingdom Metazoa; phylum Chordata; class Mammalia; order Chiroptera; family Pteropodidae; genus Macroglossus; species Macroglossus sobrinus. The sequence continues at coordinate 992,444 of PVKZ01000283.1, forward strand.
ACCTCATAACATGAAATGCTTTTATTAAGTAAATAGAATGGAATCAATATTTTTATCTGATAACATGGGTGACCACCAAAAGTAGCATCAAAATACCATTCCGACTAATATATTCCTATACCCTTTGAAGCTCCCAATCCTAGTTCATCTAAGCTGCTTTAATAAATTACTATAAACCTAGTGGCTTATAAAACAACAGAAATCTCTCAGTTCCTGGGGCTAGAACACCCACGATCAAGGTACTGGCAGATTTAGTGTCCAGTGAGGACATGCTTCCTGGTTCACAGACAGCCGTCTTCTCGCCATGTGTCCTTACATGAGAGAAGGGGCACAGGGAGCACTTTGGGGCCACTTTGATCCCATTCATGAGGGCTCCGCTAGGGTGCCTTAATCACATCCCAAAGGCCCCACCTCCAGATAATAACCCATGGAGCATTAAGATTTAGCATATGAATCTGGCAGGAGGGGCACAAATGTTTAGGCTAGACGTTTTTTAAATGCAAGGAGGTCAAGGACTCACAAATGTAAACCAAATATCTTCCCTCTTACCCTAGCGAGTGCCTCTTCAATGGTGATCATCTTCTCCTTGACCATCATCATCAGCTGAATCCGTTCCTCATCACTCATTGTTATCTCGCTTGCCACATAGCCCACATCTTCTCCTAGAGATCGAAGATAGGAACAGGAATGAAAACAAGGAAGATAAAGCAGAATGCTGGTCTTGAAAGTTCGTCATCTCAGACTACAGAAGGGCGTGGTTCGGGCACCGTCCCTGGTGTGCGTCATCGACGGAGCAGCAGGAGCCGGAGAGGCCAGTGGGCCCAGCTCTGTTGCGAAACAGGCTCCAAGCACAGCTATGGATGTGACCAGTGGAAGAGCAAATCCTCTAAAAGCTGAGCTTTTGTGATGGAGGAGTTCTGTGATCTCGTAGAGGAGTTTTGGAGGAAAGCTGACAGCCAGTGAAAGATGGGGCAGAGACCTAATTTAAAGCTAGAGCAGATAAGAATTCCTTAGGCTCCTTGGCCGAGGGTTCCTATGTCCTTCCATTCTGAATATTAATGAGAAGAAAATAGTTTTGTGAGGAGGGAAAGGGAGCCCTCTGCCATTTCAGAGAAAGGTAACATGGCAGAGTCAGCTGCACCACACAACCTGCAGCCTGTGGAAACCCTAGATGCCTACCGAGCTGTCTAACTATTGCTCCTTAGAGGATAAGGGCAAAGAAGTACAATCACAGATACGAAACATTCTGAGTTCACTGGAAGAAAGGGATTAAATGTGTTTACATCAGAATGTATCACCGTCATAAATGTTCCCAGATTGTGACGGGGAAGTCGACTTCCAACTTGAAACTGAGGCACCCAGAACTGCGGAGGAAAACAGAGTCCCCATTACGTTTCCCCGAAAGTGTTTTTCTACAAAGCAGACAGACTGCCGCGACCTCTAACACACGTGAGGCGCATTAGCCTACGAGCCTCCGGTCAGCGCGTGGAGAAAGATATGTCGCGGAAAGTCAGATGTCACATGCACACTGGGAATAAGCCCTTGTGCCAGTGCTGTACCCTCCTCCTTCTGCTCTGTCTTTCCTATTATACCTTACTGGCTTCGGTATCATCAGGCTGCTCAGTTGTGGCTTAACCTGCCCTCGGTGTAAGGGGACAGAGTAGAAGAGGGTGACTGCAACACGTGCAGGGACGCTTTTCAGTGGGGATCTACCCTGGGATTTATGTTCTGTGTTTCCCCATCTCATTTCCATTTTGCAACCGATCAGTCCGGGACTATCACTCGGGTTCCCTTCGCCACTCCCCTCCTTGCACGGGAAGAATGAGGGAGTGTGCTAGGGGAGGGGATGCCTGCTCGCTTGACTCGATTTACTGTCTTTGTCAACTCTAGTGGTGGAGCGGGTAACACCAAGTGAGCTGCTCAGCTATAGGCTTTGTCCCTGCATCTCTCCATCGCCTTATCTCTCGCTCTCTTTCTCCTTTTTTTTCTTCCTAAAAAAAGACTCTGTTAGAATCCAAGGTGTACTTTGAATCACAAGTGATCCTGGGTGTGTACCAAAAAGAAAACCTGGGGATGTTTCAGAATAACTCCCTTCGAGCAGGACAACTGAAAAAAAATAACCCCACCAAAGGCTGCCAAAGAACCCTGGTGTGCTACGGGCGTACGTGCTGTGCGTGTCCACGCATCTCATGTCCCTGCGTATAAAAAACTGCAGAAGTGCCCTCAACAGGGCAGGATGCTGAGACTTTAGAAATCAAGTTGTGTCACTGGCAAGCAACTAAAAATTTTCATCTGACGATCACCCCAGTGAGTGGACCCGACTCTGGAAGCGGCTTCGTTTCCGTTTCCTCTCTCAGTACTGGGGAAGCAGAAATGACGTAACTGGGCCTCAAATGGATGACGTGTTTACTTACTATATAAACAACAACAAAGACGCAGCCCAGAGGAGGGCAGGACTCCCTGCACAAAGCAGCCCAGGCAAACTCCCATGATGTCAGACCCATGGAGTGTTTCCAGGGTCAACAATACCGTCGCTGTCCCTGCCACAGACAAGTGTCAGAAGTTTATAACACTGCAAGGGCCTCAAGTGGCGGGAAAGTGGGCAGGGTCCAAAGTCAACAAATGATAAGCCCTTTTAGGGGAAATTCTGGCGAGTAAAGGTCTCCCTGAAGTCTGTGACGAAGAAAATTAAAGATCTGGTCTTTGTTGGCAGATCTATGAAAAGCCTGCCAACTCTTCCCATTTTGTTTTCTCTGATTAAAAAAAAAAAAAAGAAAGAAAAAGAAAAAAAAATTCCCACCGGGATGAAGTTTTAAAGTAACGCTAGGAATGTCAGAAATGCTCCACATTCTGTGGGCATATGCGAGGAGTTATTCGAACTTGCAACATCCACTGAGATTAGAGGCACAGGATTCTTAACATTTGAGAGTTAAAAGGCCCTACTGTCCGCCAGCTGTGTTTCCGTACCTTTTGAAGTCTGCCTCATTATTCCTTTCTGGTTCTTTCGGAAGTTCTGCCAGAAATACTTATTTTTCTTCTTCCAATCTACTTTTCCTTCAAAAAAAAAAAGGAAAAAAAAAGACATAAGCAATAAATTCATTAATCACAAAAGTAGCTTCTTCCTTATAATTCAAAGCTTGTAAGAATACTTTGATTTCACAGAAAACCACAGCTTTTCTCTTTCAGTGTGTGAAAGCCTTGGAAATGCCTATAAAGTTGTTTAAAAGAAATGCAAATTTCCTAGTAGCCAAAAATGATGCAGTAGGGATAAGAGGAAAAAACGAGGCAACATCAAAAAGGCAGGCAAAACATGCATTCTTGAATTCTTTTTGATGTTTGTTTAGCTAGTCTGTCTGACTCTGCCTTGTCTTGTGGTGTAGTTCCCCCTTTTGCTCTCAGTCACAATGATTTTAACTAAAACACTAACAGGGTACTTGAAGAAGTTAACTTTGTTTTGTCATTATTCTTTGTGCTGCTCTAACCCTTCATTTATTGCTGTTACCCAAGATTTAATGAAGAGGACACAACGGCTGGCATGTCCTGTGCATAGTGGTTCCCAGGGCTGGTTTCTTGTTTGTCATGAAACCACCTCTCTAAGGTGTGGAGCTTGCAAGGGTCTAGCTGTGGCACAGGTGAGGGCATGACTCCGACCTCTCTGGCATTCAGGCTACCTGGTGACCTATCTATACCTTACCCAAGGGACAATGACAAGAAAAGCAGACTGCCATGCTGCTGTAACATCTCCCAAATGCGTCCCCCTCCTTCCCATCCTTCTCAGACTGTTCTGGGTGAGTTTCAAGTGAAAACAAATTCTTGTCATAGCTAGGGAGAGTTTTCTTATCTGGCAGGGTTCTGATCATTAATTATATCTAATACCTTTTGAAAAGTAAAGAGAAAGGGGGCGAGTAAGTAAAATGTATCTGCTCTCACGTAGACATGGCCACTCAGAGCGGCAGCATCGTCGCTGCTTGGTGTCTGGCTGCCCCACGGCTTACGGGAACAGGGCCCAGCAGAGTGGGCACTGTTTGTGTCCACGGTCTAGACTGGTGGTGCCAGGCAATGCTGCACAAAACAGACATGTGGAAACCCCTGCTAGAAGGGGCATCGTCTAGCAACATGGGAGGCCCTCATTTAAGTTCTGACAACCCACCGAGCTATGAGAATGGAACCAGAGATGCTAGCCTGAGACTGCCTATGTACGCGGAATCTTGAAGGCAAGTCTGATAGTGTCTGCTGCCTTTGGGTTAAACACTACAACAAATATCAGCCATGAAAGCTTAAAGTAGAAGTGGGATTATTGCTCATTCAGCCTTTCTTTAGGGAAATCTGGGCATTTAATGTATTTCTTTGACTATAAGCTACACTCTCCCTTCTCCCATTTTAATGTTTTGAAAAGGAGGTGCAGCTTAAAACACAAATGGTAACAGCTAACATTTAGTTAGCACCTACTACATGCAGGTATCTTGCTATCTAATGGCATATCTGAACATAAAATGTATTATTGTTCCCCTTCAGTGGATGGCAAAACCAAACCTCAGGTATGTGCCTTGCCCAAGGTCATAACTATTAAGTTAGCAGAGTCATAATTCAAATCCAAATCGAAGCCTGCTTTGAGCACTTATATTCCTAAATCCTAATTACTTTGCCAGGCTCATGAGTGTATTTCGCAATCAGGGAAATGTGAAATCTATAGCACCTTCAAGGTACACAATCACTGAATCAAAACTTCCATATAGAAAGATTTATTAAGAAAATGATCAGGGATAGGCTCGAGAATTTTCACTGTAGCGTCATTTCTCTGTGGTAGAGAAAAAACTGGAAATAAATGTTCAGAAAAAGAAGCGACAGCTTGATTAAATTATGGCACACCCAAAATGAATAATATATTACATAGACCTAAGAATTTTACTATAAAGAATACTTAATCATGTGGGAAAATGCTCAGGACATAATTTAAAAAAAAATAGTATAGGGACTATGAACCCTATTATTATTATTTTTTTAACCCATACAAATACAGAAAAAAAAATGAGAAGAAACCTGTACATCAACATCTTAAAAGTATTTATTTCAGGGTACAAGGCTTCTATGCTGTTTTTGTATTTTCGTATGTTTATGCGTTCCCTAAAGTAGTAAATTAATTAAGTAGTTAAATCAAGGAAAGTGGTACTGACCTACAGAGCCGTCTTCCGAGTTTGACTTATGAAGAGGGTTCCTAGAAAAGAAAAATGAGCCTGATTACCAGGGGGCTCTGCCTTCACGAGAGAACTGATCCACCCCCTCGCTGGGTAGACACAGCACTGATGCGACTTTGCAGAACCAAGGAAATTTTTATAGGCCTTTTCTAGCCATCAGCTGCCTTTCCAGAAACAAACTCATGAACGGTTTGTCAACGTTAAAGACTCACTCCAGGGTAAGACCTGTATTAAATGAAGAGGAGATGGGCTTCCGTAGGTGATCACTGAAGCACCTGCCATTGATGTGAACTATTAACTACAGCTTTAAGTTACTGTTATTGAAAAGTCTCTTGTGTAAGTGGGAAAGAGAAGTTAAATAGTAATAATAGTAATACATATAACTGGCACCACAAATGTCACTCAGGCCAGAAGGTGAGTAAAGTGGTCAGCTGTAGGAGAAATAAATAGTGAGGTTCCCCAAACAACAGAGGTCAGATGCCCCAAACAGAGGGAACAGCTCCTCTGTCAGTTGCTGGCATTGTCTGTCTTGCTACACGTTCCAATGTTCAAAAGGAAGCCAAAACCTGCATCTTTTCAATGAGAGCTCCCCATTTTTAAGTGATAGCAAATAACTCAGTGATTTTTAAGATGTATCCAAGTTAATCAAGACATGTGTGGTTCTCAGATTTGGCCCAAGCCCTGCCCCACTCTGGTTGCTGGTTTGACCGCTGATAACAGATAACCTCAAATAACCCTACACGTGAACACAGCCCCAAATCAAGTAAGCAATCATTTCTCCAAAATATAAATACTTAGGTTTACAATTTTTCATTATTTTTATCTACTTCCTTCAAATTTTCATACATTTTGAATAATTTAGGCTCAGGTTTGCACTTCGGATCTCTCCATTTTCTAAGTGCCTCTACTAGACGTCACTTGCATTTCTCTAAAACGCCACCAGATGGTACTGTAGATTCTTTATTTATCTTGCCGTGGTCTACGGGGGTTTTATTTTCAAAATCTCACAAGTTTGCCATCTAATTACTGGCCAAAGAACAACAAGCCGATGTTTCAAAGACGGGAGAGACTCCCCGACTCATCAATTTGAAAATGACACCGTATGAAGTTTAATTTGGATGCAGTGAATTGTCCCAGCAAACAGGAGCTGGCAGAGCGGCGATGCAAAACGCCATCTCCTTTCTCCTTGAGACTGATGATAAAATTCACCCCGCGGGAGCAAAACACCAGCGATGAAACCAAATTCCAAATTTGGATGGCAGCAGGTGGAAGGGGTCATTTACTGATCTCCTAGTGGAAGAAATTAATGCTCAGAAGTCGGTTCCAAAGAGGCCTTCTAGTAATACATCCTTCTTCCAGCCGGACGCCCCAGGCCTGAAGACGACCGCTCTGGAAGCAGGTTGCCAGCCCTTTTCCACCCATTACTTTCATTGTCAAGAGGGTAAAAAGAATGGGAATTTCGGCGTAGATTTCAATGACTGGGAAGCAATAACAACGTTCTGTTGCACTCTGAAAATCGATTTAAACATTTAATAATTATCAAGTTCAGCATTTAATGTCTCTGATCTCAATCTTAGTAAGTATATTTTCATCAATGACTATGACTATTAGACCCCAAAACTGCTTAAGTGTAAACATTTGTCTCAAGATCCCTAAACTCCTTTAGCTCTCCCCAAAGGCCAAATTCACTTAAGAAAATTCATAAGGGATTTATGAATTTGATAAAAAAAAAAAAATTCCAGAGACAGCCATCTCCAGAACTTAACCAAATCCCTTTGTCCTGCTTTAGTCTTCAGCAAATTCTACATTAAGTTGCTTCCTCCCTTTGTTTCCTTTCTTTTCCTTTCCTTTTCCTCTTTCCCTCCTTACCTCCTTCTTTTCCTTCCATTCATTTATTCAATTAATATTTATTCAGCCCCCATATGAGTGTGGCATCCTTTGAGGCACTGAGAACAGAGGTAAACGAGATGGGTAAGATTCATATTCTCTTGGAGCCAGAATGGGAGAGAGAAGCAAGGTGGGGAGGGGCTGCAGATCAATTAGTGGGGGAAAATTCGGATGGGATGGACAGAAAAGGCCTCCCTGGAGAGGTGACAGTTGAGCAGAGACCTAAATGATGAGCTGACCTGACAGGAAGGACCCATATGGGGAAGACTGGGTAGGGAAGAGCAGAGGGGGAAGCATGAGGTCTGCACTGGTCGCGTTAAGTGTGAGGTGGTGGCTGAGCTCTGTAGAGATATCAGGGAGATTGTTGGCTATGTGAGTCTGGAGTTCAGGGGACTTGCTGAGGACAGGAGATAGACATTTGGAAGTCACTTGCATAGTGAAAGCCAGGAGAGCAACTGAAGTCTGAGTTCAAGGGCAGTCCAATCTTTAGGAGTCGGAAAAAGGTGAAGCAAGCGATTGGACTAAAGGGGAATGGTCAGTGGGGAGAAGGAAAACCGTGAGAAGATGATACCTTTTACCTTTTCTGGCTAGGATAATATTACAATCCATTTTACACCAATTATATTACTGTCTCAAAGCCACATACGGTGAATTCTAGGTTGCTTTATTTGCTCTTCTATTGAGTCTATTGCTTCACAATGGAGAATCTCAGAAAACCACAAAGGGAGAAACTCACAAAGCTCGAAAGGAACTTCTTCACATCCCTAAAGAATTCCACCTCTTAAAGAAGACCTCACATCGACCCTCTCAACACAGAACAGAATTATCACAAAGGCCTGGGAGTGATGACTTGCCAAGGACACAGAGCTGGGCAAGGGTTTAACTCAGTTTAGAAGCCACATCTCTGAGTCCAGAGTTCAATGCCTCATCCACTTCACCGTATTGTTTCTTTATTTGCGTAACAGAAATTCACGTTATATTATGTATTGGCCCTGTTCTTGCATAAATTGCTGGAATGACACCCAGACGAATCGTGAAGACAGAGCATGTTTTCAATACTAAATTTGAACATGGTCTGTGGGTTTATTAAAACTAAGTATTTCAACAACACTTTTCAGGATTTGATTGTGTTGCAATTACATGACCCTCTTGTCTGCTCTTTGAAGGAAATGGAGCCAAATAATTTGGCTCGAACTCATTTTTCTTCTTATGTCTATTTATATACAAATAGTCTAAGGTACCTCCAGGCAAAGACAAGTCTATCTCATTGTTACATACTTAAGTCTGGGCACACCAGGAAAGCAGAATGAAAGCCCAAGCATAAAAGAATTCCTAAAATAGACTTCATGTTTTTGTTTTGATGGACAGTCCAGAAACTTCATTATAACCAAACAGAAAAAAAAAATTTAAAAAAAAAAACTGTTATAACCCAATTTCTGAGATAGGAGCATGTGTTATACGTTACTGGAAAATCTATACTTAAGAGAATTTTAAGGCTCTTTATCTTGAGTCTCCGGAAATACAATTCTCCATTAGTTTCTTTCCTGCTGAATTTTGAATCAGGGCTTTTGCTGTGTCTGAGTCTTTTCCTGCATCATCCCAGGCCTGCCAAGGCAGCCTCAAAGCCAGCAGTGTTTTATTTTCAAGATGTAGAAAAAGGACTGAGACATCTGTACTATTGAATTGTGCGTTTACAGGGGGAGATGGAAGGCAAAGAGGCTTGAGGGTCATTTGGGTAGTTAATATTTTCTTTTTAGTTAATATTTTCTTTTACCTAAATACAACTACTCGCATTCATATTTTGCCTATTTCATGACAAATCATTTTGTGCAAAATAGGTAATTCCTTAATTTGATATTTCTTATTATGCTTTGGATAGCAAAGATATTTTTTCAACACAGGGGCATATCTCTTCTATTTAATAGAAATAAATAGGAAACAAAATTCCATTCACGCTATCTATTATCTGTAAAAATCCAAGGGTCAGCCCCTTTCCCGACCTTAGAGCCAGGACTAGGGTGAGAAAACAGACAGAGGGTCCACAGTGTGGGAGTGCTCACTCCTAACGACTAGGCGAGGGACGGAGGGGGTGCCACCGTAAATTCTGCACCCTATACAACTCTTTTGCTTTTCCCTAGATACTGGGCCTTTCTCAGTGAATAGATGCTAGAATTCATGCATGTGACAGAATTTAGCTTTGCTAACTCACTGGCTGGGATTGAAAGTGGCAATTCTATTGCCAAAAACCTGGCATACTGTTAGAACTCCCTGGACATTTAGTATCAATGACAACGTTGGTGACATTTTGTCACTCTGGTGAAAGCAATCCCCATAGAAGCTTTTTCTTCTATTTTACAGTCTATTCCCAGGCTGTATACTTTCTGGCTTTTTTGTTTGTTTGCTTTTTTTTTTTTTTTTTTTTGTTACAAGGGCACCTTCATAAATGTTCAAGGCAGGTGTCTAAAGTATCAAATCCAAGGCAATGGCCTGATACAGTACAGGTAACTGCTTACACACTCAGGCATCAGGCACACCTGTGACAGAGCTGCCACAAATCTAAGCCATACTCTCTTCTCACGTGAAATAATGATGATAAAAACAGCACCTACCTTAATGGGTTGTTAGAAGAATGACATGAGACGACACGTGGAAAGGACTTAGCATGGTGCCTGGCACTTGGTAAATCCCCTGTAACTGTGACCTCTTTCATAACTACTCATTGGAGCATTGCCCCTGTGCATCTCCTATTCTAGACTTCAGCAGTTTCTGCATCGCTAAGGTTCCTCCTTTACTGTTTATTTTTTAAATGTTAACTTCCTTCAAATAATTTGGATGGACATAATAATTCCTCTTTCACTTCTCAGTTGCACTTTATACAAGCAATTCATGGTTTTTTTTTTTCAGAATTAAAAAATCACGAAGGTTGAATATGTCAACAGCTTTTTATCCATTTTTCAGCATAATATTACTCTCATTGACTTATATTCCCTAAGCAGTAAGAACTGAACTGATTTAGCTTAACTGTGTATAACACACACAGTGTATACTAAATAATTTTTTCTTGATGGTGAATAGCTTGTCAATATGGACACAAAACAATGGTTGGGGTCCACCAATCGTGTACTGGTAACTCTCCAAGAGAAATGGCATTTAAGTGTGGATATTGTCTCAAAACAAGAATACCATCCAAACTTTAATTCCAACTGGAAGAGGACCTCTTCCCACGCAAATCAAGCTCTCGCACTTGCAAAGTGTCAAAAGGATGTTTAAAGAGCTCAACATTTCCAACCAAGAGTGTTGGCATTTTCAACTCTTTTCTGCCCCATCCCCCTTTTATAATATCATTGGTTAAAAATGGCCATCACTATAGATGGGCATATGTCTTCCATACAAGATGTCTCAGAAGGAGTCTCTCATTCATAAAACTACAGGGAGAAACAGCCAGCTTTACTTCTAACGACAATCGACAACCCTTTGTGTTAGTCTTCAATCTCCTGCTAATTATATCAGGTACCTGGAAGTTGTGAATATCTAAACGTGATCTTTCTGTTGCAAATCAAGCCCATCTCCTTTTTTAAACAAAGCAAAACCAAAAAACAAAAACACATAACTTCCTCAAATAGTTAGGATGGACACAGTGATTCCTCTCCCACGTCTCAACTGCACTTTACAAAAGCAATCCATGTTTATCTTAGAATTAGCCAAACACCCACACACCCCAATGATTGCATATGATGTCCCCGGAGAGAGAGATGGGCAGCTGGCTCGTGTCTAGACATAACATTATCTCAGATGTTTTCCTAAGGCCCACTACCCAGCTACCCAGGAAGCTGTCCAGCAAAATGGCTCCGAATGGGGGTTCTGGAGCCCAACATCCTGGGTTCAAGGCCCAGCTCTCCTATTTACTGACTTGTAACTTTGGACAAGTTCCTTAGTCCTACTGAAGCCCCGAGTTTACTGCAATGCAGAATGGAGACAATAATAATACCAGTCATTAATCTTTTCTAGGGGTTTCTGTAAATTATGACTTGCATGGTATTTAGAACACACTAAGCAACAGCAGCAAAAAACTAGCGATTATGATTGCCGACCTTTTTCTCTCAACCAGCCCTCTTAGTTTTAGTTTTTCTCAAAATGCACCTCAGTTCCTCAACATGGAAGGGGTTGGTTCTCTGGCAGCTCGGGGGTGGCCAACAAGCTCTCCAGGCCAAGCACAGACTCCACTCATGTTGAATCTGAAAATTTGTCACAGAGGTGCATTCAAAGAGATGTGTGTCCTTTCATTCGCCAACTGGTAACTTGCACTGAAAATTAATGATGCAGGACACTGACAGAAGGTTAAGGAGTTTTGCGCCTAAAAAGTGGCCAAAAACCATCTCTTCACAATGGAGGCCCGTGGCCTGGCTGTCTGGGCCGCAGCTTTGCCAGGGCCACGACTGCAAAGCACATAAGCACAGAGCTGAACACGTGGGTGGGGACCTGGGAGGGAGAATCCCACAGTCACCCTCCAAGTTCTCCGAAACCCTTTCCGCGAGTCTTCTCTTTTCCGTCTGGGCCATAATATTCTCCACGTGTGGACTCGCGAGTCTGAAGCACCTGAGAAGCTGAGACACGCTCGCTGTACAGATGCCAACAGTGAAAGCATTGGCATGTATCTCGGGCCTGAGAAGTTACACGTGCCTTCCCAGCACCTTCGGATCTAGTAACTGACCTTCTAAAAGCCTCACGATATCCTAAAGGGTAGGTAACATTATTTGATAAGCAAGTTCTCATGAAAAGGAATCAGTCACTGGTTGTTCTCATATAAAAACCACCAACGATGGTCTCTTGTTTGGCACGTATGGTTTGGTGTAGATAATGGAGGCCTGAGCAGCCTGCTCAGGGCATGTGCGTGTGGCCTAAACCCTCCAGGCACTTACAATACCACTGACTAGATTCCACCAACACGCTGCGAGATAGGAATGGTTGAGTGAGTGGTTATGGCAGGCAAGGCCAGTTGCCTCCCACTCCAATAACCAATGCTCATCTCCTGTCTTACTAAAAGAACCCTGATTGTGTTTGGGTGGCCGTGGACTCTGTTAAAATACTCACCTCCCCCCACACTCCCTTGTGGCTAGTGGAAGCTGGGTGCCAGCACCTGCCTGAGAAGATATATGTGGAACTTTACAGAGGGGTGTTTCTGGGAAAGCTGGTGTTTTCATAATGAAAAAGACTGACTCAGTTTTCACATGTCTTCTGCCCTTTGCCCTTCCCCTTGGTCCAGCCTGAAACATGGGCATGATGCCAAAGTCGTCATCATTTTCTTAAAAGGAAGAGAGTCACATACTAAGGATGGTGGAAGAGAGAAAATAGTTCCTTGAGCAACTGTACCAGCCTCGGAATACCCGCCTCCAGACTCCTTGCTGTGTATGTATATTTTAAAAAATGCTCCATTTGCCTCGATGCTACAGTCACGTTTCAGTTAACGTATAATCTAATAGAAACTTAACAGACTCAGTGCTTAAAAAGTGAAAATGACCAACTTCTACAAAGCATTAGGCCTGAGTTTACCAAGCACATTCATATAAGTTTCATCGTACTTCAAGCTCATAGAGACCCTTAAGAGAACCAGTCCCATTATAGAGATGAAGAGACTGAGGCCTGGGTTGTTCATGGAAGGGACTTGTCCAATTCTAAGTCACAGAGCTGGGGCTTCATCTCAGCTCTTTTGGCACAAAGACCCATGTTCTTCCCACAAAAAATATCAGATGCATGAAGGCAAGGGCCTCACTTCTGTCTTATTCCTTTATTGCATTCACAGTGCCAGGCAAAGGTGTGAGGCCAAAGCCAAAAGAGTCTGCATTTTCTCTTATTACCAACAAGGCAGGTACAACTGAAGTTTGTGACTTGGCCGCTGGGGTCTGTAGCCCCTGCTCAAGCTCTTGTCTTGAGGTTTCTTCCACAGGCATACGAATTAAGGTGTTAAAAAAGGAAAAGGCCTTGAATGCCTCCTGTTTATTCTGGGTTTGGTGCAACCACTAAAAACTAAATGTCTTCCTTTTATGGCCTATATGTGAACTTTAAAATTTTATTTAGGTCTTTATATCTTACGAATCATTGAATTGTCAAAAGCAAAATAAAACATGATTTGAGTACATTGTTTCTACCACAAAAGCTAGTTTTTATAACATGAGGGGGGGGGGGAAAACTGTAAGCAGCTTGGTCGACATTTTTAAACGGCTGCTACTTATTCTGTAAATGGAGCAAAATTATTCCTTCCCTCTGCTTCCCCTTTAACGTTTACTGCGTCTGTGTAATAAATAAGGTCTGAGAAAGGCGTTTCTGCAAGGAAATGTGGCCGCGATTTGAGGCTGGCTAGATCTCTGGGAAGGGGAAACTCTTCCCGTAAAAGGCCATTTGGTTATCGGTCCCCATGATATAGGCCCCAGCTCAAGGATGGTGTGAAAACGGACTGCCACTCTGACTGGCACAGGCTGCCCATGCGGGGTCGTTTACCATGCGGGGTCGTTTATCCCAGTGGAGGACTGCAAGTCAGAAAGCTGGCCTTTGATATTCTTATCAAATTTGCATGGACCTGCAGAGAAAGCCAGGCTGCAAAAAGCCCCGACCAGCCTCAGTCTCGGGGTGGGGAAAGGGAGAGGGGAGAGACAGGAGGAAAAGAGGCTCCATTCAGTGATCACTGCGGTCTGTTACCATGGCGATGGCTCTGGAAGCTGGTCAGAACTTTCTCAGTGGAAACAAACAGCGGCTCCCATTCACCACGGCCCAAGCCACACTGGCCACACTGCTGTGCTGTCTGGGCGTGGAGGAGCCCCGGGGAGGGATGTGGGGACGTGGGGGCTGGGGCTGCCAGGTGCTCCGAGGAAGCAGGAGAGTCAGCGAAGCCACCTCTGAAGGCCAAAGCTGGAAGAGCTGCAGGCACAGGGGACCCTTCCTGGCCCGGCTAATGATGGGCTGGGGCACAGTGACCGACCACCCTCCAGGACACGACGGTGGGAGCCACCTGCCTGCCCTTCTGGGCCCTTGCCACAGAAACCACTGCCAATTTAGTCTTCTGTTTTTCACTTTTTTCACTTTCAATTCCTTCAGAAACAGCTAATATAATTTTTTTCTATGTTATAAACACTGTGAATATGGGAATTCATGCTATCCTCTTATCAGACCTTTTTTTTTTACTGAGGTATAGTTGACATATAACATTATATTAGTGTCAGGTATACAGCATAACGGTTTCATATTTGTTATGGATTGTGAAAGCACCACCATGATAAGTCTAGTTAACCTCCGTCACCATTCCGATCTCATTTTTAAATCCCCACACATCTGCTGGGTCACGTCCGTGCCCCCTCCACCTTCATACCAAGAACCCCCTCCCGCGGGCTGGTCTCACCTTGCTCTCCGATTGCGTCCCGTCCTTCCCCCTTCTGATCCTGTGGCTCTTTCTAAAGCGATTTGCCAGCACCTCCCGGAGAGGATTCGATGCCGGGCAGTGCCGTCAGAGTCACCGTGACCTGAATGACCTCTACCAGCATCATCAGCTCATGGGCCCCCAGCTCCACCGGTGACTGAGATGTGGAGCGGAGGCAGAGAGTTGCAGCCCAGCTGACAAGAACCAGGTTGGGGCGGTGACTCATACAAGCAAGCGGGCTGCTTAAGAAGCTCCTGGGAGAACCTGCTCAAGGCTCCAGAGCTCCACATCCCGAGGGTCCCACTCACTGCGCCTGGGCGGAACCTGAGGTCCGTCTTTTCATCAAGTTCTCCAGCTAAGTCTGATGTATGGATGGGCCTGGAAGCACTGATTTAACCCAGTGGAGACTGGGAAACACACCGCCCATCCCTCCACATCTGTCTACTTCAACACCTCCTCAATACATACAAAGACGACTTCAGAAAAAAATACAAGCGGCCAATATTCTTCAGGTGTTATCCCAAGGTCTTGCTTGGGCAAAGCTCTTTAGACAAGAGGCTAGGGGGAGCCAGATTTGGTCCTGTCTACCATGGATACATCCCCAGTGCCTGGCCCGGAGGCACTCCTTAAGGGTCAGATGAAGAAATGAGACAGTGGATGAAAGAATTTTAAAAGTGGAAGCATAACAAAGGCTGAGAAGTTTCAGACTTTTAAGAGCTGGCCCTTGGGCTCCAGTGAGCCACATGCCCACCCCTGAGGAGCTGCATTATCTCAGCACACCTTGCTTCTGCCTCGAATTACCTTCCACTCTGCTTTTGCCTAAGAAACTTCCCGCTACCCCTCCCCTCCCGTCTGCACTCCTTTGGGAGCCTGTGGCGGATCTGTCATCTGTCGGTTTAGCTTAGCTGGATGGTGTTTCCCAGAATTCCCTGCTCTGCAGTGCCAGGTCAGCGTGAGATGCAGTGAGCAGCGTGAGACGCTGCAGCAGCCAGTTTCTTTCTATGCCTCAAGGTCAGTGTAGGGCATAGAAGACACATGTCCTCGAACGTCCCCTGGGTCACGGGGTGGCATGGGGTGGCAGCTGGGGCCGCAGTATTTGCATTCCTGCGGAGCCCCCTCCTTGGGCTCTTTGAGTCCTGGACCTGTGGTCCGTTCTGCTCCTGGGGTAGGAAGGACCCCGGCTCCTTCTGTAGGTTCCTTCCACTGTTAAAGGGGGGAACTTGCCTGCAGGTAGTGAGAGATCATGTGGGTTTCAACCCATCCTTGAAGGTGGCAGTTTGTCCTCCTCCCCAGATCCCCAAACTTCTGTGGTGTGTGTGTGTGTGTGTGTGTGTGTGTGTGTGTATTATTTTGCCCCAAGTGCCAGTCTTGTTGTGTGTGTGTGTGTGTATTATTTTGCCCCAAGTGCCAGTCTTGTTGTGTGTGTGTGTGTGTGTGTTTTGCCCCAAATGCCAGTCTTGTTGTGTGTGTGTGTGTGTGTGTGTGTGTGTGTGTGTGTGTGTGTGTGTTTTGCCCCAAATGCCAGTCTTGTTGACTTCAGGCCACATCGTAACACATAGAAAGAACCACCTCTCCTGGGCTGTGGAACCAGCTCCCACAAATGCATACGGTGGAAAATGCTAACATCATTGGTAACATCATTTTAAGGTCTGCTTCTCCTGCAGAACCCTCGTCGATACCCAATGTACGTGGTCCCCGGCCCCATCTGTCCTCCAGGGGCTAACCGCACTCCCCCAGGGGTCAGAGGGCACTGTACGCACACAGCACCGCATTACTGGGGTGTGTCTTCTCCAGGCTTGTACGAGCACGGCTAGCTGCCTTTCCTATCCTAGTCATCTCTCCAGGGTCTAGTCTCTTCATTCATACAGCAGGAATTTAAAAGGGGTTTATTCAGTTAACCTTCATCAGCTGCCTGGCTCATCACCAGTCTCTCCTAAGCCCTCAGTCCTCATGTGGCCCTCGTGGCAGAGTCTGTGGCAGACGGCCTGGCCCCGGCAGAATAACAGGTCCAGGTTGGAATTCCACGTCTGCCTCGACCAGGGTTGGGAGAGTGGTCTTCCTGAGTCATTCAGTCTTTCTAACTTCCGCTTCCTTAACTATATGCGACTATTACCTTAGAGTCTTCTTAGGAGGAGTATACATGGAAATTGTAGATAAGGATCTTCCCTTATTCCTGCTAGGACAGGAATGTTATTTATTTTAGGGAGAGCCTCCCCCGTCTCACCTCCATCCTCCTCCCTGGCCCAGTGTTCTGATTTCTCCCCTGCAGGAGAGAGAGTAACCAGCAGATACATACTGAATACCTCCGGGCAGTTGCGTCTGCCTCTAGCGGTCGTTCAGAAAGGACGCAGCCCAGGCGTGTGCACTCGGCCGGGGCTGGGTCAGCTGGAGGCTCACTCACCAGACGGAGTCCAGGGCAACAAACAGGGTTTTCGGTGGAGAACAGCTGAGGTGTTGAATTCTGGCACAGCTGCGCCTGCCCCGAGCCCCAGCACTTGAGAATGCTGAGCCCCTCAAATATGCTGCGTGACAGAGTCCACACCCGGGTGCAGACACAGATCCGCCTGCACAAACACAGGCGTCGGCACGTGGCGACCATGCGGTCTCCGTGGACGTGGGGGCTGTGTCCTGGCCTCCCCTCTCTGGGGCACGGAAAGGAGAGAAAAGCTCGGATGGGAACAGCGTATTACAAGAGGCCGTGGCCATCATCAGTAAGCTCTGTGTACGGTGCCATCTAATGAAACAGAATGAAATCTGTGGTCATGTGGCCGTAGCCACAGGCAGTGAGCACCCTATGTCACAGAGTGTGGGGACAGCAGCGAAATGTGAGCATCACGCTTGGCATTTTGCACCGTGCCCCTCAGAAAGAGCTTTTCTTGTGCCTGTTTTACTGATTAGAGAATTTAGATCCCACAGCTAGCAGAGCTTAAAGGGTGCTGTCCAACACCACAGGTGACACCAGCAACAGCCCAGCCGCAAATGCAGTTGGTCCACGCAGAACTGGCTGGTGCAGGGCATCTGCTGGATGAGGTCAGAGAACGAAAGGTGGCTCAGGATGGATGGAAGGGACCTGGGAGACCACCTGGCTCAAACTCATCACTGTGTAACTGAGCTGGAGCCTGAAGGAGTGACGTGTCGCAGGTGATCAGTTACAGATGGGGGCATACAGAAAGCTCCAGCCTCCCCCGGTACAGTGACCTTGCCCTTGTACCCACAGCCTTGGCAGATGGCAATCGATATGTTGATTAAAGCAAAATAATGCATAATATACACAGTAACACCTGGCTCTTGGTGCAGCCCGTTTACTTTTTTTGAAACTTAAGTTTGCTGTTCTGCTTTTATTTCCCACCCTGTGAGCGAGCCTGAAGGGCCAAGTGATGGGGGCCCCAGGTGCCTCTGCTTCTCCAGGTAGTGCTGCTCAAACGGGCACAAACACCCACCTCTCCCTTTCCTGGGAGGACAGGGACGCTCAGGGAGGACACATCCACCTGAACCAGGCCGAACCGACTTGTGAACCATCCTAAAGGACATGCCTCCATGTGGCTCCCTCACGCCAGTGCACACGTGCACATTCCCCATGGGAAAACCCTGCTGTTCCCCTCCCTACCCGCGGCCTGGCCACAAACAGGATATGGAAACAGGATGCATTAGTCCCAGCTCCAGGGATGAGGCTTGACCTGGATTTCCTAGCAAACGCGCAGACCTCATCAGCGGTTCTCACCGAATCCGGTCTGTTCCTAAGGAGGGCTCGTGATCGCACTGCCTGTGTGTGTGTGGGTCTCTGGTGCTCACTTCCAAGAAAGAACCAGCACAGAGAGCCCCAGCTTGTCACACAGGAGGAGCCCACATGGCCACAAAGATGGCAGACCCTGTCCTCTGATGATGCCTGAGCCTCGCTCAAGTCCAGTCCCCAGAAAAATGCTTGTTGGGGAAGAGCCAGCAGGTCCCACTTAGGAAGAAACTTACTAAAAGGAGAACTTCTTACACATCTCAAGGAGGCTGGATACAGAGTAACCAAAAATTAGATTCAAAGTTCCATTCTCAATGGAACTGTAACAGATTTCTTTCAAAAATGTACTCTCCCTCTATTTATATGAAGTGTCCAAAACAGGCAAATCTAGACAGAGAGAAAGTAGGTTAGTGGTTGCCTGGGGGTGGGGTGTCTTCCAGAGATAATGAAATGATGGTAACGGGCTTCTTTTTCCTTTTTGAGGTAATGAAAATGTTCCAAATGGATACCCAAACCAAAAAAAAAAAAAAAAAAAGTTATAAAATAATTGTGGTGATGGTGACACATCCGTTAATAGACTAAACACCTATGAGTTGCATAGTTTAAATGGGCGACTTGTATGGTATGTACACTATATCTCAATCAAGTGGATAGAAAATAAAAACATGACCATACAAAAACTCGTACACAAATGTCCATGGCCAAATTATTTGTTAATAGCCCAAAAGTTAATACAAACCTAAATCTATATCAATCGATGAATAAACATGTGGCAAATACATACAATGAAAAGGAATGAACATGTCCAAACCCTGAAAACATGAACTATTCATTGAACACACATGACTCCATTTCTATGAGACGTCCAGAATAAGCAAATCTCTAAAGATAGAAAGCTGACCAACAGTTGTTCAGAGAAATGGGAGAATTTTGAAGGTGATAGCTGATAATTATTAGAGTTCTTCTTGAATTGACAGAAATACTCTAAATTTGATTGTGATGATAATCACAAAACTGAATATTCTAAAAAACCACTGAATTCAATACTTTTAATAGGTGAGTTGTATTGTACGTGCATTATCTCAATAAATCTGTTACCAAAAAATAAAGTAAAATAAATGTACTTTCCCAACAAAATTACAGATCAAGAGAGTTGTAAGGATTTTTAATATAACTATGTGTATGCTTTTCGATATCGTACCTTTATCTGGAGATGTTATGTGGTCTGTTATTTCTACTTAATGGTAGAGAGAAAACTTAATGGTAGAGAGGAGACTGAAGGAAGACTACAGAAAATGGAATCATATTTGGGGGACTGTGGGGACTTCTTTTCACTACATATTTTTTAAAAATGTTTTGAACGGGTGTCCTTTTAATGTCAACATTCACAAGCAGACAGCACTGCTATCACTGGCACGTCTTGGGTAACCGGTAGGTCTTCTATAATTCTAGTCCTGGGATGATCCAGTTTTAACTTTATTTCAAAGAAATGGGGACATTCAATGAATTCAATGCAAATACTTAATGGGCACTTGCTCTATGCAAACTACTGTTCTAAACAGGGAATAAAATCCAAAGAGAGGAAGAGCAACAGCTCTTGGCCTTAAGGAGCTCTTGATAAGGCTGGGCTGGGTGGGCTTAGAAGCACAAAGGTGGCTAGAGCCAAGGGCAAGGACATGAACTTGGGCCAAAGGACATACCTAATGGTATCACACAAGATTATGGGGCACTTATTAGGTGCTTAGATAGCTTACTAAGTGAGGCAGATACTCTGTTGATCATCCTCATTTCACAGTTGTAGAAACTATAGACACAAAAATTAAGTAACTTGCCAAGAATTGCAGAGCTGGTAAGAAAGAACCTGGATTTGAACACAGAATCTCTCTGAAGACAGAGAGGGCATCTTAACCCCAAGGTTATCATTGCACTCAGACTAGATTAGGATTCTTGTCTTTAGCTCTGGGACTTTAGGCAAGCTAATTAGACAATGACAAGGTTAGGGGTGCCGAGCCCCATAGAGTCAAAAATCCACATATAACGTTTGACTCCCCCCAAAATCTAACTATAGTTGTCCCTCGGTCTCCACAAGGGGACTGGTCCAGAACCTCTTAGGACTCTCTCAGCCCCCACAGATACCAAAATCCAAAGATGCTCAGGTCCCTTATATACAATGGTGTAGAACAATGTACACAGCTGGCCCTCCACATCTGCGGATTCCCAACCCCAGATCGAAATCCTGTATTTGATCTGTGGTTGGTTGAATCTATGGGTGTGAAACATGGAGACACGACTGTGTATTTATTGAAGAAAAAAATCTGACTATAAATGGACCCATGTGGTTCAAACCCATGTTGTTCAAATGTCACCTGTAGTTTCAAAAATAGTTCATGAAAAAATAAATAAATACAGTAAAAGCAATTAGCACAATGGGTGACATACAAAAATAACCTGATAAGCATTATTATGCTGTTGACAATGATGATGATGATGATGGTACCTGCTACAGTATATTAAGATACACTGATCCACGCAAAATGCTACTGGATTCCAAAGGATGAAAAGATATAGCCAGGAAAAAGATTCAAAGAGAAAGCATTCAAGGAGAAGCAGTCCTTAAAACAGGACTTGAAAGAGAAAATACTTTTGAGGTGTGAACTCTATATAGCCCAGGAGGCATTTGGAAAATTAGAGAATTCAGTGGTGCTAAAAGTAGATCATATGACTGAGAGACTTGGAGACTGGGGCGATGAAGTTGGGTGGGGGCTGATGGATGGGTGGGGGAGCATTCACATTACCAAGGTAAAAACAGGTGCCACAGAGAGGATCTGGGTATCCCCTTCTCTCCTCTGTGTGGTGTAGCCTAATTGTACTTTGGAGAGACAAATCGGGGAGTAATTTCCTGAATGTTCTTTTCTAGTTTGTGAAAACATCATTGAAGGTATCACTTGGAGTAGTGAAGATGAAAAAGATGGAACAAATGAGAATTTATCAAAGTAAAAACAGCAAGATTTGGTCAATGAGATTTTGGAGTCACACATGCAAAAAAGCAAAAGATAAAGATGTCAACTCTGGGGGAAGCTCAGAGAAGTCATCCCTAGGACAGACAGGGGGGCAAAAACAGGTTGTCAGAGACAGAAGGAATGAAGGATAAAGGGGTGATGAGTTCTGCTGGGTGACAGCAGGAGTGACGAGCAGGTATCCCACAAGAGGCTGCGATGGGCAGGTCACCAGACTGGGAAATGGCAGGCGGGAGAGATACAGATTTGAGGTGGGTGCCTAGACATGATGGCTGAAAGCCAAGGGCATGTGTAAGTGTCTTGGGAGAGCTGGTAGGCTGGATGAAAAGCCCCAAGGGAATACCCACAGTAAGGCGTGGATAGCAAAAAGGGAACAGGGAGCAGTGGGCATAGTGTAAGCAGAAGAAACTGGAAGCCGCAATGTCACAGACACCAAGGGCAAAGAGAGAAGTGTGACTGAAGAGAAAGTAAGTAGCGCCAAACACAACAAGGATCTGTAAGCAGGGGGATGGTTACTGCTGCATCACTGACCTTGGGGAAATAAGCATTTCTGCAGGGAATCAAGAGAGGAGTCGGGCTGAGGGGAAAAGTTCAGCAACTGGGGGAGGAGAGAAATAGAATTATGATTTGGGAGAATGGCAAGATTTTTCTGGGGTGGAGAAGAATGACACATGCCTGTGTATATTCACCCACACACTCATTTATCCATCAGTCATAGTCTTTTATGTAGAAGATCCAGAGGTCAGGGTGGGAGGTGACTCCACACACGCACGCACGCACGCATGCACACACACGCGCACCTGTAACTACAGTCTACGGCAACAGTGGTGGGAGCGCCCAGTAGCACCTTCACCTCAACTCATCAGATTAGGGAAGACTCTGGAAAGAGCCAAGAGCAGAGCTGAATGTTTAAGGCTGAGTGGAAATTGCCCAGATAAGGAAGGTTGGGGAGGGCGGTGAGACAGCAGGAAAACAGACACCCCGCTGGAAGGAGCAGCGATTCCGAGGCACAGCATGCTGTGGGATACCACGCTCCATCTGAGAAACTGC
The DNA here is from genome assembly GCA_004027375.1 of Macroglossus sobrinus. NCBI lineage: Eukaryota > Metazoa > Chordata > Mammalia > Chiroptera > Pteropodidae > Macroglossus > Macroglossus sobrinus. The sequence goes on from PVKZ01000283.1 coordinate 1,014,731, forward strand.
AGGAGCCTTGCCCCGCCTGGAAAGCGGGTCAAAGGACGAACGAGGCAGGGACAGCTTGGCAGAGAGCAGCAGACTGTGGGGACGAAGAGGAAGGAGAAGCCCCGGGGAGGGATGCAAGCCATCCGGAGAGGAACTGGAACACATGGACACGTGCAGAGGCCTCTTCCCTAAAGTCGAAGAGGAAAGAGGAGGTGAAAACTGAGACTTTCGAGGAGGAGAAAAGGAAAGTCAAAAGACACCATCAAAAGAGTAATCGGCGTGCCAGGGGAAACAAATCAGAGAGCGAAGCAATGTCCGAGCGGAGTGAACGCTCGCAGAGAACATTCATCAACTCTGTTCCGCCTGTTTTATGCAATTCCAGAACACTGCTCTATCAGCTTTCCCTTTTATTTATCTTCCCCTTCCAACGTGCTATATATTTTTGGACTCTTTCACCGCAAACATAGTTCAAGTGCAGTCATAGGTAATGAAAAAAGGGAAACTTAAATCAGTGACCGTTCGACGCCGGTGAAAGACTGAGTCGAAAAGAGCTTATAAATACAGGCTACGGCGAAGTTTGGGGATTTATTTTGGATCTTCCCGCCTCCATAAATAAATAACTGAGACCCAGCTTAGACCTGAATGAGAGTAAAATTTGTTCTGACTTCCAAGAGAGCTTCTGGAGCGCAGGTTTTAACTGCTTCTATTTATGCGATACTAACGAACTCCATTGGCTTCTAACTGTTCCATTTGCGCAAGCAATACGGTTATAAATACTTTGGATTTATACTTTTGTGGTTAGGGGCATGGGTCCTCAACTGGAATCAAACCTGGGCCCTGTCACTAATTAGCTGTGTAGGCTTGGGCTACTTATTAACCTCTCTGTGCCTCAGCAGTTTCTGCTTTTGTAAATGGGAACGATAATAACGAACCTCGCGGGGTTGTTATACTAAAAGAATCAATGGTAGATGCTTATTAGATCAGTTCCCGGCCCACAATAACCACTCAATAAACATTATCTACTATTTCCTGCCTTTTCTTTTCCAGGTTTCAGTCCATACGAACCAAACCCATAAAGGTTACTTCCGTCTAGATACACAGCTAGGAATAGTCGGATGGGCTCCCCTACAGTCGGCTTCCTCGAATGTAAAGAACCTAAATAATCCTGACGCAGAGCTTATTTGTTAGACCTCTAGCTAATTTTTAGATGAACCCCGCTTTTACATGTATACGCATACAAATAAAATATTAAATTATTGCGGAAAATACTGTTACTTTCCTACTCAATGTCTATTCTCCCTCCTTCCTGGAGAAGCCCGTTGTGCTCGGGGCAGCGGTGTGCTCAGTTAAAAATACTCACTTCTCCACACTTCCTTACAGGTGTGGTCACCAAGTACCCAATTCCGGGTCCCCTTTCTTTGCTTTATTTTTCTCCATAATACCATTTAAATTATACAAGCATTTTCTATTCCATCTCCCTACATGTGGCTCATTTGGCACAATATCCTAGCACCCCAAACAGTGCACGGCATGCAAAGCCACGCAAAGGGACAGGTGCTACATGAAGAAATGAGTGGGCTACAGGGGAAGGTGTTGAACTGGTTTCTAGGAAAGCTTTTTAAAGAATGTGCCTTGGTGCCTTTTGTCCTTTCACCTTCCCTTCATCCTGTTTCTCCTTCCCACGGAGAAGATGCAGCAGCCACCTTAACACCAAGAGGACAAAACAAAAACAAAACAGAAGACGGTCCAGCTTCCAGAAGGCTTACTGGAGCCTCAGTGCCAACCATGCAACAAGAATGTATTTACTGGCCCTCGGGTTTGTTCATGCAACTGTCACCTATTCTGTTATTCATAGCTGAACTCATTCCTAATAGGGACAGTTACAAAGATATTTCCGAGTAAGACAAGCCCTGCTTTCTGGATATTCTTGAGACTGTGAGGAACAAGAAATTTAACTAAAGTTCACCTTTCAGCCAGTTGAGACAAATCCAAGATTGGTGTCATAAAGTAGACAGTCTCATCAATAGCCAACGGACATAAATAGATATAAATAGAAAGCGTTCAGAGGAAAGCTGCCTTGGTCTTCTTTATTATATTATCAGTGAAAGCAAATGGAGAGACCAGACAGATTGTAAGAAAATAAGGATGGATGGGGCTTTTGTTAAACTGGTAAGGGTCAGGGCTGTTCTCTATCATCTATCTATCTATCTATCTATCTATCTATCTATCTATCTATCTATCTATCTATCTATCTATATGTCATGCAGGTCAGGCAAAGCTACAGGGCAAATAGAGCCCCAGCAGCCCCATTTGGTAGGGTATCCAGGAGCAGTAACGTCAGGTATATTAAGACTTCTCACTGCTTGTGCCCCCTACAAAAGACCCACTTCCTCCATCACTTCTGGTCAGAGCTATACTTCCTGTAATTTAAGACTTTAAAATGGCTAAATGCTACATACCACTGGGAAAGGTGTTGTATTTTTTAGAAATCAAACATTATCTTCATCAAACCACCGGATACCTTCCTTTGAATGGGTTTTAACTGGGGGAGAAGAGAAGGAGGAAGCTGTACCCAGGCCCCTGAGACAGCTGAGGTGGGGGAGGGGACCGTGGGTGTGGATGGCGGGAGCCACTGGACCGCCCCTGCAGCACTGCCCACTGCCATCAACGTTTCTGCTTCTGAGGGCAGGTGGCTGTAGGAATCTGAATTGTTCACTTTTGTTTACTGAATTTTCTTGCCTTTTGAACAAAAAGCAGAAGAAAACTTCTGCTCATAAAACAACAACAGTGCTGACTCAGAAAGATATTTTGCTTGGCAGACACTAACTAAACCAGACACAACCAACTGGTTTGCCAGGTCATCCTCCAGGGCTTGCAAAGTTACTAGTAGGCATCTGATCTGAAGAATAACAGAACTTTGCATTTCAAAGTATTTGCGTTTTCAACTACATAAATACAAAGAATCCAATATAGATATGGTCTCAAACATACTCAGATTACAATGTGGCCTAGTATGTCCAGAGTGATATCTCAATCTTTTCAGAAAATCCTTTCTGGAAGATTTAATCCAACATAATGATCAATTTAAAAACAAGTATCACCATTTTGTAAGCCACAGTAAAAACTGATTCAGGCAAGAATCATTAAAGGAATCTAAAACCATTAGGTAAGAGCTGGATATGGAACAAGATACAAAGTCTCAGATGATCCACCCACAGAATATTTATTAACTGCAAAGGGAAAACTGTAACTTTTCAGAAGAAACCTGACAGACATTATCTTAATCAAATGATTGAAATAAGTATCATCAGTAATGGGATGAATCGATATCGTGATGTAATGTACTGAGAACACATTACTCAAATCTTAAAAAGAAATCCATACTGAGTAATATTCCACAATACAAACACACTACAGTCTTAAAAAATAACAACATCATAAAAGTCAGAGAAAGGTCAAGAAATCCTTTCAGATTAAATGTGAAAAGAGACATAGGACATGTAAATGGAATAAATGACATTTTTAGGTGTGGAATTGAAAAAAAAAGTGCTATAAGAGACATTATTGGGACAATTAGAGAAACTTGCATATGAACTATATATTAAGAAAAGTTAGTATTAAAATTTTTCTATATGGTAATTATATGGTGGTTCTGTAAGAATGTCCTTGCCTTAGGAGACATATACTGAAATATTTAGGGGTGAGTGTCATGATATCTGCAACTTAGTCTCAAATAGGTCATCAATAAAAAAATAATTGGTATATAACTGAGAGAGAGAAGAAGTGAGAGATAAAGAATATGCAAATTGGTGAGTCTAAGTAAGAGTTATATGGAAATTCACTGCATAATTCTTGCAGCTTTTCTGTAAGATTAATTTTTTTCTCAAGTTTTTAAAGTAAAAAAGGAGTTCTATAATTTTCAAAAACTACTAAAAAAAGTGCTATAAGAGACATTATTGGGACAATTAGAGAAACTTTCGTATGAACTATATATTAAGAAAAGTTAGTATTAAAATTTTTCTATATGGAACATCTAAGTTTAAGTAAATCCCATAAAAGAAAAGAAACAAAATGGCAGGATTGCAA